>JABMIG010000365.1:0-119183 GCA_013187285.1 Cyclotella cryptica | reverse complement strand
AGAGAATAATAGTGTATTGTCTTACCTGCAGATACAGTAGAAACGAGTGGATTTCCCACATTGGCATAACTGAGAGAGATGCTTTGTCTTGACCTGAGTCCACCCAACATCTTCCACATACTTTCCAGAAAAGTTGGGGGCACTTTGCATCTTGTGGGCTTCGCTCAAACTAAGGATTCGTTTCGTAGTGGAGACCACCCTGTCGGCGTCAGTTTTTGGATTCTGGACCACAATCGTTGTTTCACTGACGGCATTTCGAAGCGCACGCATGGTTTTCAATCCACATGTGACTCCATGGCGATGGGTTTTCATTTCGCTTTCTTGTTTGAGTGCAGGAGAGAGAGCGTTGTCCGAACACCATGCATCAATCATGTGACGGGCAAGAATGGATGATTCTGAATTCATGACTTGCTTGGAATCCATGCATATCACTTGATGAACAGATATGCACAGCAATAATATAATAGCAATGATGAGATGGTTGACCGAAATGAGAGTATACATAATATTCCCGCATCACACTAGGCTCACCGATCTTTGCCCGAGTCGAATGGATACTTGTGCATCTAAACTCTAACGTAGATTCAATGTCGCGTTTGACAAGTATGTCTACCAAGTGCCGAATGTTGGTGATCCTGTGACCATTCACTGAAGTGAGCAGTAGGTTCCCCATTCCATGATAGCCCAGATTTACATCATCTGCAAGGACATGCGAAAGAAGGATAAGCTGCTGTGATCCCTTCCGTTGTTCCTGTAAGTATCGATGAAAACCTTCCATTTCCAATCGAGGGTTCCTTTTGAGCGACTCTGTCATCCACGCATGAGATAAAGGAACAAAAACACATCCACCGGCAATAACATATGCTGGTAATTCGTCATCTCCTTCCTCGTCTGGTCTGGGCACTAAATATCGAGGTGCAGAGAGTGTGGCGTTGATCTGCATTCGTTTCTTTTGCCGTACAACGTCCAGGGGAACTTGTGTTCCAGGCTGACACTTTGAAATAAGCCATCGAAAGTCAACGCGTTCGTTTTCCCTACCCGGAGCGAGCCGCACCGTCCCATCCAGCATGACTGGTTCGCCACCAACTGCCAGCAGAATGTCATCGGTTTTCAAACTGGAGGAGTGACAGTGACTGTCTTCGTTGTTGCAATGAGAAGGATCATAATCATAGTTTGCATTTGAAATGGCATGAGCGATGTGAGACACGCCTGTGATTCGCACGCCCTCTCCGCCATGGATGTCAACACCAAAGGATTGGCGTAAAGCTTTATTTCGTAATGTCTGATAGCCCGTAATTCCGAGAGATACAATGCCACTGGATAAACTCTTTGTGGATGTGTGGTTATGAATCGCCGATTCGTCGGCATGCCCTTCCATCTCGTGCTCCCATCGCTGCTTGGTCGTGTTATGTCCTCCCGTCTTTTGTGACGCAGGCCGCTTACGGCCCTCGCTGTCCGTATCACCCGCCGTGGTACAAGTAGCACCTGTTTCGGAAGCACAGCTGCCGTGATGCTCGTCATGACTCGATGAGACAACGTGACTCGCACAAGATTTGCATCGACGGATGAATTGATTCATAACCACTCCAGGAATAAAAGCATGCTTGCCAGTAAATTCGTCGGTGGAACCCATGATTCCAACGATGCCGCCGCAGTCATCAATGATGACACCTCCAGCACAGGTTGTTGTCGGTATGTTGACATTCATTCGGAGCATGAAATGATGATTTTCGCATGCCTCAAAGTGTGAGACGGTCCCCCTAACTATAGTAACGTTGGTAGCATTGTCGCAAGGAAGATTGTCCCGGTCATGACCGAATCCACTCAACATCAAGCTTGAAGTCGAAGTTTGTGCAAATCCCATAAATGTCACATGCTCCCCCGGCATTGAAAGTCTATCTGAAATATGAATGGAGCCTCCTTGGCTCGATATATTATCAGCGCTACCATGAATAGTATCCTCCTGTGGCAATGTCGACAAAATTGCCAAATCCATGGATCGACTGATCCATTCCACGCGACAAGTCACGGGAAATGGAGAGTGCGATGATGATGATGACGATGACGACGAGGGCGACGATGATGATGTCATAGTATGAGCACGAATGTATGTCGCATGATTCACATTGGACGCTGTCGTGACTATCCGTAGAGCCTTTGCCTGGTTGTCGTTGTCAATAGAATGTGCCGCAGTAAGAATGACCCCCACGGCCACGATAGAAACGGGAGACAATTTGCGCCACGGCTCGGTGTACGACGGTTCTACTTTGGTCACGGACAGACGAACCAGCCTCGACGCCGCCGCGATGGTGTGTGGAGATTGTGGCGACACGTCACGATTCGGATCGACACGAACGGTCACGTGGTCATCGTTGGCAGCGTCGTCCTTCGCGATGGACGTTCGCAGGCGTTTGTTGCCGTGGGAAATAGCGTCAGGGTGGTTATGGTGGGTGGGAGGGTCGTCCCTGTCGGTGGTGTGGTCGTGCGGAGTGTGCGAATGGGCCGCGGGACGTTTGCATTGACTTAAGGACTTGGCTGCGTCAACTACGGAGGAGACGCGCAGCCATTCATGGCTTTTCACTGTATTATTATCAATCGAGATGTTGCCTTGAGAGTGGTGCCGAAATCGATTGTCTCGAATGGAAGGCGGTCTCTCCTGTGGTTTGAATTGTGAGGGCCGTATTGTACTGTATGGTATGGTCTTTCCCAAGTTCTACGCGGATAACTGTAAGTACGTATTAAGTAATGCTATCTACTTATTTCCTGATTACGCCGTACTGAGTTAATTGTAGTTTCCCTTTAGTACGATATCTTCTACCTTAAGTACGATATCTTCTACCTTAAGTACGACGTCTTCTACTTTAGTACGATATCTTCTACCTAGCATAGACAAGTCCCTCTGACTCGAGTGAGTCTTGTCGTGTGCGTCTTGTATCGTGTAGCACTCTTTTTTCGCGAGAATTTTTCATGGAGAAAAATAAATAAAATATAATGGGAACCAATACAATCCAGTTTGCCTCACGTTGTTCTGTTCGTTCTCCTGTCCGTTCACCCAGTTCTCACTTTTCAGCCGTTTCATGCCGCAGGCGAGAATCCAATATAGATGAGAATCATGATGCTGCACCAACGGCCTCAATAGAATCGCATTGTGCCGAAATGTGAAAGAGAAAACCTAAAGTGCTGCAGTACAGTATTTACAATACCATTGAACCCTCATTGAACCACTAGAGCAACTTCGGCCACATTAGATAACAACATGAACACCGACATCGTGACAGACACGACGGGACTACTGGACGACGGCATGGACGGCCAGGGCGTCTCGTCCTCACCAGTCCCATCGGAAGCCGTGCCGCCACCAACAGCGAACTCCGCCGTCGTCTCGGCACACGATTCGCACGTACAATCGGCATCGACCTCGGATTGCCTTGACGGGAGATCGCTTCCAGACGATGGCGAAGTACAACAAGTAGTCCATGACGAATCGTTCACTCACGTCATGGCCGCAGATGATTCACAGACCCGTGCGCAGGAAGACGCAGCCACATCTGCATCGCAAGGCTGCCAATCGACGACATGCTGCACTGAGAATTTCGCCGTCGCCGTCGATGCCGATTCCACTGCTGCCAATACGTCATCCCATGATCCTGCTCGTCGTACTCTCGAACCCTGCGAAACTGCTCCACAAGACAACAATGAGGACATTCCACCAAACAACAACCACAACGCTGCCTCCACCCTAACAATTAACAAATCGACATCTATCGAGGACGAAGAAGATTTCGTTGCCATTGAGTTGGTCTCGCCCACGAATGATGTCAATTCCACCCATTTCATGCAAGAAGAACAAGCGGGGCTGTTGGCACATGATCATTTTCAATCTCCGATGTCCGGTGCTCCGTTGCAATCCAACGGCATTGCCACAAACAATGTCCTTCACGACGACAGAAACAACAACAACTATAACAACAACAACAACAACAACAACCACAGGAGTCACCACAATCACCCCAAGAAGAAAACCATACACCACCCCCTTCTATCCCCCCTCACCAAACTCCCCTGGGACAAATTCATCTCCGCCGCGGGAGCATGCGACATTCTCTTCAATTGCAAATACAGCATGCGTCAAGTCGAGGATGAAGTCAGGGAAGAAAAAAGGACGATTCAGTACCGTCATGATGATGACCCTCCTCATCCTCCGGTGGATGTGGAAGAAGAAGAAGAAGATACAATGCAGTGTGCGGAACGGGATTTGGAGGAATTGGGATTGCATTGTTGTTCCATCATCGATAATGATGATGAAGACGTAGAGGACGGGGTGGATAAAAGGGAGGACAATCGCCAAGGTTGTCAACAGAATGTGCAGCAAAGTACTAGTGAGGATAGGAATCATATGTTGTTGATGGAGGAAGAAAGGGCGAACCAGAGTTGGAAGAATTCGAATCCATCGTTGGATATGATGTTGTATCGACAATTTCTTGATGAGTGAGTGCGTGAGTCAGTGGAAGGCATCTATCAGACAATGCGTTATTCATGATAGTGTGGCATGTAGGACAATAACGTATTCGTCTCTTGAATCATTGCGTGCCAAAGATGTCGGTTATCGTTGCTGACTGTCAAAGAGAAAGGTTTCCTCATCGTCAGAGTATTATTGTACAGAATAGTCTTTGTTATTATATAGTAAGTGAAATATTTCTACGATACTTAATTAATCAAACCTGTAGCTTCAGTGAGGAGGATGGAGGCAAGAATAGCAGTCATTGCAACGTCAATACGCAATGGCAGACAATACATACTTTATAGTTCCCATCACAATGGAAACATCTCGTCATATGCCACGACTGCAGTATTTGTCTCATCTCAACGAACAAAATGAACCAACACGCTCCCAACCATACACAGCAGCACTACCCTCTGGTAGTATCCAACAAACTATCTTCGTCGGAATCCGTATCTACCATCCATCCCAACAAGGTATTCTCCTTCGCATCCTTCACCATATCCTCATCATAATCATTCTCGCTCGGCGGAGGAGTGGCCTTGAGTCTATTCCGATTTATCATACCCAGGGTTTCGTGGGTGAAAATCCCTGCGCTGATATTGGCTTTGGTGACTGTGGAGGGATCAAGGTCTGGATTGTAGATTGACTTATAGGAGGCATGCTTGGAGGTTATATCGGAAGTCTTGACGTTGGAAGGTGACGAGGGGGTGGGAGGGTCTTCGTCTGTTGACTTTATTGTTTGCTCGTGGTTGGAGATACAACTAGCATTGATTTCTTTGTCAATGTCATCGACTTGGGATGGACATCCATAATCTTCTCTAATGGCATTCTTCTCAGAGGAAAGATTATTGTCAATGATAATCTTGACAATATTCTCTGCCTTTTCCTCTGCATCACTCTCTTGTTCAACATTGTTATCCAGCAGTATTTTAGTCACATCCGTCATCAATGCCATCGTACTCTCATCTTCAAAACCAAAACAACCTCGTCCATTCCCTCCGTTGCCTTCATTCTCGAGAACGTTGCCAATTCCCTCAAAATTAATCGTCTCCCGTTCCCACCCTGTCCCAAAAGCCGCAACATCCACACTGCAATTTAACGTATCGAAGCTTTCACTCCTTCCGTGATTCCTTTCGCTCCGTGCCGTGTGGGCATCAAAGTAGGAATCGTTGGTGGAATACAATCCATCCAGGGTGGCATCATCGTCCGTTGGCGATTCATTCAAGAACGTCTTTGGACGAACAATGCCCAAATGATGTTTAGTACTGCCATTCTCCATTTTCAACTCTGTAGTACCCATTTGAATCATCCTCAACTCCATAGTCGTCTGCTCGTCGTACGGTTGCTGTTGCTGCTGCTGCTGCTGCTTGATAGACACTTCATCGTACGGGACATTCCAATCCAAAACATCCGTACTGGTGCTCGCGGAACTCCATCCCTGCTCATCTTCACTCGAACTATCCTCCATCGCCATCCTCATATTCATCATCCGATGCATCCCGTCATACTCGTGCAACGGCACCGAAGGACCCGCAGTATCCTGACTCGTGGGGGTCTCGTTCTCCGTGACGCTGCTGGGCGGAGATTCAAAGGGTTGTATTCGTATCGACCGCCAATCGTGATTTGCGCTGTTGGTAGGAGAGATAGGTATTGTTGGCGTTATTTCGTTGATATTCGCTGTACTTTTGTGGGTGAGATATCCTAGGAAGGAGAGTGTGGATAGAAAGGCGAGGCTGATGAGTGTGGGGATGAGTATTTTGTTGTCGTTGTTGTTGCTGGTGGTGGCAGTGTTCATTGTTCGGACCCATTCATCTCGTTGGAACTAACATCATGGAAGGTATCCAAGGGAAGAACGGGAGTCGCATCGACATCGGTAATGGAACGCAACATTTCATCGTCCGACGAGGCAAGAATGGCCAAAAACGCCTTCTTTTTGTCGGTATCCGTAAAGGACTGTAAGGTAACTGCATCCAACCCATCCAAGGCATACGGCGAGGAGGCAACGACCACATCTCCATCAAAGATATACGACACCAGCACCAGCGTTACTTCCGGTCTCAATGCTCGATCGGTGCCATCGACATTATGGACATCGCCCAATTGACCAAAGACACTCTCGGTCTTGTCCGTCACGTCCAAGTCCACTCCGACAATCTGCGTGGATGGTATAGACAACTCGTCGGCATACGCTGGTATTGCATGAGCAAATGATAGGAGATGACGGAGGACAATTGAATGTCTTGAGAGGATTGAAAGAATGTCTGCAAATGACGTGCATCGTTCGAGTGAGCATGATCCTCTGGACGTGAGGCCAAATGACGTAATCGTCGTTGGTGCGGTTGTTGCTGTAGGTTGCGACGAGTGACGACGGTGCCGTTGCTGCCCTGCTGCGAGGCGGTGGCGACGATATCGATGCGAAAGGGGCTCAGTGCAATTTTGTGCGTGTGGGAGTTCCTCGCGGTGGCAACGGGGGAAGACGTTCGGAGGACTGTTACGGGACTGGCAGATGGGTCGTGCGTGGGAGGCTGCGATGGAGACAAGGACGGAATGGCTGTCGTTGGTTCTTCTGTGATTGCCGTGGGCGAGCTGGTGGAGGGCGGCTGCGTGGCATCCACGATGTCGGCGCTCTCGCTGGTTGGGGCCAGCGTCGTGGGCGGCCACGAAGGACTGATGGAGGGCCCGTTGGAAGGCCCATTCGATGGCTGCAATGTTGGCAGCAGCGACGGCGAAGCAGATGGCGGCAGCGGCAGTGGAGGGATGTCGTCTTCCTTCTTCAGGATTCGGTGGAATGTAGATGTATTCCCGATTTGCTGGCCTTTCAGCGATGAGCCGAAAGCAGCGGCTGTCAATGAGGACGGCCGTGTTATTAACAGGGGGGCAGAGAGGAGGAAATGCCGCGCTTTCATCTCATGCGTTGATCTACGGTTTCAAGAGGAGGACCTGCAGTACAAGAACGTGTTCCATTCACTGTCGTTCTTGCAAGACGTATTTGCAATATGCAATAGAAATGTTAACAACAATGGTGCTTATTGTCACCATGTATGTGGTTGCTGTCCGGTGAGGTTGGTCAAGAAGGCACGTGTAATCCAGTTCATCCATATCAGCAACAAGCAACATGATCATGTTTGGCACATGATGTTGTACCGTACCTCTTCGGCCCAGCGACCCCGTTGCCGTCGACTTCTCGAATTTGAATTTCACATGTCATTACGTTAGTACATGGGAATACCTATTTAGAGATTTGAAAAGATTGTAAGTGTTCAGCTCTGTATGTCTATATTGTGAGAGATTTGAAAATAATGTCTCGGTATGAAGAATACGGGGTACGCGTAATACCAAAAATTGTACTTAGGTATCTAGGTAGTGATGTAAATAGGTCCAACATATGAACCCCCAAAATATACTAATGCAAAAACAAGCAATAGTACAGCTATTTCTGTTAAAGTGAGCAGTTGTATAGCCAGTTTTCCAACATCTCCACGTTCTCATGGGATCCATGTCTAACCGATAGCACCATTGAATTCCCTCAAAAATGTCTTAGATAGACCCTTTCAACAACAAGTCTTCATTATGTTTGGCTCAATTCATGCATGTCCTTGCTCGACACAGGCAGCAGTGCTCCATCACTGCTCCAACTACCAGATCAACGGAAGATCAAAGCCGTGCACCATGGTGCCTTCATTGTCTGTGTCGCAGCAGCCGCACCTGATGCCAGTGCATCCGTCATGGCTGGCGATACCGCAGACCTTGCTGTTGTCCCTGGCATCATCGTCACAGCAACTCCTGCGGCAACCCCAACCATCATCATTACTGTCATTGACCACAACAAAAATGTCACTAGCCACTTTGATAACGCCATTACTCCCAATGACTACATCCCTGAAACACCACCACTCTCATCGCCAATGTCCCTGCCCTCCCTGTTCCAAAACAAAAGCGGACCCACATGAGTTACATCAACAAATGCATTTGTGCCATCACATCTTTCTTCTTGATCAATAGTGATGAACAAAAAAACATCCCACAAGATGTATATCTCAACGGGAGAATTGCCGCCGTGACAAGGAAGAGAATCTCCAGCGAGTAAAAGATAGTGTGGGGCACTTCAACACTCACAGCACCACCCAATGATGAAAACCTACAAGTCATTGTGAACAGAGATGATCTTGGTTTCATTGCTGAGCTGAGGAGTGCTTTAATCTTGTACAACACTACATATTTGAGCACTGACCCTCCCACTGGTACATTGTCCAAATTGATTCGATCAAGCGCAAGACTCGTGCAAGCTTGTCAAACTCACCAATCAACTAGTACTGGTCATGATGTTGTGTTGGCGTCCAGTCGTAGGGTCATAAGACTTTGTCTGAAACCAATTTTGATGTTAATGCCACCCCCAAATACAAACCCAGTTTCCAATGGAGATGATAACAATGATGAGTCAGAAAATGAAGAAGATGATGACAGGCATGGGTTTCACAAAGACGGTGAAGTTATTGCAAGAGATAATGAAGTCAGGGGCTTGAATGTGGATGATTTGCTCCGCAGATATCTACCCGACAACAATTGCATACCAACCAACACAAAAGAATATGGAATGTACAGCAAAGTGTTAGAATGGAGATTCAAGGATGTTCTGTCTGATGGTATTGATGAACAACTATACCAAATCAGGGGAGAGGACAGATATTGCATCACAGTATTTGTAATAAATACAGTACCATGTTAAAGTCCTGTGGTGTTGCGGGAGGGTTCATACATGAACTGATCAAAAGAATAACCGCCAATTCAAATGCATGTATGCATAACAAGAAAACAGGGAACCAATTTGCAAGAAGCATATGGAAGCCAATTCAGGGACAATAAATGTACTGCGCGTTGGGTATCATTTTCAAGATGAGTATTGACAATAACCAATTTGGCAATCTCTTGTCATATTTCTCTCCTCATCATGAACAGTCCAGCGGTCCTGGACATTTTACAACAGTTACTTGGACATCTTCATGGGCCCATGATGTTATGCCTGATATTGATTAAGATAAATCCATACAGCACTGCACCAGGAGCTTCAGAAAACATCAGTCCAAGATAAATGCCATCAACTACGGGCATCAATACTATCACTGAACAAACATGCTAATCAATCGTTCATTTTGGGCCGAGAATGTTCTTTTGATGAAGGTGGGATAGCAAATAAGTCGCGTTATAATCCTGTTTGGAAATGGAGCAGCGTTACCGACAAATGCAATTTGTTCTTATGGAATCTATCAAGGAAAAAATATGAATAATGTGCATATTGTTGAAGAAGCCTGGCATCTTCACACAAGCAGCATGGTAAATGTGTTTCAAGTGATCAATCAAGCAAAGGTGCAATTGTCGAGGACCACAGAAAATGTGGGAAAAATACTGGTAGTTTAAAAAGTTGTAAATCAAGCAAATCATCTATTTTTATAGTACAAATTCTAGCAATGATATAAGATATTGTACTGTACAGTAATCAAACTTTGTCAACAATCAAGGCTGCTGGGACATCTGGCTACCCTCAGAGTCTGAAGACTCCTCGTCATCTAGCACAGCCTCATGCACTTTTTCATGAGCAACAGCAAAGGTGTGGATCGAGTCTAACTTGATGCACAAGATGTTGAGGAACTGCTTGTGGTCACAGTTTCTGTATGTGACAATCTTGTCCGTGGGCCAGGCAACCCAGCAAAGATTGGCCCCAGGCACTTCTCCTTCAACACACGTGAAGGGCAGGTTTAACACTTGAGGATCCCCATCAATCATGGTGGGATGATCAGCATGGTTGGACTCCACAAAGTGAGTTACCTGAGTAGAATGGGCCATAGCTCGAGCAGAATGCTCATCAAAAACAGCTCCATTCTGGGCGATCAACTTCCTGTGGCACTTTTCACTCGCCAAGACACGAGGGTACCCAAATAGGATAGAGAGTTGATTCCCACCAGGCAAGACCTTGCAGTGCTTGAGCCAATCACTGGGGAGAGTACTAAGCATCTCAAAAACACAGGCACTCCTGTTTCTGTCCCTGCAGGTAAACATGAGCTTTGGGCACTGAAACGAGAAATCGCAGTTGGAATCAAGCTTTTGCTTGGCCAACTTTGTGGCAAGCTCAAGGACTGGATCCTTCTGCTTCTTGGCGTATGCCACCTTCTTGGCAGAGCTGGCAGGTTTCTTGGGAGTGGATGGCATGGTAGAGCCTACTAATTCTTCTTCTTCTTTGATCTCAGTGTCGTTGGAACCAAGGGAGATGTCTGACTGGTTGGATCCCGTGTAGGACTTGTTGTCGTCGCCGTCGTCGTCTTCAGCGGCAGCAGCGGCAGCAGCTGTGATTGTATGTGAGATGATTAATCCAAGCCAGGAAAACAATTCACAAATGACAACTCACCAGCTCTCCTTCCAGATACAGCTCCAAGGATCTCGAACTTCTCTAGCTTCCCACGGAGGAGGGTGTTGAAGTTTTTACCAGTGCGATGGGGCCAGTGCTTGGCAATGCGTGCCACGTTGTCCTTACTGGTTTCGGTGGTGATGCCGTTGCCTCTTTGACGGATGAGACCTTCAAGCTTTTCGTCGTCAGCACCGCACCAATTACCTGTTTTTGGCATGGTTCACCAATGTCAGGCAGGATTATGAGGCCTGCAAGAAGTGCCAGTTAGTTTCAGACCATTGCCGGTTAGGTTTGATGTCCGTTGGTTCAAGTCCCGCTGGGACACCACGTGTCAGAAAGCCAGGCATGTTTGAATGAAAAGGCATAATAAATTTGGAACAGGCTGAGATTTTGAAATATAACTGATATTCATTTTTTAAGACTTTTGAACAATTCGAGACTTATTTCTGAAATTTTGCCACTGTCTAAGATGTTGTTTCACCCATACAATTTATAATAATTCCTATGTTGAAAGTCTGAGATCGTGAAAATTTCTGAAGTTCTGGAATTTCAGAATTTTACAAAATCTCAGACTTTTGTCCGAAATTCTGCTGATGTCTGAAATTCTGCATAGAACTTCACCGAAGATGCGCGCCTTATGGACTAGTTCCAGAATGCAGCGCGCGAGTGAAATTGACTACATATTGTACCTACCGTGCTTATTATTTTACTCTACACTGCAAACAGGCACATGTTATATTGTTTAATTTCACGTTTGCAGCGTCGATGATGTAACAACACCAATCACGACCATGGGCACATCAACACCATCAACACCGTATGGTACCATACGATTCCTCCATCCTCACCGCAATTATTGATCCTCCCGACTGCTTCGAAGCTGCTGCTCTAGCTGCCCCCCACCAGCCCAGTCCTGGCCCATCCACCAAATGGGCTCGCAACATGGCACCAACTGAGGGAGACTCCCTTGCCATAGGCCGAGAGATCCAGAACCGCTCTAATCATAGAGTGGGCACTGATCTCTCAGAGAATGCAAGATTCAGCTCTTTCTTCAGCTGTTCTGCAGGAGTGGCCCTAATCACATGGGCCACAATGACTGCACATTCACTCCTCCCTGACGGAGAACAAATTGTCCACATGCTATGGGCTCTGTACTTCATGAAAGTGTACCCAGTGGGGAATGTTGGGAGCTCCCAAGTTGGCAGTGATGGAGGGGCTGTTGACCCCAAAACTTGGCGACTGTACCTGTGGCCATTTTTCAGAGGCATTGCTGGTTTAGAAATGCATCTGGTGAGTACTGTAAGATTGAAACTAATTATTATTTGTTATTCTAACTGCTTTTCAGATTAAACTCGACAACAGATACAAGGGTGACACTGGCAATGATTGCTTGATGTCCGTTGATGGAACTGATGTTCCTATCCCCGAGAGAGGCCCCGATTGGTACTCGTACAAGTTCAGAGGGTCCGGTCTTCGGTATGAAGTTGCCTTGGGGATAAAGACTGGGGACATCTGCTGGATGAGTGGACCCCACCAGCCTGGGAAGTTGAACGATCTCGAGATCTTCCGCAAATCCCTCAGGTCTTGGCTGGATCCATTTGAACGAGTTGAGGCTGATGATGGGTACATTGGCGAATCACCTGTCAAGGTCATCTGCCCCAAGTGTATTACCTGCCCCATCGGGAGGAAGAAGATGATGTCAATTGTGAGGATGAGGCAGGAGACTGTCAACAAGAGGCTCAAACAATGGAGCATCCTTCGCCAAACGTACCAGCATGACCTTGTTGATCACCGAGATGTATTTGCTGCCATTATTGTGATCACACAAATTGCAATTACCAATGGGGAGCCTTTGTTTGCTGTGGAATATAATGACTAGTAGTGCATTGTTACATTAGTTATTTCAGTTGCAGCATCTTAGTATATTATCAGTGCTTTGTATTGGGTGACTACCGTAATTCGGCTAAACGCCCAAACGCCCAAAATTCCTAAATATTTGACCTGGTCAAACCGGCCGGACACCCCCACTTTTTGGCTAGACCTGGCCAAACAGAAAAAAAATCTAGGCAAAAGGGAGGGGTGTCCGGACACCCCCACTTTTTGCCCAGATCGCGTTTAGCCAGAATCTGACCACAAAATTTGGTTCTATCAAGCACAAAACGCAAGCGATGTCTGATGAAGAGGACGATTCCGAAAATCTTCCGCGCCGCAGTGGGGGCTGCCGGCCTGGCATCCCTAACTACAACACTGTTCTGATCCCGATCATCAAGGAGATCCATCCCAACGGTTCCGAGGCATGGCGCCTGGTCGCGGCTGCCTACAAAGCAAAGACAGGTGAGGCAAACTTGCGCTCAGAAGATGACCTGAAGCGCAACTGGGTCCGGAAGTTATGTAACAACATGAAGAAACCTACAGGTAGGTCCGGTGGCAATGCCACTGATCGTATTCATCATTGTTTGGAAATTCAACGAAGAATTCTAGATAAGACATCTTCGGGCATCCTTGGAGCTTCCTCAGACGATGACAACAGGTTTGACCCCTCCTCATCTTCGTCTTCGTCTGTGTCATCGTCGTCGTCGATGTCGTCGTCGTCTTCCTCGGAAGACGATGAAGAAGTCCCGGGGACACAGTTGCCTCGATTACCTCAACTACCTCCCGTGCCGGCCATCAAAAATGTTGAATTCACCGGAGCGAATGAATCCTTCGAGAGCGCTGAAGCTACAGCTGATGCTCAACCCCCTATTATGGAAGCAATGGGATCGACAGTTGTTGGCGTTGCTGTTGCAGCTGAAGACACCGAAGTTGAAATTGAGGAGGCTGCCGCCTGTGTTGCCCGTTGATCAGCAAGTCGTCCATCGTCAACAGCGTCTTCAACTGCTCAACGTCCGCCAACACCACAACCAAGGAAGGCATCGTTGTCGAAGTCAAGTGTGACGAGGGGCAAGACAAACAAAACCAAAAACTCAACAAACCGTGAACGGGGTTCTGTCACGAAGTCCATCGAGCGAATCGCTTCTTCGATTGAAAGGGGTAGTGGTGACGATATGCGGGTGATGTTGGAGATGAGGAAGTTGGAATGGGAGGAAGCAGAGGAAAGGAGGAGGCAAGAGCAAGGAAGCCAGACTCGAAAGAGAGGAGAGTAGGCGTGAGAGGATGGAGATGGAGGACAGGAGGGAAAGGCGTTTTGAGAGACAGATGCAGCAACATACAGAAATGATGCAAACCATGATGATGTTTATGATGGGCAGGGCCAGAGGAGGCCTACCAAAGACTGGTGACAAGGATAATAATAATTTGGAAAAGCGAGGAGAGTAAAGTTAGAATTCAATTGTTCTTTAAATTAATCGTTAGTAAATGACATATAATTCTAACACAAATATGTTATGGTAATTTGATTTTAATATCTCATAATTCATGATTAAATATTAGTGTCCTCCCCTTCTGAGTCCGAATCAAAGTCCTCTGCTCTTAAGTAATATTTACTTATACGGTCGTAGCCATCGAGTGTGATGTACGGTTCGTATTCTGGATCAAACACAGTTTTGATCTGGTTACGACCAACTAACTCAGTACGAAAATTGTGTATCAAAACAATTGATTCAATCACAAGTCTCCTCAATCTCGAATTACTGGGTAGACGCTTTTTAAATCGAGGAAAGGAACCTTGTAATCCCCTCATACCCCACTCACTTGCCTGCCGCAGTGAAGTATACACATTACTCACCCTCACCACGTACTCTCTGACTGCTGGGTGTAGACGTCTTGCACTGCGCTCTTGCATTGGTCCAACTAATACATTCCAAGCATCTCCGCTTCTGGGAAATCCCTGATCCACACAAATTTTGTATGCTCCAATCCTTCTTCGTATTGAATCAAAGAAAAGGGCAGATACTGATCCATCCGCCCAACTGCCTGGACAGTTGATTGCTGCGACAAACACCTTTCCATCCGGCCTGTATGCAAAGACATTGTTCGTGACAGTGTCACATTCATAGCCACTGTAGACCACATTTTGTGTTGTTTTCTCCGAGGTGCACTCTGTGGGAAGTGACACTCCATCCATGAATCCTATTACATCATCAATAGAATTTTCACGACTCTGTACCATGGATGCAAACATTTGCATTTTCTCGGCGGATGGGAACTTGATTCTTGCAAGATGATGAAATCTAAGGTGGCGAACTGCCAACTTCAACATGTTTCTCAACATGCGAGAACACGCATTGAGAGTGATCCCAAAAATCAAGCACAAGTACTTGTAATTCATTGTGCTGCTAATGTAAAAAAGGAGCAGTCCCAATTGCCCCTCTGACGACAATGACCACTTACGTCCTCTCCTTTCTGGCAATAATGGGTGGCCCGGTGGCTTCAGTACGTCCTGAAGCAATTTGAAGGCCTCTCGGGTTAAGCCTGTCATGAGAAGAAAAGATGACGAATCCCCATTGTGTAGTAGATGGTGCCACGGTGCGGCTGATGGAGGAAGAATGGAAGATCTTGACAAATAGGTGCGGTACGAAGGCTGTTGCTGAAGTTGATTAGCGAAATCATCAGCGCTAGTACCTTGACACGGTGCATTCTACTGCAATGTGAAGCAGTTCTCATTGCATTAACATCCATCGTGAAATCGAATCTGCGATGAATCGATCGGAGGTGATGTTTGTAATAATACTACTCTGCAAATAGTATGCAATTTGGATGGCGGAGACGTGACGGAACGTGTCAGGACAAATTAGCGAGAAAGCTAAAAGGAAAATCGGGAAATTGATGGTTTTTTGGTCAGTCGCACGAAAATTGAAGTTTGACCTTCAAAATAATTACGGTAACAGTTTTTAAAAACGCCGGCTAAATCCGGAATCTGACCAAGGCATATATGGGCGTTTGACCGTAAAAACGAATTACGGTAGTCACCCATTGTATTGAACTATTACTTAAACTCTTAAAGTCTTAATTTATGCACTATCAGCTTTTTCCCCACATTTTCACAGACATTTTTTCTGGAAATAATGCTATGACTACACATATATTGTACAATACCATACTTCTTTCACTCAATGGATTTACGGATTTACACTCTTTCTATGTTGACACGTCAGCGAACGGTGCCTCTTCCATTACTATTTTTTACCTGACGTACGTAAGTTTGACTTATGTTGTGCTGATGATGGAGGTCGTAAGAACTGTCTGTGGTGACATTGCTCTCCTTCTTGGAAGTTCTTCTGTAGTGAGTCATCAGCACGAGGGCTGTCTCAACAAAAAATAATGTCAGCGGTCAGCAGCCCTCACACAGAGACTACGTCCATAACAAAGTTTCGTTCTGCGTGGCGGACATTATTCAGGACATTGTGTCTCACCAGTCCCATAGTCACAACTGGTCGGTTTTGACCACGATTCCAATCTGATTCATTTTCATGCTCTGTTCGCTGACATTTCGCTCACATCCTATCACTTGATGTACTCCCTGATTCCAATTGCAGCAGGAGGCTAGCAGGAGGTCCATCGCACTCGTGTACGGTGCAACCTCAGCTAGCGCTCAATTCCTGTTTCTTCCGACCTCCATCATGGATGAAATGGGACATCGTACACCTGAGTCAATTCCCATTGCTGCCAACTCATCATCAATCATGGTCTTAAAACAACTGTTGATTGAAGACGTCCACTTGGGATCAGTCTCATCGAAGTCATTATTTTAATCCAGTCCATTGTGCACACTGCTCACACAATCTTTCTAAACGCACCCTCTGCAACGAAAAGTACATCATGAAAATCTCATCGCTATCTTTCGCATCCATCCCCATGGTCACAGCGTTTGCTCCGGGCGCCAACCACGCCGCAGTGAAACACAGCAACCTCAACGCCGAGGCTGCCGCTCTCACTAATCCCTCCAAGCCCCTCTTCGATCCACTCGGACTCTACCCAGAGAATTCCCCTGAACGGATGGCTGGACTCATCCTGCCCCTTGAAACTGATTTTGGACGAGACACAAGCAAAGAAGTCACGGACCCTCTTCGCCTCTACTCGGATCAGTCGCAACTCTCGAAAGGCATCGAAATGTCACCCTCCTTGCCGTTCGTGCCTCGACCTGCCTTGCTCGATGGGACTCTTCCGGGAGATCGCGGCTTTGACCCATTCAATTTCTCGTCCGATTCGAATGCGCTCCAGTGGCAACGCCGAGCGGAGATTAAGCATGCCCGATTGGCCATGTTGGCTGCCGTGGGTTGGCCGGTGGCCGAGTTGCTACACACGAAAATCGCGACGGCGATTGGCTTGCCCGTACTGCTGGCGAGTGGAGACCGAGTACCATCGGTACTCAATGATGGGTTGTCGCATGCTGCGTTCCCTGTATTCTGGATCGGAGCTGTGGCGGCAGCTGCGGCATTTGAGATTTGTGAGGTTATTGAAGACAATGTTTCGTGTAAGCTGAACCCAGGTGACATGGGATTCGACCCGTTGAATCTTGGAGGAAAGAGAGATCAACGAAAACATTTCATGAGCGAAGCAGAATTGTTCAATGGAAGGTTGGGTATGCTTGCAATTACTGGATTCGCCGTGCAAGAATGGTTCTTGAACAATGCCGTCGTGAATCAGATTCCTATTTTTTTCAAGCCCATCAATGTTGCATTGGAGCAGCTCATGGGAAATTGAGGCGATCTTTGCTTCGCGGGCATCCTCGATGAGCCGTGTGTTGTTTTGTTTGCTGTGTGATTTAGACTGTTTCTTATTTAAACTATGAGAAGAAAAATGAATTTGTACTACCAAATGGTACATGTCACTTGCGAATCCTCTTTGACGTTTGCTATCTCAGTGTCACTCTCGTACTTGTCAAACCGTATCTAACATATTTCGCCAGGGTTGGCATTTGGCATGATCATACAAGCAAGGTAACCAATACATTTTTAGATGGTAACAGTCATTAAACTCATACCTCTCGTGTCTGATTCTTACTTATGTTGCGCCTCTCGTATTTTTACGAACAGTCGCCTCCTTTTGTCTTCTAGTTTGTGAAATATATTCGGAATGTCGTCCTCTGTTGACTTTTGTGAAGAGACCAGTGTCAAAGCAATCATCTGCTCCGAGATGCAATGGCGTGACTGTCCTCAACAAGGAGAGAGAGTCCCTTCTCAAAGGACATCAACAAAATGATTCCCATCTATCAAACTCTACTTCTTGCTTTCCTTTCCAAGTATGTTACTTGTTCTTTAGATTTTTCGCCCCAAATCATAGAAGGTGGTTTGTTACTGTATAATACAACTGAGCATGACCTAAAGCCTCAACGTCTCTTTGCTACGGATGAGCTTTCATTTTCGTGACTTCCTCTCTCTTGAAAGTCCCCGTCATGTGTCATTGCCACACCGTTCCACCTTCAAGGTGTATGATTCACCGATGACACAAAAAATGGCCAAGCAATCGCTACTAAACAATTGAAATATAGCTAAAGAGTTGACTCCTGTCTCTTTCAACACGGCATGATTCTTTGTGCTGCAGCTGCAGGCGCTGCATTCTTGGAATATGATTTACGTACATGATGTGAGAGCGTGTGCCGTTGCATAGTCTCTGGGCAAAATACAACAAAATATTTATAACTCAAATACTTGTCACCATGTCATGTTGAAAATCCAAGTGATAATTGAGTTAATAATTTGAGTATCTGAGTTCTTTCTTTCCGTCATAGGGTAGCAAGCAGCAAACATTAGTTCACTTTGTCCTGGCAGCTATATATCATTTCAAACGGATATCCGTGCCATCATTCCTAGGTAGCAGCCTGAATTTCGTTGTCGTTTCTCATCGCATCAAATTGTGGCCGCGCAACAATCAAGTTGAGAAAATAAGCCGTATCGCTTCACAGAATACATCATAAGAACCTGTCTTTCCCTCGTGCTCCTGTGCTCTTTCACCCACTCGCCCTCCTCATCTTTTCTCTCCACGACTCCCCGTACTCCCCACTCACAAATCCATAAACATTCTCGTAAGCCAGCAACCCCGCCAACCCTCCCGCCACAATCCCAGACGCTCTCCCCCGAGTCATCCCCGCCGCGCCTCCCGCCAACGTCGAAGCGACCACAATCTGCGGCCCGTAATAGCCCCGATGGTCGTAGGCCGCCATGGCGCGAGAGGCAACGAGTCGTCCTTGGTGCGATATTGCGGACAGACGGGAGAGGAGGGAGGAGCTGGCGGCCACCGTGGATTGTTCGAATTGGGCGAGTGCGGAGTTGGTCAGGGTGACGACGGACCGGATGGATCGGAGGAGGGGGTCGGGTTTGGTGGCGTTGCTGGATGGCGGCGAGGGCGACGAGGAGGAGGAAGGTTCCTGAGACATGGTTATTTTTAAGAGGTTCGAAGAGGTCCGGTTGGTACAGTATTGTACAGTGATCGTTGTGTCGGTGGCGCGGTCAGTCCAGATTGTATGGGCAAGATGGATGAGGGTTGCGTCAATAATTAGATAGTGCCATACCTTATTTCTATTTACCATACCATTGCGGCCTCATTTCGGGCAGATCGGTATGAAATCTCGTGAATTAAGGGAATCCTACATAGAAAAATTAATCGTGTATTGCGAACCCGGAGCAGGATGAACAATTTATGTACTCCTACCATATTAACTTCATTTAGCTTCACAACACTTCAATGCAGTTCTCTTGCTCATAACGATTGTTAACAACTCAAACCCACTACGATGAAGAAATGCCGCAGCGCCAAGAGCCAAGAAGTCGACGTCTAGTGAAGACGGGACTCTCGAACGGTCTTCTCCCTTTCTCGTGGATAATGATGATGATTTGATGACCCAATAAAGCTTCCCTCTACGCTTGAAAGGCAGCATGCCGCAAGCCGCTAAGGAAAAAATGCAACAACAAAGGAGGAAACCCCCATAATTCCTTCGAGGATCCATCGCACATTTCGATTTCATCAATCACATTGTTCCGCCATGAAGCTCTGTCTCCTCATTTTGACATGTCACCATGTCATCCACTACGCCAAGGCTGCACTCCATGAATACACCTGGACGCTCAAATCCCGCCGACCTCAAAAGAAAGACCCTACTTTCAGTCCAGACTGCTACCTCGATCGTCCCATGTTGTTGGTAAATGATCAGTTCCCCGGGCCCGCGATCGAAGCATCTGTAGGAGATACCGTTCGCGTTACTTTGGTGAATCATTCCCCTACAGAATCGGTATCTCTTCATTTCCATGGGTTGACCATGTTGGGTCAACCGTATGTGGATGGGACAGGGTCAGTGTCGCAGTGTGCTTCCGGCCCGTTGCAGACGCAGGTTTATGAGTTTGTGGTGACTGATGCTGGGACTCATTATTGGCACGGGCGTAAGTCTTGGTTAGTCCATAGTGGCTTGCTTGACATTTGTATTTCAAGTGTTTTTCAAACGGAACGGCTTTTCACCATTTCCATTTCATTTCAGACATAAGCATGGAACGAGGAGACGGCTTCCAAGGTCCCATCGTCATTACTGATCCATCAAACGAAGACGAAAACGCCTTGTCGGAAATGTATGATGAAGAAGCTGTCGTCTTTCTTCAAGACTGGTACCGCCTTGATGGAAATTACCGTCGCACCGGCCTTGATACCAATCCCTTCATTTGGATCGGCAATGCGCAGACATTCCTCATCAATGGAGGTGGCATCCTTCCTTCGTGTTTAGCCAACCCCACTGATGCATCTTGCGCTGAGGACTGCTCTCTCGACAACTACATCAGAACTATTGAAGTCGAGGCGGGCAAGACATACCGGATGCGTCTTATTTCTGCCACGGAATTGATTGGAGTCAACTTTGCCATCCAGGGACATACGATGACCGTTGTGGAAGTTGAAGGCACTATCGTCGAGCCGTTCGAGGTTGAAAGTCTTGACATTATGCCGGCCCAGAGATATTCCGTTCTTGTTACGATGGATCAGGTGCCTGATTACTACTGGGCCACCACCGTGAGCAACATTTGTAATTTCATCATCAAGTCCAGTTCCATTCAGTTTCTCAGCCTTGCACACTCTTAATGTGTTCGTTTGTTTGTTTTTGTCTTCTTCCAGGCCGTTCGATACCGCAACGCAGGACCGACTGGATACATCAACATCAAATACTCCGGCGCGACAGATGCCAACTTGACACTTTCCAGGCCTATGCCCAGTCATCCCATTTGGAACGATACGCAACCCACCATCGACCTCGAAACCCAGCTCGTCACCAAGAATGTAGATGAGTATGATGATTCTGACGTTCTCACTGCTGAACCGACATCCATCCGCAGAATTATTATTGTTGGGACTCAAGCTCAAGATTTGACGCTCGGCTTGCTGCGCTGGGCAACGAACAATGTCACGAACATGATGTCCGATGAACCTATGGTACTTTCCTCGTACAAAGCAGTTCATGCTCAAGGGGCTACTTCATGGCCAGACACTGAAATTCCCGGACATGTTAGGGTCAGTGATAAGCCTCCAAATGTTTGGGATTATACCCAACCAGTCCAAGGTTCAGTTGGAGAGTATAACGGAGACCGTGGTCTGTCTTACATCCCATTGATTGAGGGAGAGGTCGTCGAAATCGTGCTACAGAATGCTCGTGCTCTGAACGGGGCTGCTGAGATGCACGCTTGGCACCTTCACGGACATAATTTCTATGTTGTCGGTAGGGGATTTGGTACTTTCGATGAAAATACTGATGTAGCATCTTACAATCTCATAAATCCGGTACGGCGAGATACTGCTACCTTGCTTCCTTTGGGATGGACGGCATTCCGAGTAAGTCGTGCTGTTTGCTAAATATCCAATTAGCATTAGAGGGAATCACGCGCATTGTTCATTTGATTCTCTTCAGTTCAAAGCAAACAATCCAGGGGCGTGGTCATTTCACTGCACCATGACTGCTCATGCATTGATGGGGTAAGCTTGTCAGGAATTTTGCAAATGGCGGAATAATTAAGGATTTTGTACGTGCCTGACTTCTTACCGTGTTTCACTGATTCAACACAGAATGGGGTTAGTTTTTGTAACATCCCCTGAGCTTCTTGAAATACCTCCAATGGGAGCTCGTAGCTGTCTGGCAAATAGTCTCAAATCACCCTCTACCTGCCTCGGTGGAGCTCCTGCTTGCTTCGATGCTGTGTCTGATTGTGTTACAAAGGGTTTTGTCCATTGCCTTGATGGTTGCTGCTGGAGTCCTGATTCTCCCACTAAGTCCCCTGTTATGCAGGGCCCCACTTCTAAAGCAGATAAGAGGAGAGTTATGTGAGCTTCAAATGGAAATTCATGGGCCATTTGGGGGGTCCAAAATCAATGTTGTGACAATGATTTTAGTAAAATTTGTGTTCTCGTGATTGAAATAATGCGCCAACGCAGTGGCTATCAGCATAAGGCCAAACCAAATTTGACCACCAGTGTCTGTAACCTGTAACAAAATTTAAACTGAATGGTACAATCTATAATTCCAAGAGAAAAACGTGGAAGGTTACATGTTAGCATTTAGTTGATAAAAATATTTCTGCAAAAATGGCCAGTACCTGTTGTATTGTGTCCGACACAGCCAAAATCCGCTGCGAGACAGCCTTTTGTACTTGGGGCACATTCATGGGCAACAAGTATTCCTAAATGTAATAATTGGATTCCCCAATATTGCAACATTTAATCTTGATTGCAGCTATCCACAAGTGAACCACTGAACCTTGGTTCTTGTTGTGTTGTCAATCTTGTCAAGGTCATATACCAGGCCTTCTACAGTGTCCATGACTACACAGTTAGAAGGTGACTTGTGTTGAGCTTTTGAAAACTGTCAGACCTTAGGTTAACAGGAGTCAAACACACCAACATGTTGCCCAAGAAAAGTACCCATTCATATTGACCTTTTTGGTCAACATAACTGACAATGAAAAGGGGTTTGGTATCATGTCCATGTCACTAGATTGAAAATGTTGGATCACTGTATCCGGTGTACCACCAGAGTGCATCTGGCAAAAAATCTTTGTTTCATTTGTGTTCTATGTGTGTCAAGAACAAGAATATGTATCATTCCACCTCCCATTGTACAAATTAATGTGAGATATAACATACAGAAGCATCTGATCCCAGTACCAATAGGGTTGGTTCCATTTATTGGCATGGTTTAAGCTATGTTGTTGTAAATACCTGTAGAATACTGATTCCCACCTCATTTTGACACATTACTAAGTAAATTCTGAAAGTGTCATTGAATACAAATATATCATAACATGTATAACTTTGCAACACAACACCAACTGCTTACCCCCTCTTTTGGCATGTACATACCACAAACATTAACAACATAAATTCTGTGTGATCTACCTGTTCTTTGGTTGTCCTAGAATTCTCTTCATTTGAATCCAAAATGCTGGTGGTATGAGAAAAATGAGTAACTACATTAATGCTATTGTGTGAAGTAAAGGATAATTCTGAATTTAAATAATAACAATGAAAATACATGTTCAGCAATCATCAATTTCAATTCTTATCAATATATTGTAAAGAAGCAAAACATGCACACAAATTACTTCAAGAGTATTATGTGATGTTCTGCATTAACACTAATGGAAATACTTAAATGTCATTGTCCATTTTACACATCTGAATGCATCCACAGCCATTTCTGTGAAGTAGTAAATTGAATAAGTTTTGTATGCAAACGAAATTGGGAGGAATGTTTAGAGCAGACCACCTGAAAAGCCAGGACACCCAAGATTCTATCACCTCATATTTTGGGAATGCAAGTGTGGGCACTTTCCTTGTGTTCACGGGTATTTGGGAAGCTAAAAATACAATGTATACTTCACTCTCAAAAAGTCTCTCCCCTTACAAGCCCTATTGTATCCTTTTATTGGGACATGTTTTGAGTGGAAGCAGTGGTCTCAACTTGGACGCATGAGCTGATAATGCAAAATTATCAAATAAAATTGGATCACTTCCAGATAACTCCATTGGTGACTCAAAGCATGGGAAAATCTGATCATTTTGAGTATTGAAAAATTTATTTTTATTAGTTTGGCGGAACTTGGAGTAGAAGATGGGCACGTTATATAGACAATGACCATTTTGGGGGGAATTATAACTTAGCCAATATCCAGGATGTTTGATTTCATTTTCATTACATCAAACCTCTCCATGTATTTGCCTTTACAATTAAATCATAACACAGCACTAGACAACTACAGAGAACTATGTCTGCAAGATCTCCTCATGTGTTTACAATTCACAGTAGAAATAATATGGACAAAATATCATTTTGTACATGTACACTCATGGGATAACATGGTACAAATTGGCATGATAGTGTTACATCCGATTGTGCATCATTGGACATATATGATACAGTAGCACCATCACTTCAGTTTATACCTTTTATCGAGTGTATTAGTCCGGCAAGGGCTATTTTAGTTAATGTGTATTCTGAACAGTCTGTATGTAAGCCTTACTCTGATTATATACATGGGCTAAGGATCATACCAATGTATGATTATACAAATCCTATAATAATATCTAATGTGTCCCAGTCAATAGACTTTACTAGATCGCAATGTTATCCTGGAGTCAATCTTAGAGTTGCACATGTTAACAAAACAAACTTATTTTGTCAGACAAAACATTTTAGCCACTTATGTGGTATCACTCCATTCAAAATAAGAAGAGGTTTTGTCTGGCGACATCAATGCTTTGAGTGACTTCAGAATATGAAATTGGTGGTTAATCTGACAAAATGTTAACATATCAGTACTGGTAAACATAATTTCATAGGGGAAGACCATGAACAGTAGTAAGAAACAGAACTGTGGTCTATAGTTACATGACAGCTATCTGCAACCGCAGAGCCCATCCACATTCAACTAAACAGGGAAAGTTTTACTTGTATTCATAAGAACTTGAATTTGTAAGTATACTAAAGTAGATCACTATTCACATTGGAGGCATCTTAAGATACCTTTTATATTACATTCATGTCTGGATGTCTACACAATGCCAATCTGCTTTGTCAGGAAAAGACACTAGAAAATTATGTTTTGCCAGACAAAGACCTAGAGTGCATATAACTCTGCCTTTTTAGCAATGCCCTTGCTACCCCTTCCCATTTCAGTTGTTAGCTGATAAACAGCAGCAGCAGGGTCTCAATATTCAACATTGGGGCTGAGATATAAACAATGGCAGAATCACTGCAGTAATTTTAATCAACAAAAATGAATCATACCTTTTTCTCATCTTTTGCTTGTGACCCATGCTTGCTTGTGTTATAAGCAGTTGAGTTGCAGCAAACGCATTTCAGATTCAGTCTGGGGGCTGAGATATCAATCTAGGCTTTGTTGATGCATAAAAATTAACCAAACAAAAGAAATAATAATATCAATTTAAACATTGAGGCTTTGATTTTTGTCAACTTGTACTTGCAGTGCCAGGTTGCTTTCCTTGTTTGCCACAGGGTTGAAGGGGCGGAGTCTCTGGATTCTGTCCTGGGGCCAAGATCGAAGAAAATCAGTGGTGGCAATCACAACAACAGAGGAAATAATAGCTTTAACAACTGGGTAAGTGAGACTTCAATAAAACTGAATTTTGTGACAGCAACGTATCTTTTTGTCAACTGAGTGAAGTCAAGCTATGAAACTCAGTTTACCTTAAAAAATTGCATACATGACTGGTTAGGATTTTTGAATATGTTTTGGCTTGATTGCAGTTTAGCTTCACTCAATGGCACTTGTCTTTTTCCATCATGCTCAAAAGTATCCCACGAATGATGTGCCAGATAATTCTTGGCCAACATGAGTAGCCTAAAATGATAGACGGTGTACACATTCTTCCGCTTCAAATGCATTGAATGTATATGTTGGACCCCATATTGAAAACCACCCATTATAGATAATGGACAACCCAGCATCGATACTGGGACGCGGTTCCAGTACTGATGGCGGGGCCCGTTAACCGCCCCTTCTTTCAATATCGGGATGCCAATTCTGATTCTGGACGCCCAGTATCTATACTGGGATTTTTGCAGCGTAGCCCATTTTGATAATGTTCCCATATTGATAATTTCAGCACTTTAGAACCGCCCTTACTTCCCTTGTCAATTATTTTTACACTAGATCAATATTGGACGAAAAAAGAACACGCCCTACCCATCCACAAACGTCACAAGATCGCGATCCCCATATTGAAAGTGCCCGATTTTTACGGGCCCGCCATCAATACTGGAACCGCCGCTCCCAGTATCGATGCTGGGTCGTCCATTATCTATAATGGGCGGTTTTCAATATGGGGTCCAACATATACATCAAGTCGGTTCCTTAGTTAAATTTTGGCCAGAGAAGGCATATGACCAACCAATTTGCATGGAATAACTGTTGCTGAGATATTAGATCTCGAATCCAGCATGGTGTCACAGATCGTTTTTGAGTGGTATCTTCACATCACACTTACTTGACCATCATCGAAACTGTGTTGCGTTGTGTTGTGTTGTGTTGTGTTGTATTACTCGAAAATCTACGTGTACGTACTCGTGATGGTATCGTATTAGTACAAGAAAAATAATACGAACCCCATGTCAACACGAGCACCGATCAGGACGCCAATCAAGCCTCAAAAGCATAAAACAAACAAATTCGACACGTGAAAAATAGTACGGTCGTTGGTAGGCACGGCACCGATCACCCATTTTCTTGACAGCTCGCATCCCACCCCCTTCGCTATTCCTTCATTTGCAATCATGACGACGACATCAAAGAGCGCCCTTTTCGACGAAGCAGCAGCCGACAAAGCCCTCCGTCGGTCCGTCGAAATGGCTCACAACACATTCCTGTGGTGGGCCGTCCTGTCGTCCATCGCCCTCTTCAACATCGCGTTCTGGTGCTACAGCTACGTCACCCTGCGCCATCCCGACCTGGACAAAACCCACCCCTACCAGTATTATCACCTCATGCTTTCGGGCATCTACGTCTTCGTGTGCGCCTACCGCTCCTTCCTCCCCCGCATCGACCTGGAGCGTTACTGTCTCTTCGACACGCTGCTGTCGTCCATCTTCTTGGGGAGGAGCGCTGCCACCATCGCCGAGATATCGTTCGCCTGTCAGATCGCGCTGTTTTTGTATCACCTTGGCGAGGTTCACGGCCATCCTTGGACGCAGTCTCTCGCCATTGCCATCGTGCCCTTTATCACCATAGCTCAGTGTTTTTGTTGGTGCGGAGTCGTCACATTGAATCATCTGTACCATGCCATTGAAGAGTCCATCTGGGCCGTTTCTTCCATATTCGTTGCCATCGCCATGGGAAATCTTGCCTATTGTCATCCCGACAAACCATCCTTGTATCGGGTTGGCATGGTTGGCTGTATCGCGAGTCTAGCATTTTTCATGTTCATGGCCAGCGTCGACGTTCCAATGTACATCAAACGGTGGAGAGAAAACAAGCAGAACTCTCGCAAGGGGAAGAAGCTCATCCGTACAATGAGCAGTATCGAAGGTGCGAGGGATGCATGGTCGCGAAGAGTTGTGACCAAGAATTGGGAGTTTTGGAAGGAAGAAACTTTTTGGTTGACGGGATATTTCTCGACCGCGGTTTGGTTGAGTTTGATGTTTGTTCATATGCCTGCTCCTTCGTCGTGATAGTCCATGGATGAGAAAATATGCGCTGCCATTTACTTGCTGGAATATAATTGCCGCTATCGATAAATATTATAGAGATTTCAAATGATATAATAATTTTCATGTGGTTCAAGTCGTGATTGAAGTCTCCCTTGCCCTTTATCTCCCTTCACACTATTGTGGGTTGCCATTGCATATGTTCATCATAAATAGATTCGATTCCTCATAAATACTCGATTCAGATGGGGTAAATGTCTTGGCATTCAATTAGCATCATTCAAGGTCACAGATGATACATGTGCTGATTAATAAAGAATTACTACAATCCACTGTTCTTCTATGATCAGTGTTTGAATAGCAATGCAACTCTAAAATTTGGGTATTAATTGTGTCCTCATTAGGTTTTGGACTTTATGCTTCAATGCACTCTTTTCCCATCAAAAGATCTAAGTTGCATCAATTCTACTCTAAGCTGTGAGGAGCAAACTATGATTTTCTTGACAGATATGAAACCATTCTGGAAAGTTAAAACAATACCATGTTAAACACATCAAATGGAACAAGCAGGATTTTTGATAAAATAAAATATCACCAAAATATAACCAAAACCCATTATCAGTTGATCCAGACAGAGTAATGCCATAGCCATCTGAGCTCTAATCCCAATTGGGAAAATGCTTATATTGTCGGATATTAGGGCCTGAAAATGCAATCTTTTCCTTAGACTTGGATAAGTTGACCAATACAGTAGGCTTTGCCAGGTGGCAACAATCTGTAAATGCATAAACTCACATAACTTAAGTCCAAAAAGACTCAGAAAAGCAATTCATTACTAATCTGGCAGATGTAATCATACTATCCACTTATAATCTAACAAAATTAGGTATTAGGAGGGTATTAGGTACCAACACATTACATTTGCTACTCCATTGAAAATTAACCCCATTTGTAGACAATTTAGGTACATAGCTGCATCTGTATTCTTGGAGTCCACAACACAAACAGTTTGCCATGGTTGGATTTCATGATCATCATGGTAAACAAAACATGAGCATGGATAGACATTCAAAAACTTTTAACAGCAAATAGTAGTTACTTATTTAGTAATTGTCAGTTATTTCATGCTTCAGCCCACTTTACAAATTGTGGATAAGACTAGCGGGAATATTGATTTCGGGATATGTTGAATCAATGTAAATTAATTCCAAATACAAGATTATCAATGTCGTAAAAAGAAATAATTCTTGAGTAATGTTTGCTTCCAATGTATAACTAAGTATGAGAATTCCATCTCTCGCATTACCATTAACTCAAACTATCATTAACTACCGCACAAACTGTCAGAAACTATAAATATCTCACAACTCTATCAAAACTAAAAAACAAGGCCCTAATGTGTTTTTCTTAAGGGATAGACCAAGGCATTGCATAGCCAACCCTCCATTCTGGTGTTCCTTCAATCTCAGCAACACATTAACATTATTAACTGTGTACTCAAAATGTACAGTATTTCTGTTTGCCTCTAAGATTTGAAATATGCCCTTTCAAATGAACAAGTAAATGAGTCTACTACTAAAGATAAATTGTAGAATGTAACGATGGATACCATTGCAAAGCTAAAAATATTTATAGTGATAAGGGGCAAAGCTATAATCCTTATGTTGAGGACTGCCAATATCTGAATTTTCTGTTTAGGCGTTCCTAATTATTTTACTGTTCTACTTTAATGGTGCACGTCACAAAGATCAGATGCAACAAATCCAACAAATTTCTTAGCAGGCTTATGAGCACATGTCACAAATCAATCTGGCAATTTTTTATTTGTTGCTGTAAGTCCAAACACAGACAGTACAGTACTCACATCTCTATATGTTAACTACAACACATAATGAAGAATTAGATATGGCCTGACTCAAGAGAAAGAACTATGTTGATTTTTGATGGCTGCTACATCCAGCCAAAGGTGCAAAGATCCTGGTCAAAAAACTTATGACAATTTCTGCTGAATGTACGGATGAATTCATTGCATTAGTCCTGTTCTCAGTTTGCAGGAGCAGTGTAATTTTAATTTTACATTACCTTTTGTGTACAAAATCAATGGCATTTTCTCATTTAGGACTGAAAAGTGAAATTCTTTAGTGACATACCACCACTCAAATTCATCACATCATTCCCCATCCCTATTGATTTCCTCTCTATTACAGCACACCTACTAGATGGTACTGTAGCTGTTACAATCTCAATTGTAGACATACCTCATCCCATTTTTACATGTCCCTCATCTTGCATGCTTTGCAGAAGTTGGTCATTCATGTGTCTACCTCTGACATTTATTGCAGGTTTTCCTTGTTGCGTGTGTTGCTTGCAGTTGGTTGTCACTGTAACAATCTTTATCAGAGATCATGGTTTGTTTACCCTAGGGGGGCTCAATTGCACAGGTTATCAGTCAAAATTGCTGATCAAAAGAATTTTTGGCAATGGATTTCATCTATATTGGCTAACATTATTAGTATTATTTGGAATAGATCTTTGAATTTGGCAAGAACAAAAACTGGCACACAAAATGTCGCACCAAGAAGAAATCAAGTCCTTGACATTGCAAATACATTGGAGTTGTTTAGGTTTGTGCAGGTTGATGCTGAGGGAATTGAGACTGAGGGGGATATGCCGGTCTACTGTTAGGGCAGAACTCTCTTCTTTTAACAATTTTGACGAAACGCTTATTATGCACAGGAATATTGATTACAGAATTAATGAGGCAAACAATGGCAATCAAGTTATTGAAGATGATGAATCTGTGATTAGATTCAGATTGTGATGTGGAGACTGGAGTTAATCAATATTTCTTGTCCATATATGAACAGTGAATGATTAAGTGTTTGCAAAGTTTGAAGGACTATAAATGATGAACACTTGGTACTACAAAACACTGGCTTCATAGTTACACTCTTTTGATAGACACTCAAAAAAGGGGGGTTGATCTTTTTCTTCGGTGCATTTTACTAAGGTTGATACATTCACAAGGCTGAATTATAATGTTAATAATGCATAAATATTATCATGTTTTTGAGAGGCAAAGGATGTAGGGTATAATATACAGTCTCAAAAGAGCTCAAAATGGCCCCGTGATTGCCCTGACCTGATTCACTTATTTCACGAACAGTTCTTCAGAGAAGTCGATCGTCAGTATTGTTCAGTTCTGGCTCCATTTGATGACTTGAACCATCCATACTCCCAAATGAAGGCGATTCTTTCCCATTTGACAAATCTGTGGAAGTTGATCCATTATCATCTCCTGATCCATTCCTCTTTGTCTCCCGTCTTGCCCGAATTGACTTCTTTCCATTGTCAATAATCAAACTCACATCTGATGCGAAATCTTTGAATCCAAAACCAGGACCTTGGTAGAACTGAACTTTGTACCCATCTTCCCATTCTTCTGCAGGGAAGACACACCAATGTGCTATGGAAAAGAACAGCATTTCCATGCATATGAGAATATGTTGAATGGTGTTGGCTGACGGTATTGTGGAATTGTCATTACTGTCGTCATCTGAATTGTCGTGTTTGTTGAAATGGAAGAATACGCTAATGGCGAGACCTTGCCAAAAGGTCATGAATACGACTCCTAAGATCACGAAATGTGAATGAAAAGCATAAAGTTTAACACGAATGAAACAGAGTGAAGGGATCATAATGAAAAATTACATCCGTGTCACCTTTGATTGTCAAAAACTTGTTGAATGGCTGGCACCTAAACAAAGAGAGTAAGAAGAGTCGACAAGGTAAGCAAGAGCCTCGAACTGCAGGCGAACAGTGCAGTAGCAAGGGAACAAAGCGGATGACCTTTCAAACATACTCACCAAGCAAGTTCATCCCGTACAGCATGATAAAACTTGAGCAACCCCGAAAAAGCCAAAAACACAGATATATTCTGCAGCATTAACAAAATGAACTTTGGCGAGTATAAGAATGCTAATCTCCCTTTATCTTCATTGTCAGCTTCATTTCCCTCCGCCATGAGCTCCAAGACGAAATTGGCCACAGCAACCACCGGCCTCAAAAGAACAAACTGCATCCCTAAAACCTGGCACTCCATCAAAACAGCCTTGGCCATAGCCTCGTCACTCTCCTCCGGAGCCGGATGAAACAGACACCTCATCCATCGATAGGGCCTATCCAAATGGTTGACGTGTCTCGACAAACAACGGATCACCGCTTCTCTGTCCCCCCTTCCCAATACGGCAATGAGGAAACTGAGGAATTGGTAAATGACGTAACTCTCGTAGAAATCTTTGAGGATTGTCAAATATCCGTCGGCACTGTGGGGCAGCACCAAACAGAGGAAGGAAGTCACTCCGTAAATTGGCGACATCCACAAAATCGCCAATATTTTCCTCTGCACAAACGGTTGATTCATCTTGCGCAAATGAGCCGTCATGTGAAACGTGGTGATAAGGCAACTGAGCAAGGTGAACGTTCCTGCGATGTGGACCACGGTTAAATCGCGCTGGGCCGCCACCTGGTGCTCGATGTGCTCCGTGCTCGATTGAAGCTGTTCCTTCAACGATTCGATTTCATGTTGCTGCGTGACGAGGCGGAGCGAGATGGCCTGGGTCTGTAGGAACAGAAGTGCCGTGGCGATGGAGAGCACGGTGAGTGATCCGTAGTTGAGCAGGCGATGGAAGTGGAGGCAGCAAGTGGAATTGCTGGGAGCTTCTTGTGGGGAGTCTTCCTGGATGGGAGAGAGTTGCCTGAACATTCTAAGTGGCTACGCTTTATGACGAGGCATTGTGTTTCTTCCACAACATTTATACTTCAGGCAGCGGAACCAATTTTGTTAGTAATTCTATGTGTTCCTTGTAATAAACATACCGTGAATTTAGCGATTCCCTAGTCCCTGCAGATTCAAGGGTTCCCATCCTCCCTGAAGGCTTTCAGGGATGTAGTAGCTCCAATAGGCTCCAGTATTGAAGTCGTTTTACCCCTCTAGACCCCACGAAACCACACTTATTACAGCAGCAAGACAGGCAACTTTGGACTTTGGCGATAAGTATCGCCAGATGGAGTCGTCCAATGTCGTCCGATGTCGTCAGTTGACGTCACTTAAAAATATATGGTCATTTCATGCCTTCACTACGGGTCGTTAAAATGTCGTCAGGTGTCGTCACTTGGGTCGTCATTGAGTCGTCCGTGTCGTCACTTGGGTCGTCAGAAGGACTTCACGTTCGTCACTTGGGTCGTCAGAAGGACTTCAGTTTTTTTTTACTTAGGGTCGTCAGTCGTCTTTGTCTTCACTTTGTTCGTCACTATCGTCAGTAGGCAGTAGAATATATACCACGTAGGAGTCGTCATTGTCGTCAGGAAGTTCGTCAGTGTCGTCACGAAGGGTCGTTAAAATGTCGTTAACTGCCTTCAGTTTGGTCGTCACTTTGTCTTCAGTGCCGTCACTTGGGTCGTCATTTTGTCTTCAGTGTCGTCACTTAGCGTCGTCATTTTGTCTTCAGTGTCGTCACATGGTGCCTTCTTTTGTCGTCACTTAGTCAGTCACATTAACGAGATAATGTAAAAGACGTCAGTTGTCTTCAGTTGTCGTCAGTTGACGTCAGTTAATCGCACAAAAATCATCCACGTGGCAAACTTGCCTGTCTTGCAGGTGAGTTTTGTATCAAAATGTATCCCACCATCCTCAATACCACCACCAGTAGTCTTAATTGAATATGAAATGACGGCCCATGCTCCGACCTTACTGTCAAAGAAGAGTGGCTCCCTCTATTTCATAACTCTATATTGCCTCATTGTGTCCTCCAAAAATAATTTTCATTTTAACAACATTTGAACATAATATGTTGACCTTCCTGTGATTTGTCAGGAGAAACTTTCTCTTCCTGAAAATCTTTCAGAAGTAGCTTTGAGGACTTCACAACCTCTTGGGAAGTACTTATATGGATTTCCGGAATTCCAATAATGACCCTTCATGAGTGCCTTTGGAATTGTGTGCAGGTGTTATTATTCACCAGACCACTGTGCATTGCTCTCTTTTCGTGCTTTGGAATGTTTTGAGTATAGGCTTATCAATTGTGACCTTGATGATTCATTGGAAGTTGTGATTGGCCTCCCAGAGGGGAACCCTGCAGCATAAGATCCACCATTGTGTTTCTTTGTGTCCAACATACCGAAATACATCAATACATTGAAAAGGTACCCATCCGCTATAATTCTTCTTCTTTTATAAAACCTGCAGCTTTTGTTTCCAAAATTGGGTTCCAACATATAGCTCTGCAGCTTGTATTCATTTGGAAATCCCCTAAAATAGAAAATAGTAATCAATATAAAGATGCTTGTTCCAATTCAAATATCATAGCTACTTCGTGGTATTTCTGCTTCCCATTTGGAGAAATAGTAGTTGATGAGCATTACATCTTTGAATTAAAGATAGCAGTGTATAATGCTACTCAAAACAAAAGCTCAGAAAAGTACAGGAGTGCTCTGGAAAAGAAGTAAAGAACTTGTGAATAAGTCATCCTTAACTTTTTTGGACATTCAAAAGTCCAGCCCAAAAATGCAAAAATGTCACTCTTAGGCCAGTTGAATAGAATATGCTATTGTTGAATTTGTTAAGGTAAATACTTTTACATATGAAAATACTCATCGCTGGCTGGTAGGTCAATGTGCAACATCCCAGTGAATCCATTGGATATTTTAAATGCTGCCATTAATTCCATTAAAGCCATACATCCGAAAATGTCTAATTGGATATTGAATGTGGCCGTTTCTTAGAACTGCAACCTTTAAATATGGTATTGAATGCCCAAACTTACATTGGAATTGGCATACCTCCAAACATTCAGATTAAAAGTGTTGACACAGAACATGCGTCATTTGGGACCACATGGTCATAAAATAACAGACGATAAAACAAAATGATTGATAAAACAAATCATCATCACCATAATTGCATTACAGGTGGTGGCAAATTGGTGTGACATTAGTGCAAAGGGCACAGGAGTAACAAGGGCTCCCACCTGAGTGCACCCCTAATTAAGCCTACAATGGTAACTAGTCCAAAACAGTTCACTCACTCTGTATTCCCACAAACAATTAAAGAGCAAGTCAGATGGAGTGGTATTGACTGTCCTATCACTTAATGTTAGAACACATGTGGTCATTGGGCAGAAGCAGTGGTGGGGTGGGGGACATGGTCATATGACATGCAACAGAGCTGTTTGTTGTTCACATATTATCAAAAAGTGAATATTATGAAGTCACCAACGTAACAATTATATTTTTTACTTGGAAATTCATGAAATACTGAGTTAGACAGATGTGTTGTTTGTCTCTAAATAGATCTTAGTTCATTGTCCGGAAATCACCATATACGCTGACATGAGGCTGACTTCTCAGTCATCTTGCTGTTCCTTGTTTTGTACCATTTAGGGGTTTATCTGTGTGGCTGTTCTTACTTATGGAGAAGCCGAATCAGAATACACCGGGAACAGAAGAATTATGATTACAACAAAAGGATGATTTACCTTTCTGATTCTAATAATGTACATCCTTTATGATTTATATCTGATATCATTTCAACTCTGTCTTCATGAAAGATGCACTGGATAGGACTTGTCTTTCTTGTTAACTTTACCAACTGAGTAATTGTGAGATCCTCCTCAGCTGGCACCTTTGTTTAATGGTATTCATGATGGTGTTGTTGTTGGTGATTCTGCAAGAGAGCGTGTTAGTTTTGTCAGGATCGGCATGATTGGCTCTTTTGGTGTTGCCATTTTTAGACTTATGCACCATCAAGATATGCCATTTGCAATAGATTTCATCTGAAATATTCATGCAAGATCATAAGATCCATGACTGAATAGCATCAAGTGCCATTGTACTTAAGGCATGAATACCAATTCCAAACAGTGTGGCAGACCACCTCATGCTTTTCTAAAAAAACAAATGTGATGACAACAGATGTTCTGCTTGTACATGTAGCACAACACAGCATTTTGATACAGAACAGTATTTTAAAAAATTGCATGTTGGAATCACCCATTTTTACATCTGGTTGTAAAACATTTCTAGATATGATGTAAGCACCAGGTCAAAACATGGAAACTCACATTTACAACGCTCTGATATCCAACTATTCATGAGGGTTACTAAACTAAGGGTATTTTCACAATGAATCCAATGAAGAATGAACGAAACAATATAAAATCAGCACATAATAACAATCTTCCAATGGATCTCAGATTTCCTGGGTGTGGTCAAATTTCATTATCCTTCCAACCAGAACTTTTCAGTAAAAACACAAGAAATTATCTTAGCATTAATTTTAATTCCTCCATGTTTAAATAGGTCTCAGGTTACAATCTTAACCAAACAAATAGTAACTAGTTTGTGCAATAGTTAGAATAACAAGAAGCACTGATGCAGTTTTCTCGTGATTGAAGGATGTTTAATGAAGTCTTCCTTCCAATTGACTTGAGAGGACCCTTTTGGGGAACAAAGTGAATTCTGATTCTGAAACATAGATTTGCTGATTTTCTGGGAAGAAATTGAAATGTCAAGGTTTTGGAGGGTCCATCGTGATTCATCCCATAATTTCCAACTTACTAGGGCTGTTTGTTATTGATGTTTCTAATTCAAATTTGATGCTCGTCTGGTGCTTCCTGCTTCCCTGGACTTAACAGACTGAATCAATGGAGCCAAGGCTGGCATAAATTGCCATCAGTAGGCATCAATGCCAACTGATGGCAATTGATACATACTGATGCCTGATATGCAATGATGCCTGGAGGATCTGGGCCTTGGTGTGAGTTTCCGTTTTGCGCCAGCTACAAATTCAGCAAAACCACCAAAAATCCCATGCACAAATCCATCACCACCCTGCCACCTTTTCACAGCCTCGTCACTCCATTGTGTGGGAATCTCACCAAGTCTACATGCATCAAGGAGGTTTATGAGTTGATCACAATAGATGCATCAAAGTGGAGCAATCCAAGCCATGATTGCACCAGTCAAAGTCATGCCCGAAGACAGAAATCAAGCAATTCTAGTCAAAATTTTATTGTATTGCAGTAAGGAGGGTTCATCACTACCCCATCACTACCTCTCAGCACTTTCCATCACTGTGTATCACTGCACATCAATTTCCTTCACCTCCCCATCACCTCACATCTGACCATCTCACTGCCCCCTTAACAAAAAATGGTGGTACCCACCATGGGCCTGGATTCTCCTGAGAATCCTGCATCTTCTGAGTCATGTTGTAACATATCAATGTCACATTATATGTTGTAACATTACGCATGTTGAGTGACATGTTGCATCTTGAACATTTTGTGCATCTTGTCAAACAGCTCTTTGTCTTGCAAAATGCCTTTTCAGTAAGTTGCAGTGATTAGTAGGTCATTGGATTTCACTATATCCGGGACTGACAAAACTTTCATATCATGGTCATGGGTCATGGTTGGTGTGAAACACCAGACACCTACACATGACGCCCCATCATATTATTGATATGTCCCCTTCTTCCCAGATATTTCTTGAAAAAAGTGAACTCCTCTCCCCCAAGAAACACGAAAATTTTGATTCTCCAGGAAGATCCTGCAAATTTGGAACAAAGGAAGTAGAAAAAAGAAACAATCCATGAACAGAACATTTGGCGAGTCATTTTTGATGAAAGGGATCCCACAAAATCAAATTTGACTCTATGGAACAAATATGTTATATATGGTTCATTTCAACGTAAGAAAATAAAGAGAACGTTATGCGTGTCGAATATAACTATCCGTTAGAACTAACAACGCTTTAGTCAAGTATGACCTCTCTCTAGGAAAGAAGCGATCGTTGCTGCCAAACTCGATTGAATACTTTAAACATGTTTGAACATGTTTGAACATATTTGAACATTTTTGAACTGTTCAAAAATGTTAGTGTTCAATAATGCTCAAGAAGACATTGGCTTCAATTCATTGTTGGAACTCTCCCCAATGGCTACACACGGACATCCCCATTACCAAGGATCCCTAGTAGCAAGAACAGAGTTCCACATGTCAGACAGCTGTTGGGACTGCAGATCAGCCACACATCACCAGCTCATCGCAACTGTATTAGAACCGCACCTATGGCCTAAGGCTAGTAGCCATAAATTGCTAACAACATCTTTATTAGCTACTTCTGCGTGGCAGTCCAACAGTTGTTAGCAATTCGTTAAAACACACGCAAACGTACCCCCAATTGGCTCGTACGACTACGTTATCATGGCCCCCATTTCCGTCACCTACGAAGAGGCCAAAGAAACCATTGGTATTCTCCCGTCGCTCGCTCCACGACCCAACGCAAGCAATCTTTGCGCTCTCTCTCGGCACCTTGAGCAGAGATTACAAACCATCCCATGCCATCAAGCGCCAGAACATGGTTTTCTCAGCATGGTCATGCCTCCAGCGATCTACGCGCTTTGCTCTGACACACCATGGGAAGAGTGGCCTAATCCAGGACCACATCCGGCTACGGCGGAAACGACAGCCAAACAAAACAACCTTCGTAACGTCTACGATGCCAACAAGGCTGTGTTTGACTCGCAACAAAATGTTCGCCGAGCTGTCACTGAAGCCCTCAACACCGCGGTACCAAATGCCTTCCGAAAACCAGTTGGTAACCAAATTGGCGCCAAGGTCTACACGATTCGTGATGACCCACAAACCATCCTTGCCGATCTTCGCACTAAGTACGGTGTCTGTACACCAAGAGAGAAGAGCGACAACAATCGACGATTCGATGAACAGTGGAATACTACCGAACCGATAGAAGGACTTTTTGACAGGCTTGAAGATTGTTATGTCTTCGCTATCCAAAATAAACCTCCGTTCACCCTCGACCAAATGATCGACAAAGCACTGATTGCCATCCAATTGACAGGGCTTTATGAACGTGCCCTGCTCGAATGGCAGGATTTTGATGAGGAAAATAAAACATGGGCCCAGTTAAAACTACATTTCAAAGAAGCCTACGAAATCCGCTTAGCCTCTGGGCAAGGCACAGCTGGCATGCATGGCTACGTCCACAACTTGATGGTTGAAACCGATGATGACTCCATCACTACCATACATGAGAGTCTAAACTCCATCCAACTGGCTAACAATGCCAATTATCAGGCATTGCTGGACAACCTTCAAGCAGCAAGAGCCGAAACTGCATCTCTTCGAGCAGAACTTCAGACTGCAAAACAGTCCATGGCGCATTTCACCCAAGCCAGTCAGGCCATGACAACTCCTGCATTTGTGCGACCTCCGACTCCTCACTTCCAACCAGCAGCCCCACAAATGGCCCCTCCTGTTATGACCCCACCAACCTATGGCAGTTTTGGGTACAGCAATCATGGGTACTCTTGCCGCACCAGAAGTGGCCATGGCCGTGGACGCAACAACAATACTCATGGCCAATACAACATCCCACCACCAACAACTATACAGGCATATGGCGGTGGTATTCCTCCTTCTGTTGGCAACATTCCCTCTCCCATTATCCCAGGAGTCCCTGACCGGGACAAACCGGCTTTCTCCAACACAACAAAGTATTTCAATAATTGGAACATGTGCTACAGCTGTGGTTGGGATGTACCGCATTGGCACACGAGCCAAACATGTAACAACAGGGCACCAGGACATCAGGATGGATGCACTCGCCAAAATGCCCAAGCATACATGACTGCTGGACATCGTGTAAGTAAAAAAGCGATGCACAAGACTGCGTTGCCGCCAAACCCCAAACCCCAGCAAGCTTGACGGTTAGGGGAGTGTGTGTAGTGGAAATAAAATAAACAATACTGTTGATGAACATACTCCATTCCTACACAAGTCTACCCCCACCCATATTACTTCTATCATCAATCCCTCCAACTATTATGAAGTCCTAAGGGACCTGCCATATGATATTGATGATGATGACAAAACAATTGTCATGTCTAACCTCTCTACTGCAGAACACAGTGATGGTTCGACGGCAACCACCATTCCATCGACAGATGAAGACATCTCCTGTGAAGACACACCCAACATTATCGACCAACTTGGACCAGCACACCCTTCAACAGAGTTTGCCATTCTAGACTCTGGTGCCACAGCGCATTTCATTGTTCAAGGTACCGACGTCCTAAACCAAAAGCCAGCAACTAATCCTCTTCGGATCAAACTTCCAGATGGGAACTTTATTACATCCACTCACACCTGCAACCTCAACATCCCATGGCTCCCTATGTCCATGACTGAGGCACACATAGTACCAGGCCTGGCTCACTCCTCTTTAGTGGCCACTAAAAAATTTTGTGATGCAGGGTGCAGGGTCTCGTTTGATGCAACTGCATGCCACATTTTTCTCAGGGGAAAATTAGTCCTCACTGGCACAAGATGTCCCACCACAGGTTTATGGATCATTCCACTTAACCCATCCTCTCCAGATAGCACAATAGGAACACCACAAAGTCTCCCACCACCCACACCCCAACACATGGCCTACAATGTATACACCCTTCCTTTCAAACAACAACAGCTCAAGTATATGCATCAAGCATTCTTCAGTCCTCCAGTTCATACCCTGATTAAGGCCATCAACAATGACCAACTTCTAGGGGAACCTCTTATGCAACCTGACTTGATTCGTAAGTATTTTTCACCCAGCCCAGCAACATCCAAGGGGCGAATGAAACGTCCTCGTACTGGCATTCGAAGTACTCGAGCCACCAGACAAACCTACCCTAACACCACGTACACTCCCTACACAAAGCACCACCACAACTCATATCATTCCACTGGAACCCATTGGGGATAGTTCGTGTAATGTGTTTTGTTATGCCGCCCTAGCAGATAAACACACTGGGACACTGTACACGGATGCCACGGGTGCACTCCCAGCGGTGAGCCTTGATGGGAACCAATATTATTTCGTCGCATATGCTTATGATCCCAATTATGTCTTTGCATTACCCATCCACAACCTGAGAGATGAAACCATTCTCAAGGCGTTTGATGAAGTTTTTCAAGAGTTAAAAACAAGAGGACTTAAGCCCACTTTTAATGTGACAGACAACCAAGCAGCACAGTCAATCAAGACGTATTTGACCAAAGAGAAGACTAAATGGCAATTTGTGGAACCCAACAACCACCGTGTCAACGCTGCAGAACGTGCCATTCAGACTTATAAAAACCATTTCATCAGTGGTTTATGCACTACAGACAAGGATTGGCCCCTCCAGTTGTGGGATACTCTTACACAACAGGCATTGATCACTTTGAACCTGCTACGGACTTCTAGAATTGACCCAACCAAGTCAGCGTATCATCAAGTCCATGGACACAGATATGATTGGAATGCACACCCCTTGTCACCACCAGGTACAAAGGCTATCATCTATGAGTCCCCAACAACAAGAACATCCTGGGGGCCTCGCGGTATTGATGCCTGGTATTGTGGCCCCTCTCTTGATCACTATCGCAATGCAAAATTTTTTGTACCCGCAACTAAAGCTTACCGGATTTCAGGATCATATGATTTGTTCCCACAACATTGCATCCTCCCCACCTTCACACCAGATCAACATGTACAAGAAGTATATACTGAACTTTTGAAGCAGTCCAAAACTCACCAAAACAGCGAAAACAAAGGTTTTTAAAGAAAGTTGCCATAGCGCTTGAGAAGTTAACTACCAACCAGCACCAGACTACCACCACACCCACTTCAGAGGGTGAACCCAGTAAAACACCCAGCTGTGTTCCAACAAATGATATCACATTTCAGAGGGTGAGTAATGCACCTGAAGTCACCACAACCACGACTCCCACCGACCCATCCACGGTAAAACATACCCCACGTATACACAACAGAGTGACCAGAGATAATACTCCAGGGCTACTCCCTGCCATTGTTAATCCAGATCGCATCACCCAACCTAAAAGGAAGTCGCCACGCCTACATGAACACGATGATGAACAGATCCTCACTGTACGAGAACCTTCTTCATCTCATATCCCTTTATATTCCCCTCACCTCATTGCTTTTCAGGCGGTCAATCTCCTCACTCACAATGTGTATAAAGACCCCCAGCACACATGGGTGCCTAACAGCTTCATATCCTCTAGTCCGCTGGAAGACACAAGCCCATATGATGTGGATGTTGAACATTTTTGTGCTGGTGTACAACATCCTGTCACAAAAGAAACCATCACAAACTACAAGACACTAATCAAATTGCCTGGCATGCATGACATTTGGACAACGGCATTTGGAAAAGAGTTTGGTAACCTAGCCCAAGGTGATCTCAAAACTGGAGAAAAAGGCACAAACACATTATTTGTCATGTCACATGATGAAATTGCGAACATTCCTCGAGGTCGCACCATAACCTATGGAAGGATAGTCATTGATTTCAGACCACAAAAAACAGATCCTAATCGCGTCCGGATTACTGCAGGTGGCAACCTCATCAAGGACTACCCAGGTGAACTCACCACGCGCACTGCAGACCTCACTACATCCAAGATTTTGTGGAATAGTGTCCTCAGCACCAAAGGGGCTAAATTTATGGGGATCGACATCAAAAGTTTCTTTCTCACAGCCCCATTGGATAGATATGAATACATGAAAATGCCCCTCGATTTATTCCCCGAGCACATTATCCAACAATATGATCTCAGGACCAAGGCCAAAAATGGTTTTGTATATTTAGAGATTAGAAGATGTATGTATGGATTACCCATGGCTGGGGCCTTGGCCAACAAACTCTTGCGTGAACGCTTAGCCCCACATGGATATTATGAAGTCACCCATACTCCTGGTCTGTGGCGCCACGTATGGAGACCTTTAGCCTTCACCCTTGTTGTGGATGATTTTGGTGTGAAATTTGTTGGCAATAAACATGCCCAACATTTAATTGACACGCTCAGAAAACACTATCTGTTAGCTGAAGACTGGGCAGGAGATTTATATTGTGGAATCAAATTGGATTGGAATTATGACAACCGCACATTGCTCATATCTCTCCCAGGATACATCAAGAAGGTGCTCCAAAGGTTCCAACATGACACACCCACTACTCCACAACATTGCCCATATCAACCACATCCTAAAACATTTGGTACCAACTCCCAAGATACATTACCACCAGATGACTCTAAACCACTTGATGCTGATGGGGTTAAGAGGGTGCAACAAGTGGTAGGATCACTCCTGTTTTATGCCAGAGCAGTTGACAACACCATCTTACCAGCTCTCAGCACCATTGCTAGCAGTCAAGCTGCAGCCACAGAACTCACGCTTGCACAATGTACTCAACTCTTGGATTACTGTGCATCCAATCCAGATGCTACAATCCAGTATCGAGCATCTGACATGATACTCAATATACATTCAGATGCATCGTACTTATCTGCTCCTCGAACACGAAGCCAAGTAGCGGGTTATTATTTTTTAGGGAGTATTCCAACTGATGATGCCCCGATTAAACTCAATGGAGCTATCCTTGTGTTTTGTGGCATTTTAAAGTTTGTTGTGGCCTCTGCCGCAGAAGCTGAACTGGGTGGGTTATTCCTCAATTGCAAAGAAGGCAAAATACAACGGTTAATTCTGGAAGAGCTTGGACACCACCAACCCCCCACTCCCATTCATTGTGACAATGCTACTGCAACGGGCATCGCCAATGACACCATCAAAAAACAAAGATCCCGTTCCATGGAAATGAGATTTTTCTGGGTCACCGATCAAGTACAACAACGTTACTTTGATGTCAGGTGGCAACCAGGCCAAGAAAACTTGGCTGACTATTTTACTAAACACTTTGAGTCGCGACATCATGTACATGTCCGTCCTTGGTACCTGCACACAAGTACGTCCCCTACACTTCTGCCGCGTGCTAACGCCCCGAGCTCTCTGAGAGGGTGTGTTGGAACTCTCCCCAATGGCTACACACGGACATCCCCATTACCAAGGATCCCTAGTAGCAAGAACAGAGTTCCACATGTCAGACAGCTGTCGGGACTGCAGATCAGCCACACATCACCAGCTCATCGCAGCTGTATTAGAACCGCACCTATGGCCTAAGACTAGTAGCCATAAATTGCTAACAACATCTTTATTAGCTACTTCTGCGTGGCAGTCCAACATTCATTGTCGTCGCCAATTAAGGTCGCTCTAAAAGCATTTCACGTAGGTATTCATACTGACTTTTGAATCAACATCTTTCTTGCCACGCTCGCCGATTTTCCATTATGTACATATCTATTTCTAAGAAAGACAATAAATTTGAAAGTTTACTTACGTTTTGGATAACTACCTTCTACAGTACGTACGATACAATTCTCGACCACGTTCACACAACTTTCTCAATACTTCCCTCGTTTCACAATTTCAGTATTTAGACAAAAATAATGGTTTGACCTCTTTTTATTTCTCATTTCCTCTGTTCGGAGAAATCCTAAACTTCAGACTTCTCAGCCAGCTCTCAGCCGCCACAGGCCGCCACCTCGGTCGTCGACCATACATCGCCCAGCACACGCTCGATCAGTGAGCAGTGAACAGCGGCTTGGGCCATCGTTAGGCCATCGCTTCAGGGATGGTACGAGCAAGACGAGATTTGTGGGAGGATATGGCCATGATGTGGATGAGGAGAAGGAAAACGAGGGGCGGTTGGTATCTCGGTCGGTGGCCAGTCGAAGTTGGTTCTGCTTCACGCCATGACGTGAACTTTTTCCGCGGGCAGCTTACAAGCGCTCTCGTCGCACACGAGCCGACATGTCACCGCGGCATGCCTCTCCTCTGGATGGCAAGAAGTCTCACCACAAAATCACTTCCAGATGGGAAAGCGGGCTTTGCAGCTAGTCCTGGTGCCAGCAGCAAGTGCAGCATGGATGCACAAACAGTCTACAATCTGCTCAAACTATCGAAATTCACGAAATCTGAAATCGAATGGAGGTTCGACCGGATCGTGAAAGCTGGACATCGAATGGCAGCGGGGCGTCCTTCGGCTTTGGAAGCTTCCATATCGAAGCAGCACCAGCTGGCATCGCACGGCAGTGACAATTTGCAATCATCCATGTTACTAGACATGCCTTCAATATCACTTGAACCAATCCTGCACATCGAACACCTCGAAGCATATTTGTTCGAGAGGTATCTCCATATGGAAGACCAATGGAATGCCAAGCACTATCACAACAACTTCGAAAATCTCGAAATCTTTGACGACGAAACGAATGGAGGAGCACAAATGCAGCAGCAACTCCATGCAGCGTTGGAGATACATCAAAGGCAACAGGAAAGAATCACACGAATTCGTGATTGTGCAAGGAAAGACGCCATTTCTGTTTTCCAATTGATCATGCCTCACGCACCCCCTGAATGTAAGCGTCCTATGCAGTCCATTCCAAGTACGATCGACAATGATCCCACAACATGCCGCTCTCATTCGACAACACTCACCAAACACCAATTCTACACGGCAATCCACGCACTTTCCTCCCAAATAAACTATCCCACCATTCTACCCCTCGCAGCCTCCATGCTACTAGTCGGCTCGTCCGTCGGAGTCATTTCGCCCATAATGCCCTTCCTCGCCTCCAAATTAGACTTGACCACCTATCAATACGGAATCGTAGTTAGCTCCTTCGCCCTAAGTAAAATGTTGGGAAATGTCCCCTCGGCGATATTGGTAGAGCGTCACGGACGTAAGCCCTATTTAGTGCATTCGCTATGGCTCGTTGGATTAGGTGTGGCAGGATTAGGACTATCGAGCGATTGGGTTCAATTGAGTTTGTGTCGAATGACAATTGGTTTGGGAGTTGCGGCTTTGACGACTGCTTCTACCTTGACCGTGGCGGATGTGAGCACTCCGTTGTCGAGGGCGAGTACGTTCAGTCCGGTTATGAGTGCTTTTGCTGGAGGGACGGCATTGGGACCAGCGTTGGGGGGAATATTGTGCGATGAGTTTGGAATCAGGGATACATTTTTGATGGTGGCGGCTAGTTATGGGGCCGTGGGTGTTTGGAATAGTGTTAGTTTAAGGGAGACGGGGAGGAGTGGTTTTTGGTTGGAGGGCGGGGGAGGTAGGTTACCTTGGCATAATGAAGAGGGTTTTCGTATGAATTCGAGTGAAGGAGAGGAAATGTTGGACTCTTCAGGCAACGCAGAAAAGCACATTACTGTCTCAGAGGCAATAAGAGACACTATTAACCAGTGGTCAAGTCTACTCAATGATCAAAGAGTAAGACCCATCGTCATCATGAATGGATTTTACCTCTGCGCAATTTCAGGAACACAAATGTGTCTGTTACCTCTTCTCCTAACCGGTGGAGGAGCGAATGCCACAGCAACTGGTATGGCACTCACAGCAACGGCCATGGGGCAAGTCTACATGTGGATGAGTGCGGTTCAAGTCCTTGGCAATCCAGCCGCGGGCCGTTTTGCCGATAAGGCTGGGAAACATACGGCTATTGTTGCTGGCGGGATACTTTCCAGTACTGCTATTGCCACTGTACCCGTTATTTGTGCCTATGGGCTGATGGTGGGTGATTATGTGGCATTGGACGCTAATGACGTGAATTGGCCTTTGTTAGTGGCTACTTTGGGTATTTGGTCTTTGGGTGGAACGCTTTTGGCGACATCTCACGTAAGTAAAATTGGATTGTGGTGTTGGTTTCTCGCTCGGGATTGCAAAGGTCACTCAATTCTCACAACATTGTTTGATGTAATCAACATTTAAAATCATAATCCGCTCGCCTCAGGTGGCTGCAATATCCGATGCCGTCAGCGATTCTCGGCGATCTCAAGCCATTGCTCTCCTACGAACAGCAGGTGACGTCGGATTCCTATGCGGTGCCGCTGGTGCCGGATTGGCGGCTGATATCATGGGAGATGTAGGATTTGCAATGCAAGCTGGAAGTGCTGTGTTAATGGGAGCGACCGGCTGGTTTGGTTTGCAAACATTGGCTTTGCATCGAGTAGAAGGCAGCAGGAAGGAATAGATGCCAAGACTACATGAAAATGGCGTGACTAAGTGCTACGAGCTGATCCACACATTATTTGACTACTTTTGCGATGGACATCTGATGCCACTGACGACACTATTTTCTCTCGTGCGGACTGCTCATGCTGCATAATTGGGAAAAGGCCGTAACGGGGAAAGAAATCACCAAAAGATTGCCTGCCTACGCAACACTTGGTCTCAATCTATGCATATGGATTGCGGCGCGTTTGTCAAGAACTGAAAGCAGCGCACGTCGACAAAGATCTTGCTACTGAAGTGATGCTGGCATTTACAAATTGAGAATGAACTAGGATTCGATTACACTCGCCTTTTTGGCTGAGGAACACGATGCGTATTCTTCGTTTGATCAAGTTGCTTCGAGGTAGAAAGATCCAATACCGGTTGTAGGGCAATACATGAAATCGATGGATATTCTCCTCTCCGGCGGTGGCATCATAAAGTTTATGCCATATATAGATGGAGAAGCACTAATATTGATGCCATATGCAGACAAGGGTTTCGTCGTGTGAGACCATCTTGAAACGGCACCATTGCAGAAGTTAGAAAGAGTAACGCTAATCATTGAAGACTGTAGTATTTAATTATATTTACATAGAACGGTTTTAGCTGCGGCCGTTTCAGCAAAGTCTGAAAACCCTAGTATTGCAGAGCACACCTACCAATAGCACTCTATCCACACGTTTCCATCCAACATGGTTCTGAATTCATTGAAAATACGTCGGCACAAGTGATAGGATTTATGAACAAAGCAGGATTCTGAGTTATGAAAACAGCCGAAAGATGCATCTAGCTGCTCATAATTTTCGTTCCAATGAACGCAAGGGAGTGCTTCCAACGAGTGGCTCAATGTATATCTACCTCTAAAAGTTCATGAATTAACCCAAAGATGCATCGAGTTGGTGATAATTTTGATTCCAATCAGAGCAAGGGAGCACTTCCAACAAGTGACGCAGTGTTCATCAACCTCAAAATGAGAAACTTCCGCTACTTCAAGTGCTCTGCAATTTCTCGCTCGAGCCATTTTGTGGCAGCGACGAAAAAAAGGCACCATCCTCCTGTGTCCTACCACTGACCACCGGATTTTCCACACTCCATCCCCTCGGCATATACTGTGGATGGACGGTATCCACAAAATGCTGCCTCCATTGTTTAATAAAAAGTTCAATCTTTTCGTCGTTCGCATTGAGAGACTTGACCACCAATTCTGAGCCTGTAATATAGTCAGGATTTTTGATTTGATAGTTGATTCCACAGACTGTTTGCAGTTGAGACTTGGTGAGTGGTCTCTCCCTCTCCCCCTGACGACTCGTTTCGGTGTCATTTTCATTGTTGGGATGGAGCGACGCCAAGTATTCCCGCACCAGTTTCTCATGACTCTCCACCGCTTCCTGGGGCATCCGATCTCTCCACTTGACCAACGCAATGGCACAACTCCGAATGTGATAGAGGTGCGTATCATCAATGACCGGAGAGCACCAATAGTCGCAGCCATCGTTGGCAGCGCGACTCAAGGAGTCCCTCAAGTCGTGCTCTATCCGATTCATCCTGAGCTTGGTCTCCCTGTCGACGTGAAGATGGCAGTCCGGACAGAGAATGACAATGTCATGCGACATGTGGGACTTGTACTCCTCGGGAAGGAGCGTGCGGTAGGAGTATGGGACGATGTAGTGCCGCATGTGATGGCCGGCGGATCCGCAGGACACGCAGACGTTTTGCTTGGGCGTGCGGAGATAGACTGTTTCCGAGTGCGTCTTGCTTGCGACGCTGGCGCCTCGTCCGGCGTTGGGCTCGAACAGCAGGCGGATGCACTTTTCGTTGGGATCGCCGTTGTCGTTGTCGTGGCGGGGGCGCGAGGACCACTCGGCGATGCCCTTGTTGACGTACCACTTGGCCTTCTTGAGAGAAATGGTGCACATGACGCGTCTGTCGGGATCCAGCATGAACACGTTGTCGTACATGGGAGACTTCATCGACAGCAGCTCCATTTTGGACTTGCGCCGTCGCTCCTTGGAGATTTTGCGTAACACGTGTGGCGGCAGGGTGCACGAAATCACCGTGTCCGCGTCCAGCCTCGATCGGGCCGTCGTGCCGGCGTGCGATGCCCTCGATTGGCGAGTCTGCCGTCGTCGCCGAATGTGGAGAATGAGTAGAGCAGATGCAGCGAATAGCGCGCCGATGCCGGCTACTTGCATGGAGCGGTGGCCGGTTGCCGTCATGTCTGTTAAGGACGACAATTTATCAGAGATTTCTTGTGTTAATTTCCAAGTGTTACTGTCAACGTTGATATTGTGTTAGGATATAGGTTGTGGATTTTTTGAGATTTTGTGACAACAAGCTGTTATGATAGAGTCATAGTGTTATAATAGGTTATAATGATGTGTCGTGTCTGTTAGAGGTCCTATAGGGCCTCTATAGGGCTCCTATATGGTCATATGACGATTGTGATGAGGCATGAGCCCATGCTGAGCCTATTATGATTTCTCAAAGCACAAAATACAAGTCACTGTTGAGTGTGGCAGGACACGGATATGATGTAGAGTCCCAGTCGTCACGATCCCGTCCCACCGTAAAAGAGCCCTCCGATGTTGCGGGGCTAGAGAATCTCTCTACCCAGCTTTGGTGAGAAATATGTCTCGCTAGAGTAAAAAATTACATTCCGATCACACCATTGCTCTCATCATGGCTTTTTAACTGATATTCTAAAACGGTGTTTTTCTTCAGTATTGTACCCTTCCTACTAATCCAAAACATCACCATGGCAACCAATTTGTGCCATCAAATTTATTTGGGCCGGTTTTCACCCGACCCGATACCCTCCTTTTGTCCCTATGCTCCGTTTGCTCCTTTTGCAGATCGCTGTACTTCATGAGAATTGATTCCTGCTCGCGTTCTAGGCGCTTTCGGTTTGAGGTTTGAGAAGCACACGACACAGCAACGCGTTCAAGAGCTGATACAATAGAACTGGTTCCGGTATACAACTTGGTGAGATCTTTCATCATTCTTTCAAGGACATCATCGACATCATTGGCGCATGTTAATGTTGAGCGCTTTCTCGATGTGAGGCGTGGCAGTGTGGATGGAGACATGGGAGTATCGATGAGACCTGCGACACGAAGTTGAATGTAGGTTCTTTGGTCCAGAGACAATGCCGAGACGTCCAGCATCATGGTCTCGTCTGGCGAAGTCTCGATGCCTTCAGGTACGCTGATCAGTTGCTCTTCAGTAAAAGGTGGCACATCAGAAAGCAACTCATCGTCGTTACAAGAGCCGTCGTCGTCATCATCACTGCCATCAACTTCTACCAATAGAGACTGCAGGCAATCAAACAAAGGCAATCGCTCTATGGCGTCGGACGTTTCTTCCTCGTCGCTCGCAAAATCCTGATCATTCGGATGCACATTTAAGGGAGGCAATAAAGCGCCCCAAAGTTTCACATCATCATCAACACCAAAAGAGTCGCCAACGACAAAATGCAAGCTATTGTACACATCTTCCTTCTTAACTTCACGAAAATAGTTCGTCTCCTCCAGCCAATGCCACAATCCTATGGTATTGGCCATTTCGGGCACAGTCTCAAGATCTTGTTTATATATTGTCTCTAGTGCCTTCACCTCCTCTTGGATTTCTTGCGCCTTCGATATCTGTTTACTCATTTGTGCATTTTCGAGTCTAAGAATAGTGGAGGAGATTTCATTTATGAGGATGGTTCGACGTTCCGTTGGTGAGAGCGGGGGGTGCAGGATTTTGGTGTGCTGTACTTGGTCGATGTGTTGCTGTTGGTCACAACTGAGAGAATAAGGATTGCTGTTCGAGATCTTCGAGGATTCACTGGAGGAAGGACCGGTTACTGCCGTATGTAAGGGTTCATAGCTTGGAATGTGAAATGAGTCATGCAGAGGAATGTCCGCCGACTTCGGAGCAGAACATTTCGGTGATGCGGACGCGGGCGAAGATGATTGGGTTGTATTCTCCTTTTTGCGCTTACGAGACAACTTCTTCATTGTCTTCGACGTTTCATTAGTCGTTATCTCATCCGACGGTGACTTTTTCGCGTCGCCCATCTTCGTTTCAGTAGATGCCGTAGGTTTCAACAAACGAGACTGTAATATTTCTGCCGCCACTGCCTCAGTGGTAGCTGGATTCACGGGTTTCCTAGGTGTTGCCACCGAAAGTGGAAGAGAGACGCCGCTGGCGCAAATATTAGCCGCTTCCTCCTCATGCCTCTTAGAGAGGGCTAGCTTCTTCGCTCGTTTAGTGGCAACTTTCCATGCTTTGGGAGGTTTGAAGCGTGCCACCAATTTTCTTCCTGATTTGTCCCTCCACCCGGTCACCCGAACCTTAATTCTGACGGATACCATTGGTTTGTGGTCCATTTTATTGCCAGTAGCAGCCGATTTGAATCCTGACTTATTCTCTGAGGTGGCATCTTTATTTTCCGTACACGTTTTTACGAACGTGGTAGGGGGAGAAATTGTAGATGCACTCGCAGGTAGAATGGCAGATACCCCTTCCCGATCTACTGATAACAATACATCTTCTATGTCTTTCCTACTGATGGGGAAACAGCTCTTGAAGTCTGCCTTATTCATAAACTTTCTTGCGTGCGCTTCCATATTCCATAAATTTTGTCTTGAGATGGATTTGATGGTTCGACGTGAACATAGTGTAACATGGATTGGCGTACGACATATACGACACTCGCGAGTGGACCAACGAATAGAAACGACAAGACTAACCTTAAAAAGGCCGACTGCTTCATGCACCCAATGAGCAACTTTGATAATTCCCCCTTGAGTAACGCAAACATGGGGTGAGATTGATCCAAAAACTCTTTTGCGATATCTGTGGATTGCACAAGAGCTTTGTCTAACTCGACAGATGAATGATGGACGCCATGGTTATCGATGAGGGAACCAAGGTGCGATATGAAAAGTTTATGAAGTGGTGTTTCGTCGTTGCTGATAGGGAAAGGATTAATTGTAGATGCATCATTTGCGTGCTTAACTTTGTCACTGTTCTTTTCTGTTGCGGGTACTGAAGCGTGGTTCACTTTCTCCAGACATGGAAAACTCTTTGCGATATAAGGAAAGCATGGATAGTATCGATTGCGTATCTGCTGTGACCAATTCACCCAACATAAAGAACATCCAATAGAGTATCATGCAAACCTCACCTTCTGACCCTTTTTTAGCTCTACCTCCATAGGCAAACGCATAAAGGGGTAAAATGTCGTTGAAGGTCCAATGCCGTATTTTGAGACAACACCTATTGCGTGCTGTATTTCTTTGCTGGTCTCCTTCTCTTCATCCTTAGTCTCACCACCAATTGGCGCCTGAGGGGAGGACACAATACTATTTTTGGACGTGGCATTACCATCGACTCCACCAGAAGAAGACCGTCCTTCTCGTCTAGTTCGAATGCGATGATAAGTGGAATCCTTGTCGACATAGGTTGTTTCAACTGCAGCTGATGGAGGAGCCACCGAATCTCTATCAGATTCTCTGATCCCCAACTTTGCCACAATCTGTGCATGTGTCAATGCAACTTTACTCCCACGTTTCTTCGCTCCCTGCTGTGCATGCGTCTGGAGTTTCGCCTGACCACTGGCTGTGGCATTCACTCTCGCACTCCCAGAAGAGTTGCCCCTACCAAACTCTTGACTGAGTACATCCCCGCCATCATCATTGAATACTCCGGAAATGTCACCCAAGTCAATTTCCATGTCATCGAATAGGGAATCATTTGGATCATCATTGAAAAGGTCATCGAGGTTAAGTGCATCCATTGCTGCAGCGGAGGCGTTACTGCTTCCCATGATGGAATCGTTGGTGATTGTCATGGTGCCAATACTCAGATTTGTTATGCGTTTTTTGTGAAATTCTGCGATTTGTATGCATTGATAGGATGGAATTTCATTACTGCTTGAGTGAAATCACTCAACAAATCACCAATATTATCTCCCACATGCCGTCGTCAAGTCGTGGATCCACCGTGTCAATTATCAACGTTCTTTCGTTTGAAAAGCCTAGAAATAGAGTTAAACCGGGAGAGAGAGCTTCTCAGCAAAGTAATTTTCACTCCAATTGTGGGTCTGGTGAGAATCGAACATGCCTTGACAAACACTCAGACCACCCTAAATGTGCAAGCGGCGAGCAGCAGAGTGATGACAATAATGACATAATGTTATCATACTGACATTGCAAGCAGCGATTCCAACGAGACATAACGGCCAATAAATTAAGTGCAATCACAAGGAACCACAACAACGAGCCTTAGGAGACAATAGGTGAAGTGCCAGCTGGTAAATTATGAAACATCAATGCATGACTTGACATCGAAATAAATTTCAAGACACAAAACACTGGAATCATTGAATTATTTGTTGATTTTGAAGTCGCCCGACAGACCAGTACTGCTTGTCGTGTCACCGCACCACACCAACTCGTCCCGTAGCGAACCGGTAGCACCCGAAAGTCAACTGGGACGACGACACGATGCTACGAGAGTCAATAGACAATAGACAAGCTAACGCACCAAGGGAACAGAGCGTGAATTATGCCTTAATCATGAATCATGGATGCCGTGCTCATGCCGTAGTGTATTATTATATTTTCGAGGCGGGGCCTCGGACATATTTTTTGTTGTTGTGTCGTAACGTGCGTGTCAGACGTGTGTCCCAGTTACAAGTTCTTAACGGTTTCGCGGCAGAAGCAAACAAACTGCGGGAACCGGGATATCGCCAAACGTGTGATGTCAGCCAGTGAAAGATTTTTTGTAGCGAAATAAACAGAACGCGATTTGTAGAAACAGAGGAAGTCATAGCTTTAAACATAAAGTGGCTTGTCTACGCTGACTTGTAAATGGGCGCGTAAGCCTCGCCGCCGCGAATGGGATTGCGCCCATTTTTTTTTAAATAAGACATAATTTTAAAGGTAAACTGAGATCAAAACATCATGGCTACCCATGTACGTCACCCCGAAACATTAATTATTTATTACAAGCAGCTGCTGCAATATTTTTTAGCAGCAGCTGGAGCCCGCAAAAAGGACTTAGCCTTGTTTCGTTTAAAAAAAGATATAACAGCGGCTGACAGTTCTCGTGCGCTCCAAGCTTGCTTTGTTCGCAACAAGCCGCACGGCATGACTATTTTAGTGATGTGCTTTCCAATATATTAAATAAAGCGAGCTTCGCTCACACAATCGCGGTAGGTTGGATTTAGATGTTTTGATTTTTAACCGCGATTCGGCAATATATATTTTGTTATAAGCCAGTGCCAAACAAAAGAGTGATTTGGTTTGCACTCAGGCAATATCGGAACTCTCAGGGCTGATCAATTATTGTAAAGGCCATTTTTTCGTGTGGTCGCTTTGTTTCAAAAATGGCCACAATGGCTGTTGCAAGTGCGGGGGCACTTTCCGATCAAGTTTACTTGAGGATCACTTGAAGTTCTTGAAAACATGTTGGTTCAACCTGTATTGCATGTGAACCTATTAACAAAATGAGATCTTAATACACTCTTACCAAAACCTCTTGTGAGGAACAATTCAATTTTGAGAATGAGGGCTTGAGGGGGGTCATATGGTCATTATAATCTGACATAGACATTTTGGGGGTCATGAATATATTTTTAAGGGTAGCTTGAAGGTAACACAATATTGTACAGGTAAGCAGTACCATTGACTGCGAAAGTTAATACCTAGAAGGTACCCACTATTAAAGAGAACAATATTACCTAAGCAGACATGAAGACAAATTTAGATATATTTTTATAGGTAAGCACACATGAAAAAATGGTGACTACCCATGCATATCAAACACAAAAACAATTTATTTACAGGTAAGTTGAGAGAGTGACTGTATGATTTTACCTAAAATAGTCGAAAGTGAAAAAAGTGTATCATGACGAAGAAGAAGGAAAAAAATTCTCAAATAATGAAAACTAAGACTTTTTTTCAAGAAAAAATCTTGACCGGTAAGTTCTCATCAACTTTTTGAGAAGTACCTGTTTTGGCAAAAAGAGAAAAAACTGTCTCACCAAAGAAGAAGAAGAAGAAGAAGAAGAAGAAGAAGAAGAAGAAGAAGAAGAAGAAGAAGAAGAAGAAGAAGAAGAAGAAGAAGAAGAAGAAGAAGAAGAAGAAGAAGAAGAAGAAGAAGAAGAAGAAGAAGAAGAAGCAGAAGCAGAAGCAGAAGCAGAAGCAGAAGCAGAAGCAGAAGCAGAAGAAGAAGGAGAAGGAGAAGGAGAAGGAGAAGGAGAAGGAGAAGGAGAAGGAGAAGGAGAAGGAGAAGGAGAAGGAGAAGGAGAAGGAGAAGGAGAAGGAGAAGGAGAAGGAGAAGGAGAAGGAGAAGGAGAAGGAGAAGGAGAAGGAGAAGGAGAAGGAGAAGGAGAAGGAGAAGGAAGAGAAGGAGAAGGAGAAGGAAAAGGAAAAGGAGAAGGAAAAGGAGAAGGAGAAGGAAAAGGAGAAGGAAAAGGAAAAGGAAAAGGAAAAGGAAAAGGAAAAGGAAAAGGAAAAGGAAAAGGAAAAGGAAAAGGAAAAGGAAAAGGAAAAGGAGAAGGAGAAGGAGAAGGAGAAGGAGAAGGAGAAGGAGAAGGAGAAGGAGAAGGAAAAGGAAAAGGAAAAGGAAAAGGAAAAGGAAAAGGAAAAGGAAAAGGAAAAGGAAAAGGAAAAGGAAAAGGAGAGAAAGAAGAAGAAGAAGGAAGAAGAAGGAGATGAAGAAGGAGATGAAGAAGGAGATGAAGAAGGAGATGAAGCAGGAGATGAAGAAGGAGATGAAGAAGAAGAAGAAGGAGGAGGAGAAGGAGAAGGAAAAGAAGAAGAAGAGGAAGAAGAAGAAGAGGAAGGAGTGTTGGCAAACATGCGAATCCTGCTGGACAACCCGGCACTACGTCATGTGTTACGAGTGGTACTCAGAGTGGTACTCGAGACCAACACGGAAGCGGTATTCGGAATGGTACTCAGGACCAACACGAGTCGGTCCACAAAACACGTATGGTGGAACCATCCCAATATGCTATCATGTGCATGTGGAGAGACGAGGTGTGAGGTTTTTTAGCTGGGTTTTGAGATGTAGTCTTAACCTCACTTTATTTTAGTTATCTGTGTTAACAATGTCTCGACACGAGCGATACATTGTCGTCTCATCAACATAACTAAAATAAAGTTGGCTTCCAACCACCCCACTGCGAGATTGGGGAAACCCACCACCAAGACGGGAGACGTAAGACGGCGCTTTCTGATAGGGCGACGCAACCCCTACGAGTGGCGCAATGGGAGAGGATGAAAAACCAAAAGAGAGAAGGAGGGGCACGCGAGGCGGCAGACGATTCCGCCAGCAAACTAGCCAAGCCTCTACAAAGCACCGAGGCCCAACACCAGGTGTGGAAGAATACATATACGACAGTGGCGTGGCAAAGAACGCTGCCCAGTACACCAAGACCACAGAGCGTCTGTGCAACTATTTCCAAGCGAATTACAAGAGTGGGGATGATGTTGCAGGTGCCCTCCGGAAACTCCAGGAATTGACCATCACCATGCCAGTGGCGCCAGTTGCCATCACCACCACTGATGCGAATGGAGTGACCACCACGACTGCCCCGACGTACGCAGAGGAGCACAGGTACAAGCGCAAATTCGACGCAGCTTTCTCCAGGGAAGAGAGATATCGAGAGAATACATCAAAGGCATTTGCAGTCATTTATGAACATTGCACCCCGAGTCTCCGAGCGCAACTAAAAGGATGTGAAGACTGGACTGCCATCAGCGGGACGCAGAATGCCATCTCCCTCCTGCGAAAAAACAAAGGTTTCTGCTGCAAATTTGATGCCACCAAGCAGGGCACAAGGGCCATAGTAGCAGCAGACAAACAAATTTACATTTTCTTCCAGCAAAATGATGTCACCAACGACGAGTACTTCGAACAGTTCAACGCACTCGTGGATACGGCGGAGAGCTATGGGAGCAGCCTGGGAATGTCACGCGGACTAGTTGATGAAGAGCTCCGCCTGATGGGAACAAACAGGGCGAGCTGCAGCGTGGCACAGAAGGAAGAAGCATTCAGCACTGCCCGGGAGAAGTACCTAGCGATGCTCATGCTTGATGGGGCAAACAAGGAACGTTTTGGGGCTTTGAAAGAAGATATGGACCTGGACTACGCCAAGGGCCAGGATACTTACCCAATGACCCAAAACGCAGTGCTAAGGCTTTTAAACTCTAAAAACAACACGGTTGTGAAGAGGACACCCCTACCTAAACAAGAGGCAGGCGGAGAGGATAACATGGTGTTTGCGCAATCTACGGATCGAAGGAAATGTTTCCGTTGCGGTAAGCCTGGCCACATTGCAAAGGATTGCACCGAGGAGGTGCCTGCGCAGGAACAAATGCACACTATGGCGCAAGGAAGCACCAACGCCCTGGAATCAGGTGATGATGGATCCGTTTCCGAGGGTGATGTGCCGGACGTGGACGATGAAGAGGCCGCATATTTCTTTGGACAGCTTGCTAGGGGAGGCGCATCCGGACTCAGCCGGGACTGGCTGCTCTTGGATAGCCAGAGCTCAACTGATATGTTTTGCAATGCAAAATACCTACGCAACATCAGGAAGGCTTCACAACCTATTGTCATTCATTGCAATGCTGGGACCACCCGTTGTGACAAGGAAGGAACGTTCACGTCAAAACTCTTGGGAGAGATTCCAGTGAAGTACAATCCGCATGGGATCTGCAACGTGGTGTCTTTTAAAACAATGAAGAATCTATATCCGATCAAGTATGAGAGCAACCCAAAGGATGGAGGGCAAGCAGCGTTTGAGGTGCATACACCACGGGGGATTGTGAGATTCAGGCCGTGTATTTGGGGTTTGCATTACTTGGACCTAGCCAAAGAAGAACACAGTGAGATCCTTTTCAACCAGGTAGTACCCACGCTACGCGAAAGGTTTGCAGGCTACTCTAGGCGGGACATCCTAGGGGCGATCAGAGCAAGAAAGCTCCAAAGCATGATCGGGGGTCCAGGTCTCGCGGACTATGAAGGCATGGTACGTGAAAAAATGATCGATGACTGCCCCATTGATCACAACGACCTGAAGAATGCTCACAATATCTTTGGTCCCGACCTTGCTGGAATCAGGGGGAGGACGGTACGGCGCAAGCCTGAGCACGTTGATATCAAAGTGGTTGAGGTGCCGAGGGATTTTGTAAAACTTCACAGATTTATTACCCTGACCGCAGACATCATGTTTGTCAATGGAATCCCTTTCTTGTTGACTCGATCCAGGGGAGTCCAACTTATCACAGTTGAGTACCTGCCACGGCGCACCACTAGGGTCATAGGGGATAAACTAACGCGCATACTACAATTCTATCAACGGGGAGGTTTCACTGTGCAAACGGCTCTTATGGATAGGGAATTTGAAGCTGTCCGCTCAGCGTGTCCTACCCTTCCAATCAACACTACTGCTGCGAATGAGCATGTGCCTGAGATTGAGTGGGCAGTCAGGACAGTTAAAGACCGTGCACGAGGTATCTACAACACACTACCATTTACCGAAGGTATACCAAAGCTCATGACCATTGAGTTGATACATTTTGTTGTCCTGTGGCTCAATGCTTTTCCTGTGAAGTCGGGCATTTCCACAAAGGTCAGCCCGAGGGAGCTGGTACAACGCCACAAATTAAGTGCAAAAATACACTGCAAGACACTATTCGGCACATACTGTGAGGTGCACGATGAGCCTCAGCCATCCAACAGCATGCAGCCCAGGACTCATGCGACCATCTGCATGGGACCCACCGTGAAAGGCCCAAGGTAACTATAAGTTTTATTGCCTCAAGACCAAACAGAAACTAACACGCAGGCGGTGGAGCGAGCTTCCTATGCCTAAGTCCATTATCCGCAAGGTACACAGACATGCCCGGGTTGACAAAATGCAAAAAGGGCTCCGTTTCTCCAACAGGAATAACTCGCCTTACGAGTTTGACAATGAGGATTACGATGCATACTAGAGGAACTACCGGGCGTGGAAACATTGGAAAATCACGAGGGTGTCACTCCTGCAGTGATGCCTGAGCAGCATGAAGATGAAAGGGCAGCAGTAGAGGCGGCGAGAAATGCGAACATAGCCCCGGGAGAAGACGGGCTGGACCAGGGGCCAGTTATTATTGAGCAGGATGAGGAATCCATGGGAGATAACGAAGAACCAGAGCTAATGGAACATGTTGGGAATGACCAGGAGGCAGTATCTGTTGCAGATGAGTCGTTGGATGGGGGAGCTGGCGAGGATTTTGAAGCGACTGACGAACCAGAGGTCGAAGCATCGAACATTGATCCGGAGGATAGTCCCGCAGATGACCTAGGAGGAGGATTTGATGAGGAGGAACATGGAGACCTCCGACGATCGAGCAGCCACAGAACCAAATTGACGAGGCTCACCTGGGACACGAGACACCAAGGAAATGTGTTCGCCCAATATATGCAAGAAGATGCAGAAGATGCTGTGGATACATGCATTCCATGGTTTCTGAAGAGAACTGTGCTGCGATAGACTCTTACCTAGTGCCTGTTTTTGAATTCATCATCACTCAATACTCAATCAAGTCAGGACTTAAGAAGGTCAGGGCGGGAAAAGACAGAGAGATGGTGAGAGAGATGTTGACGCAATACTGCATGACACAATACTCACTCAAGGCAGGACTGAAAAAGTTTGGGAAAGAAGGTGAAGCCGCTGTGTCAAAAGAACTAGGGCAGTTTCACGACCTGAGTGTGTTCATACCCATGGATGCCAGCGAACTAACTCGGGAACAAAGAGCGGCTGCGCTTGCCTCTCTCATGTTCCTGAAGGAAAAAAAGGATGGGACAGTCAAAGCCAGGGCCTGTGCAGATGGCAGGAAGCAGCGTGAAACGACTGCCGAGGAGGACGCCGCTTCACCAACGGTGAGCATTGAATCACTTTTCATGACCTGTGCTATAGAAGCAAGCAAGAAGAGGGATGTGGCAGTGATGGACCTGCCAGGGGCATTTCTGCACGCTGACTGCAATGACTATGTCATCATGAAGTTTGTAGGGAGACTTGCAGAGCTCATGGCACTGGCATCACCAAAGACATACCGAAAGTATGCGACAGTGAACTCACAAGGCAAGCCTGTGTTGTTTGTTAAGTTACAGAAGGCACTATATGGTATGCTCAAGTCAGCGCTCCTTTTCTACAAGAAATTGCTCACTGACCTTGTGGCAAATGGTTTCACTGTCAACCCGTATGATCCATGCGTCGTCACGAAGATTATCAATGGCAAGCAGATGACCATCTGTTGGCACATGGACGACCTCAAGGTCTCCCATGTGGATGCAAATGAGGTAACTAAGATTGAAAAGTGGTTAAAAGGGCTGTATAGGAACATCTCAGTGAATCGTGGACAGAAACACACATACCTTGGGATGCAGCTGGAGTACACCAATGATGGAAAATGCCTAGTGAGCATGACGAACTATACCAATGAGATCATTGACAGTTTCCCTGAGGTGATCACTGGATCAGCCTCAACACCAGCCGCGGACCATCTTTTCAAAGTCCGGGATGGCGAAGACGAAAGGAAACTACCGGAAGAGCAGGCAAGTGCTTTCCACTGAACAGTTGCACAGCTTTTGTTCCTCAGTGGAAGAGCCAGATGGGATATCCACACAGCGGTGGCTTTCCTCACTACGAGGGTGAAGTCGCCCGACGAAGATGACTGGGGAAAAGTTAAGAGAGTTCTAAAGTACCTTAACGGTACCAAGGACCTTGGACTGACACTGTCTCTAGATAATCTGGGGATCGTTCGGTGGTATGTGGATGCTTCGTTTGCCGCTCATGCAGACTGCAAGGGGCATACGGGAGCCATGATGACTCTGGGTGAAGGAGCTGCCGTGAGTTTCTCCAGGAAACAGCGGACAAATCCGAGGAGCTCGACTGAAGGCGAACTCATAGGGGTATATGACGCGCTTCCAAGCATCCTCCACGCCAAGTATTTTCTAGAGGCCATGGGATACTATGTCCGACGCAATGTCCTCTACCAAGACAACAAGAGCAGCATCATGCTGGAAAAAAATGGGAGGGCATCCAGCTCGAAGCGCACAAAGCACATCAACATGCGATATTTTTTTATCAAAGACATGAGGCAGGTGTCAATCGAGCACTATCCAACGAAGGAAATGTGGGCCGATGTGCTCACAATACCCAAACAAGGGCGGGAGTTCTTTGTGATGCGTTCCAAACTGATGGGTTGTCCTATATACCTGTCTGATGATGAACAGGCATGCCAACCTCCCAGGATGATGACAACAAGTGGTGACTCAAGGCCCCTCAGGGACCTGACAAATATAAGTTTGATGGCCTCTCGACCGGGCGAGCGACCATCGCGAGGGTGTGTTGGCAAACATGCGAATCCTGCTGGACAACCCGGCACTACGTCATGTGTTACGAGTGGTACTCAGAGTGGTACTCGAGACCAACACGGAAGCGGTATTCGGAATGGTACTCAACACGGAAGCGGTATTCGGAATGGTACTCAGGACCAACACGTGTCGGTCCACAAAACACGTATGGTGGAACCATCCCGATATGCTATCATGTGCATGTGGAGAGACGAGGTGTGAGGTTTTTTAGCTGGGTTTTGAGATGTAGTCTTAACCTCACTTTATTTTAGTTATCTGTGTTAACAATGTCTCGACACAAGTGATAGATTGTCGTCTCATCAACAAGGAGATGAAGAAGGAGATGAAGAAGGAGATGAAGAAGGAGATGAAGAAGGAGATGAAGAAGGAGATGAAGAAGGAGATGAAGAAGGAGAAGAAGAAGGAGAAAGGAAGAGGGAGAGGGAGAGGAGAGGGAGAGGGAGAGGAGAGGGAGAGGAGAGGGAGAGGGAGAGGGAGAGGGAGAGGGAGAGGAGAGGAGAGGAGAGGAGAGAGGAGGAGGGAGAGGAGGAGAGGGAGGGAGAGGAGGGAGAGGGAGAGGGAGAGAGGGAGAGGAGAGAGGAGGGAGAGGGAGAGGGAGGGGAGGGAGGGAGGAGGGAGAGGGAGAGGAGAGGAGAGGGAGAGGAGAGGGGGGAGAGGGGGGGGGGGAGGGAGGAGGGGGAGGGAGGAGAGGGAGGGGGAGGGAGGAGGGAGGGGGAGGGAGAGGGGGGGAGAGGGAGGGGGAGGAGGAGGAGAGGGAGAGGGAGAGGGAGAGGAGAGGGAGAGGGAGAGGAGAGGAGAGGGAGAGGGAGAGGGAGAGGAGAGGGAGAGGGAGAGGGAGAGGGAGAGGAGAGGAGAGAGAGGAGAGGAGAGGAGAGGAGAGGGAGAGGGAGAGAGGAGAGGAGAGAGGGAGAAGGAGAGGAGAAGGAGGAGGAGGAGAGGAGAGGAGGAGAAGGAGAGAGAGGAGAGGAGAGGAGAGAGGAGAGAGAAGAGGGAGGAGAGAGGAGAAGGAGAGGAGAAGGAGAAGGAGAGGAGAAGGAGAAGGAGAAGGAGAAGGAGAAGGAGAAGGAGAAGGAGAAGGAGAAGGAGAAGGAGGGAGGGGGGGGGAGGAGGGAGGGAGAGGAGGGAGAGGGAGGGAGGGAGAGGAGAGGGAGAGGAGAGGGAGAGGGAGAGGAGAGGAGAGGGAGAGGGAGGGAGGGGAGAGGGAGAGAGGGAGGGAGGGGAGAGGGAGGGGGGGGGGGAGGGGGGGGGGGGGGGGGGGGGGGGGGGGGGAGGAGAGGAGGAGGGGGAGGGGGAGGAGGGAGAGGGAGAGGGAGAGGAGAGGAGAGGGAGAGAGAGGGGAGGAGGAGGAGAGGGAGAGGGAGAGGGAGGAGGAGAGGGAGAGGAGAGGGAGAGGGAGAGGGAGAGGGAGAGGGAGAGGGAGAGGGAGAGGAGAGGGAGAGGGAGAGGGAGAGGGGAGAGGGAGAGGAGAGGAGAAGGAGAAGGAGAAGGAGAAGGAGAAGGAGAGGGAGAAGGAGAAGGAGAGGGAGAGGGAGAGGGAGAGGGAGAAGGAGAAGGAGAAGGAGAAGGAGAAGGAGAAGGAGAAGGAGAAGGAGAAGGAGAAGGAGAAGGAGAAGGAGAAAATCGGCTCAGTTTCCAATACAACTAAGATTTTGAAAAATCTTGACATCACATGAAATTAGAGAATCGCCTGACAAGTTTCATGTGGTTCTTATTATCTTTTTCTAAACTTTTTCTTAACCCAAAAATAGTGTTGAACTTCATTGGAGCTGTCCCAAACATCTTTCCTCCCTCTACGTTTTATTCCCCTTCACCTATTTTTTGTAAGGCTAGAAAGTCCTTTCCTTGCAAAAGTTATCGACGACACAATGAGTGAGTATTTTCTAGTCTGAGTACTCCCTCATCCATAATTTTTTACTCGTGATGTCAGTCAGTGATTACCAAGATGATAGCACCGTTGCCTCTGAAGATTGACCATCCAGCATCATTGCACCTGCCTTAGAACATGAAGATATTGTTGATGTGAAGGTTTTTACTGTCCTGCGGAGAGTGTTCCCAAAGCTATCTCTCCTGTGGCTGATGCAGCTGCAGAAGTTGAATGCTGTTGATCCATAGCTGTCCAAGCTGGGAGGGGTGCTGCATTTGCAGTGGGTAGAAGATGAACATGCAGGGCTCGTGGACATGGGTGTGGTGGCCACGAATGTGGAAGTGATTTTGGTTGATTTTGTTGGAGTGAACAATCAGCGCAGTGTCATCATTAGTACAACCAGGCACATTGTAGAAACATGCAGTAATTGTGCCATCATGCACAAACAAAGGACAACAGTAACACCATGATCACTTGCCCTACCATTATAAAAGTGAATCTGAACAATTCCATCTGGTGCTTCATCAATTATCACCATTTGTCCATCTATTGTTCCCCAAACATTCTATAGAGCTGGATGTCTACAAGATATATACTATCAATATTCCTAAAGCTTTTCTTTGAAGGGAAAGTGATTTTTGAAATGATTCCCCATGAGAATTGTAGATATTTGGAAAGTTGAGACAGCATCATACCAAAGACAAGCTGGATAACAATGTTTGAACCTCTAGTGCAGCTCGAGTTCAGCATTAATCCCATCCAATTAATACTGGCACGAATGGTCTGCAGTCTATCCTTTTTTTCCTTTCTTAACAGCAAACCCATATTTGTCCACAAAGAGATAATACTTGTCAAACACAGGGGCAAACTTGTCCAACTAGTAGTTGAAGTCCTCAGTAATGAAGCCTGTCAACATGAACATTGCTTGCTTAGAATAAGAGTAAGACCTTAACTGAGAACTTCATGATGTTAGTGATACGGGGAGTTCCAATAAAAAAATAATAGAAGAATTATGAACTGATCCATGGGAAAATCTTTACTTAGCATGGTCAAATATCTTGAATACTTCAAAATCATGTTAAGTCAATATTTGAACACCATGAAATCCATCACCATGAGAAGCAGAAGCGATGGACTCAATTACATTGATAACCATGTGGACCTGAGAAGTTTAATCATGTCAGCAGCACATCTAGAGCAAATTCAGGCATTTAGGACGATAGAGATATGCATGTAGCTCAGTAGAGATGTTTTAAGAGGGGACTGTGAATTTACATCTTGTGCTGGAAGAGGCATTTTCTCAAACTTGGTGATGTGAAGCTTACTCCTTTGTTGAGAGCTCAGAACTGTGCCTAGCCATTTGAGTGGACAAAACACAACAAAAAACAAATTTAACAATCAAATAGTGTCAAAGAAAAAGAACAAGCAAAACAGTGAAAAATTGATTGCAGATGTTCTTTGTTGATTGCAAAAAGTTAAAGTATTCATTAACAATATTATGTTGTATTATCCAATGGCATTGTTGTGTGATATTTTCTGCAAAAAATCCCTCTCCAATCATGAACACCATAATTAGAGAGAAATCATCCAATGACCACAGCATCAAAATCACAGATGACCTCTCATCAATGAAAGTAAAGCCTCAAGCTTGGCTATCATGACCCAAGTTCATCGGAGTTGCATCATTGGGTTTTGGTGGTACTGTGGTACCATCCAAGCTAAGGATTTTATCAAGTATCCCAATTAGATCTCATTCAGTGACTCCAGTAGTGTCAGCATTCATCAGCCTTCAAACATTGAATCTTGATTAGGTACATCCTATCTTTCCATGGAGTTCACTAAATTCATTTAAAGAAACAGTGCTTTTATTCTCATTGCTGTCATTGTTGTCTCCATTATATCAGCCCCCATTGCCTGATTTGGACTTTCATGAGAAAATCATTAGATGCCTTTCACTTTCATCCAGCAACTTAGGTACAAATTGCTGTTGTGATGGCACTGTCCATGCCTCTGCAACCAGTAACAAAAAGTAAGTCAGAGGAATTCCTGGGTAACCGGTGACAGATTATGGATGGATACATTGTCAAATTGTTGAGGCATGTCACATTTAATTAACACTGTGACACAATGATGTCATTATGTGGCAAACACACCCAGAGACATTTCACTGCTTACAATGTTACCATGGTCCACTGATTTAACACAACCTTGAGGGCATCAACCATCAAACAATACTATGTAAGTGTTAAAAAACAACTTTAGTTGTGCATCAACTTGGGCTATAATCCAACCATCATTACTTCTTTTTTACTACCTGCTTGGCAGATGAAACTTAACACAATACATGTTCTAATATCCAGATTCATTGAATTTTCACCAATCTCAATCAAACTGCCATCTTTCCTCCTTCGCCTTGAGAGTGACACTGCACCTTTTCTTCTCCCTCAATGTTTTACAGTGTGAAGAGTGATACTGCTACAATGACTATGGTCTTTTTTTTTTCTACCTGTCTTATTCTAACAAGGACTTCAACACTGTTCTTTTTACTAGTCTCCATTGGACCTGACAATTGCTTGTGAGGGAACATTGTGTCTGTGTAGTTCTGTAGATAAAAGTTTCAACTACATCAGTCACAAATACAATGGATCAAGTAGTCTCTTGCGTTGAACTAGATGCTGCAGTGTTCTATTGCAGATATATCTCACCTTTGAGAACAATTCCTCCTTCGCTTGGAATGCATACTGAGTGTAAAAATCTCCCTACAAATTATATGAAGTCATATGGATTTGTGGCTTGTCCCCATTTTATCAAGGAGAGAATATGGCAGGGATAAAAGAATCAGGGGGTAACAGAATACTCATCCTTGGCAATTCTGTGGAGCAACTCATTCAAAGACATGGGAGGTCAACTCTAGATCACATGAACGTGCTTCCTGGGAATGTGCAAGCGGCATCATGGAGCCTCAATCAGCCTGCTCCAATGAACTTTTGTCCCTGAGGACAATACCTTATTTCTGTCCTGCACTATCAAAGGCAATGCAAAGGACCCCACATGATAACATAGACACAACAATAATGGCAAGGGTACTTGCCCTCATGCAACAAACACCTTTCCAAAGGCAAGGCCACTTTCCTAATCATAGACGCTCTTGAGCTCAAGCAATACGCACATTTTTTTGTCAAACTGACCAAGGAGCCAATATGCAAGGGCACCGGACCAAACAAAGAGAAGGGATCATTGATCCATGTTATTCTGAATGCATTGTTGAGAAGAGGGGGGGGGGGCAGTGTAAAAACCAGCTTCCATTGCTTGCAATGGTGCAATTGCTTTTGGCTCAGAGGTACAAAGGAATGCCTATAATTACAGTGACTTACCCAGTTCACAGGCAATGAAGAAAGGGTAACTTCAGTGGATACTACAAACTCCGTAAAACCCTGTGTATAGGTTATAGAAATGTCAAAAGATACATTTCAATGAAACCTATACCCCAGACAAAGCAAGCGTAATTAACACGACAACCAAAAATTGGTATCCTTAAAAGTTACCTAAGATTTTTTGTAGCACATGGTGCTGTGGTTGTGTCAGTTTTCTAACAGGTTGGGTGGCGCAAGTACTGAAAACATGGTTTTCCTAACTCATTGATCACCGACCACCCCGTCACCACCTTCTTCTCTTTCTGTGCCTGACCTCAATGACCACCTCCATCTCCCTCCTTACCTCATTTGTTTGACAATTTTGACAAGTTAAACTTCAGAATAGTGAAGATGGTTACCATGACAATTGTTGGGCGTGATGGTTGTAAAGATGATCCTTGTTTTTGGAAGTCTTACTCAATCAAGGAGAAGAGAGAGTTGGTGCAGTCCATGCAGCTTTTGATGGACAAGCACAATGTTAGCGCTCATCAAGCCTGCCTCTTGGTGGGTGTAAATCAGATGTATTACACCTGATTCAAGAGGGTCATCCAGAAAGTTGATGATGTGGAGCACGGAGATGTTTTTGCTCCCTACAAGACCAATGGCTCAGCGTGAAAGGTTCATCCCAGAGGTAAGAGTTTTTTAAAAGGGGTGAAGGAGACTTGACAGCTTGGCATTCAGGTCAGCACCAGAATGGTGCAATAGGAAGCAGGTTGCTTGCTTCCAGACTTTCGCAACAAGTCAATCGATGCGCAGAAAAAAGTCATATATCATTTTGTGAATTCAATGGGGCTTATGCATTGGTCTGCGGTGAAACAATTCAATTAAAATAATCATTATTATGGCTATGAGAGGGTGGTTGATTCATCTTGTCTGTCAACTCAACATCTACTAAAGGAGCATGTGTCATGTGTCATGATACAACATTTTTAAGTAAGTAGTAATTGGGATACTATATACTATTATGACGAATAAGATAGAGCTATAGCACATAGTAGTAGGATACCAAATGTAAGTACGTAGTATGAGTAGGATACTATGTAATATAGGAAGGGGTGGGTATGATACAGTGATGAAGGAAGAATGTCATGAAATGTTTGTGATGGATGGTCATGAAATAGTAGACCCATTTACACCACACTTACAACATTTGATAATAACTAATTCCTAGCATTTCAATGTTGCATTGCGTTGTCTTTAACAATTGGAGTGGGGATGATAGGACATGCTGTGATGACCCCCTCAACGTTCCAAGGGTGCCACCATCTCTTGACACCACCACCCAGGCATCACCAGATTGATGGCCCATGCACCAGCCCCCGTGGTTCTCCCCTGCAACAGCCCCCTATGCCTCAAATAACAAAAACATCCAGCCCTTCGCTAGTGCCACCCAGAGCCCCTGCCCTCCACACTCGCTCCAAAACGCTACACAAGCCAAGCTCGCCCCTCCCCCCAGCCAAGAACACACATTCCAACCATGCTCCATTCCCAAACCCAAACCTATCCTTTTTGAGTGCATGGTGTGAGTCAAACGTGAGCTCCACCATGCTCTGGTAGCTGTCATTTTCAAAACTACTCGGAAGTTACTGAATTACCATCAACTCCTTTGCCACCCTAATTACCAAGCCTATTGGACCAAGACATCTGCTAACAAGTTTGGTCAACTCGCCAACGGAGTAGATGGGTGTGTCAAAGGCATCAATAAAATCCTCTTTGTCAGCAAGAAAGACATTCCCCGGGACCACCTCAAAGACATAATGTATGGACAATTTGTTTGAACCATCAGACCCAAAAAGAGAGAGCTCAATTGCACTTGCCTCATTGTGGACTGTAACCGTATCAACTATCATGGCGAAGTCGCCACCCCCACCCCTGATATCCTTGCAACCAAGATCTTGTGCAACAGTGTGATCTTGATGGCAGTAGCACGCTTCGCGACAATGGGCATCTCCAAATTCTACCTCGACACTCCTCTCAGATGCAGGAATTCATATGGATGGGCCTAACTGACATCCCGGAAGAATTATACAAGAGTACAAACTGCTTGAACTCCTTGAACACAATGGTTGCATCTACATCAAGATTGTACTCCGATTGTACGGTCTGCCACATGCAGAATTAATTGCCAATGTACTGCATGAGACATGGATCAACAAACATGTCTACCTACAAAACAAGCTGATTCCTGGGCTTTGGATCCATGATTGGGCCCCCATCTGGTTTACTCTTGTGGTGGATGACTTTTGTGTTAAGTACATTGGTCAGGGACATGAAATGCATCTAAAATCTGTTCTTGAATCTTAATACCCCCTTAGCACTGATTGGACTGGCAATCCATACATCAGCATCCATCTTGACTGGGGCTTCATAAAACACAAGGTGCATCTCTCCATGCCAGAGTATGTGTCAAAAGTCCTCAAACAATTCCAACACACACCACCACCTGAGCCCCAACATTCCCCTTTCCCAACCAAACCTACCAAAGACAGACACAGGCTTCCACAGTCCCTCTTCTGGACAAAAAGGGAAGAAATTCATTCAGTAAGTCTGTGACAAATTCCTCTTTCTTGGTCGCACTGGCAGTTCAGCTTTCTTGTGCCCTATCAGTGCCATTGCTTCTCAGTCTGCCAAACCCACACAGGACACCACGAATCACACACTCCAGCTCCTTGATTACTTGGCTGCAAAGGAAGACACCGTTATTACTTACCATGCCAGTGGTTTGATTTTTGCAGCCCATAGTGATGTTAGTTATCTCAGATAACCCAAAGCACACAGTCGTGCCGTACTCGCAGCCACTTCATTTCGTCCTCCAATGCAGACATCTCACCTAGCAATGGTTCCATCCTCAACATTGTACACATCATCAAACATGTCATGGCTTCTGCTACCAAAGCCGAACTTGCCACACTGTTCATCACTGCTTGTGAAGCCTTCTACATCTGCATTGTCCCACACAAATTGGGCCACATGCAACCCACCACTCTACTCCAAACTGGCAATGTCATGGCAACCTAAACAACTAAGGCCAGGGACATGCACTTTCACTTGCTACGGGATCACTAAGGCCAACAACAATTTTGCATTTACTGGCAGCCTGGCAGATCCAACTACGACAACTATTGGACCAAACACCATTCTGCCAAACATCACCAAAAATCTGACGCAACTTTCTCATGCCCATGATTGTTCCCAAAATGCTCCATCTTGACCAACGACACCTCACATGTCTGGCTGCAGCCGCAGACTAGTCCCATGTTCATATCCCCTCTATTCATTTTTCTGCAAGGGTGTGATGATACTATACCAGTATGATCTATCTAGTACTTACATGCTACTGGCTGGTGTCTTTTACAGAACCACAAAAATCTGCATCCATCAAACATGAATAGCCATACAAATAGAAAACAGTTTCAACCATGACAATCATGTTGATTTGTTGCTCTTCTTTACACGCAATCCTAACTTCTGATGACATGGCGAATTGTGTGTGACAACCAAAGTGACAATCCCTTGACAACACTTTGATGAACCAAGCGACCACCAAAATTGCCAATGACAATCCTGATGGCATGTGGTGACTACTGTGATGATCAATGTGACTTGGCCATCTTGTGATGACCCGGGAAATTTCCTGACAACATTTCCTACTCCACCTGACATTTTTATTGCCAAATTTAAATGTTGCCTGTCTTGTCAGACTAGAAGCTGTGGCTGGGAAAGTCTCATTTCCTGGTGACCCTCTGCCTTGGATGAAGTGTACATCAGATGTGAGATTTGTGTGACCTATTAGATAGAGTACATACTTATGTGTTTGCGTTTGATTATAAGTGATACAAGATACTTTTAAGTGTAACCTATATTCCATCCCGCTGTTAGTGTTTTCAACATGGTGAAAAATTATAGGTACCTAAAAAACTTATCCTATTACATTGATGTAGCAATATTGTACCCCTCCCGCCATTTTGCCTGCCTTTCTCATCCACGCTTTCCACCCCTCCACCATGTGCACAAGTTGTGTGGTGACTTCTGACAGTATTGGAGGTTTCTTGGCAACAATCCACAGGGAGCAATACATATGGGTGTATCGCTGGGGCGAAGAGGAAACTATTCTCGGCGGTTTTGTTCCATTTCAGCGGATTAAATAACTGAAGAAAGCAAATGTCAGTGAGACTTGTCCAGTGTTACTTATCTTATCTCCTTATCAGTCAGACAGCACTCCAGTGTGTTTTTTTGATTTTGGGTGCATTTTACGCTTATAAAAATTCATAACTTTAGAACCATCAGCAGTATTCTGGCACACATCCCATATCTGTGTAGATGAGAAGCTCAGCTTTCTTGTGGTAAATGGGTTTGGGGGTAGGTTGACTAGAAGCCTGTCACATAATTGCACAAAAAGTTATGTCAAATCAGTGTTTTGGCCTGTTTTGTATTCTTTTTTTTCTACTTCCGCGCGATCTTAAAAAAGCTCTAGCTTCACCCATGATAATGTATCGGAAACCACTTCAACCATGACCGATCCAACGCCACCTTTGACCATTCTGGCAATGCCACCACTGCCACCTCCACAACCTCTCTTGGAAGATTCAACTTCGAACTTTGAATACTGGTAGTAGTGTAGTGATACCAAAAATTCCTATGACTGTGCCACCACCACAGGCAACAATCACATCATCTCCATCAACCATGCAAAACGCTGAACAACGCATCATCCACTCTGCCGCCGTATCATTAATATCCACCCTAACTGCCTCCATTCATCCTAACAATGCACCCCCATCTTCCCAAGAGACCTCCAAGAAGAGGGGAGACATTGATTACCATGGGTCGCTGTCCCCTAAGAAGCCTACCTTCCATCCATCGCATCATTCAAATCCTCGGCCCAATTCTCTCATCGCTCCATCATGATGCCACAATAAGCCACTTTCTCCCCTTCTTGCATCACTCTCATCCATCAAACAACAATCAACAAGTCCTATCGGATTGGAAGAGGAGCAGGGTGTAGAGCCGATTCGCCTGCGTCACTTGAGATGAGATTATTTACCAGTACATCGATGTGGTATTTGATATTCGATGGGAGCCAACACAGCAAATGTTCAAGAACTAAGCAGCAATCAGACAATGATGGATCAGATTCGATGGGAGCTAATGCAATGCAGAAAGAAATGAGCTGCTGTCCATCAACTTTCAAACAAAGCAACAATCAAGCATTGTCACATTTGATTTGATGATGGGTATAATGCAACAATGGGAGACATAGACGTGCAGAAAGGACAGTTCAATATTGCAATTCAACCTGATTGGGTTTTCATTCGAGATTTCAAATGTGCCAATATTTCACGTCAACAATCAACAAACTGATTTGTATTTTGTTTTGAATTCCTCTCCACACTCACTGGGTAGAAGGTAGCTCTTTTAAAGCTATGATCCTGTGCATTGAATTAGAAACAGTGTTCAGTGATGAAGAACAACAATAGGTGCAGCATCAAGAGGTGCATTGAGTGGGTATTTTATATTTATGGTCGATTTTGGTCACTTTCTACAAAATGGTCACCAAAAAATGGCTTACATAATATATTTTATGGACGTTTGGAGAACACAAACAAGATTTTAAACATTTCGAATCTTAAAATGTAACAATAATTTGTATTAATGTCCGTATACATTAAAACGGGTTATATAAATTGAAATTACTAGGTATACAGTATATCGATTTTTAGGAAACTTACTATTTTTAAATAAATCGACGAAATTAGATAGTATTGTTTTATATTAATGGCTGTATATCAAAGCTATACATGTCTCTCGCGTAAAGTGCCACACACACCAAAAACACGCGCGCTCAATATATAACCGCGTTATGTACATAACTCCGCGTCCGCGCCCTCAGGTTGTTATGTACATAATTTTCATCACGCCCTCTCCACAACCATGGCGACGGCTGACGAAACGACGAAAAGTACGTCCAACGACTGGGCGTTCGTTTCTGATCACATACAAGGCAGCGACGCGGACAGCGACGGCAACTTTCTCGACGACACCATGATGGGCTTTTCCAAGCACGGAACACTTGCGCTGACGTTCCACGCTAACTACAACAGCGGGATCGTCTGCGCAAAGTGCTTCCAATTCATGAAGCCAGGAAGCTACGCGATTCACTGCAACAGGTGTGACAAGGATCCCGCCCCGTCCGCCAAGGCCATCAAGGAGTGGTCCGATTCGGACAAGAAGTGGGCTGGTTTGAAACGCGAGTTTCCAGAAGAATTCTCCGTCAAGACGGTGATTAGAACTGCCACCCGCGATGGTGTTTCCACATACGTGGTACACCCACGTTTCTACCTTGGGAAGACATCCTCTATGATGAAGCTCAGGGCTCCATGCATAACCGACGGATGCGTCCACGTATGCGCGTTTAACGCGCTTCATCGTCACTTCAAGAAGGCGCACATGAGTGCGAAGTTATGCGCTGTATCACCTGGACGCTTTGGAGGCCCCGACAGTCAACGACGTGGAAGACAGTTCCGCGAACGATGAGGAAGACAGCGAGGAAGCGGAGGCTGTGGCGGACATGGAGAACAAGGGAGAGGAGGACGAAGAAGATGGAATGGGGGAGGACAACAACGCTGGGAACGATGAGGAAGACAGCGAGGAAGCGGAGGCGGTGGCGGACACGGAGAACAAGGGAGAGGAGGACGAAGAAGATGGAATTGGGGAGGAGAACAATGCTGGGGGACAGCTGCGGTGATGGAAGAGGAGGAGGACGATAAAGAGGAAGAGAAGGCCACAGAGGCAGACACGCCAGGTGAATATGAGAGTGGTGAGGCCGTAGACTCCCAGGACGCGGAATGCGAGCCATTTGTGAAGGAAGACGGCCCCTCAGACGATGACACGGCTGAGGAGATCCTAGAGAAGGAGGGGGAAAGGACAAGGGAGGAAAATCGAAACCAGGCGGAAAACAGAACAATCCTGCGCCAGTTCGAAGAGCGCCGCAAGCGCAGAGCCCCGACGAGGTACTAGAGGAAGGGATGGCACACATTCGCATTGTATAAGTTGGTAATTGTTATAGAGCATTCAAGTGTTACAAACATAATCATGTTATATTTATAACTCGTTATAGTACTAACACGCAGATGTGGCGGCAGATCGCCATTTGCGTCATCATCGTTATATACATATCGTCGTTATATATATACACAAAGAAGAGTGTGAACGATATATAATATATATAAAGCGCGGGGCATATTACACATCCCAATGTTATGTATATACAAATGTTACATAAATAACATCGCATAAGTAACAACCACGTATCATGATTACTTTAGATTAATACTGCAGTGTTTAGCACGATATGAAATATGTATCATTTTAGAGCAGGAATATAAACATAAGATTCAATCGTCTTAGAGCCTGAATATAAACATTATATTCAAATCACGGTATGCATTTACGCAGAGGTACGTATGTCCCATTTTCTGCATTATCTTGGTTTACATATGACACAGACATAACACACGTGGGCCAATAAGGAGAGGGGTATAACGGACACATGACAGTTGTGTTAAATATATACCAGCGTCCACACGCATGTGACCGTTATGTACAGGACAGGCACCGGTCTGATCACATTTCACCATTTCATTTTTGCGGTCGATTTACGAAACAACCATGATGCAACCGAGGACGCAAGACAATGATGGGTAAGACAACTGTTTGTTGACGCAGTATACATCTTCACTACGCAGATCTCACTGAGGTTTATGATTGCGCTGCAGATTCGCTGGGGAGGGACACAGGGACCAGGAATCTAACAAAGATAAACGCACACAATGGACAGAAAACATAGCGCCAAACAACAACGCAGTTGTCAACCCTTACAGGAAGACGCCAAGGCCAGGAAGTGTAGCACAGCCCACAGCGGTGCGGAACCCTTACAAGAAGACCACGTTTACGAATGCGGCGTCCTTATTGAAGAATATGGGTCAAAAAAACGGTAAGAATGTCCTGATAAAGTAGTTCTCAATATAACTATTCCGGTTCGACTAACAACGCCGATCTATGCCACAAAGACCACGCCCAACAGAAGCATTGATGTAAGATCTTGGGCTCAAAGGACAGAGGTGAGTACATCTGGCAGATTTCAGTTCTTTATGGTTATTCGGTATATATATAACAGCATGAAAAATATAACTCATCAATTGTACGTATCGTCGTTATATACATAACCAGGGATGCTATGAAGGGCAGAATACTTGTGTGATGACTGACAATGCGAGAAATGCAGGAATGGACGTTGTGTTGAATGAAAGCAAGGTATGTTCGTAAACAATTGACGTTATGTATATAAAGACTGTATGTACATAACAGTATGCTAACATTAACTCCTCATATGTGCGTATCTTTGTTATGTATATAAACTTCGTGACTGTAAGGGATGGAACAGCTGGGAGGGGTGGCGGAGAGAGAGCAGTGTAAGTCACTCTTGCAGTACTTCTTCATACCAATCATTTCTCTGACATCAACTTGATATGAATATAATATTGTTATATATATAACTACATAACAAAGGGGTCATTAGAGAAACGGGGATGACGCTAGGCTTAAAATCGAGCCATTGGTCTTGCCGACGCAGTTGGATAGTGAGAGTTCAGAGGACGAACACGAAGATGAAACAGAGGCTGACACAAAGCAAATTGGTGAGGAGAACGCGACCCAGTACGACGAAGACATAGCCGAGGATGACGCTAAGCGCGCACCTGATGAAGTATTAGTAGGGATTGAAAAGCGGCGTATTTGGTAAGACATCTCCAGGGAACATGTTCCAACTTTTTTTCTTTGTGGTAGAAAACAGAACTCACTATTTGCTGATAATGTTCGAATAAACAAAGGTGAGCAGCAGTGCAGTTGGGAAAGCGGAGAAGGAAATTCAGGAGGTAATTTTTGGCTCTAGATATATTTATGACTACTTACGAATGTTACATTCATAACAAGATGTTTGAATCTTTTTTGTGTGGAAAACAGAAAAAACCAATGAAATTAATAAGCTCGGAGAAACTTCGACATCAACGACGGTTGGGTGGGTGAGCGTTGGCCGACTCGCCTATTTTATGGAAGGAGGGGAGAGCTTAGTCACCCATACACTAGGATGAAAACACCTAATCTTAGACAAATGACGTGTTGGTACAGATGCAAATCATACCGCACCTTCGGATGCGATGCAAAGCTTAAGTTGACGTTAGTGGGGGGTCCCACTGGTGAATCGGAATGGACGCTAAGTGGTCACCACACGCAAGTCTGTAAAAATAAAAATGGTATAGCGTCATCGACCGGTGCATCACTGGATGAAAATAAAGACAATTCGAAGATAGTGGACATATCAGAAAGGTTCAAAAATCGTTTGACAGAGTTAGCTGTGGAGAAAATTTGGCTCGCACCTATGAAGATTTGGAGCATGGTACGCGAAGAGATTGTGGGGAAGGAGGGGTGGGGCAGTAACAATCCCCAATTCAGATGTGGTCAGTAAAGCCAAGTTTGTGAAAAAAAATTGTATACTTGTTGTGGGTACAAGAGCATTCTCTAACTTTTTCTGCCCATCTGTTTTGGTGTCCCCCTCAAATGTGAAATGGTCGAACACAGGTGCGTTTATGTCGTTTTAATAGATATGTTTATGTCGCCGTTATATATATACCAACAATTGCTATTTGCACATACCCCCACTGTGTGTGAAATCGTCAAACACAGGTATGTTTATATCGTTGTTATGTATATACAACACTTTTTATATCATTGTTATGTATATACCAACATTGATTTCATGGGAGATTTGCTGATCTAATTATGACAACATTGTTGGCTGGTCAACACTAAAGGTATGTTTATGGCAGTGTTATGTATATACCACTGTATGTTCATTAAATTGTTATATATATACCAACAAGTCGTTTTTGTGGCTGTACCAAAACAGGGTTGCAATTTGATAAGGAACACTCGCCGGGACTTATATGGGGACGACAAGTTCCGTGCTATTGAGATGAAGTATGGTAATGGGACGAAGACAGATAACTTCTTGATGTTCTCTATTTACTGGAGCGATGATGATGGGCCACAGAGGATATTGGGGTTTTCCTTACATTCTCTCGTGAAACTCCTCAAGTATAAGAAGCTATTCTTGCACGTTGACGCGACGTTCGACAGTGCACCAAGAGGTTTCTATCAAGTCGTTATCTTTTCGGTTATTGACCACGCAAGCTCATTGCATACACCGATATTTTTGCCCCATGACAAAAAATCAGAGGAAGCGTACAACCTACTATGGTCACACATAGTGTCCATTGTAGGTGAGTTTTACAGCAACGGTTTGAAAACCAGTCGTTATTGATGTGTTACTGATATTTTTGCATTGTATGGTTTCTTTGTTCATAAATGCACTGTGATTCTTATTAATAGGGCCAAAAGGGATAGACGTAACGGGAGTTATGCACGATTTTGAGTGGGCTTTGGTTAATTCGATTGAGAAATGGTTCGGTGCGAATATCACTTGGGATGCTTCTTTCATTGGAAGCAGGCGATCAGGCATAACTTGGTAGAGAAGGGATTTGACAGGGATTTCATCAAGATCGTCCTGCCACTATTCGATTTTTTAACGGTGATCAAAAAGGAGGACATCAGGAAAGGGGTGGAGTATGTAAGGGATGTAGTGCAGAAGACCAAGGGTCTGAAGAAGTGCGAGAAAAGGAGTTCGATGCATTCTTGAACACATACTTCATCCCAACTTGGTTGAAACCAAAATTGATTGACATGTTTAATTACAATTCTGACGAAAAGGGAGATTGGCGTCGGGATATGTGAGTATAACTGTCATTTTGGAGAACACAGATATGACATGAGAATTAACGCTGCTTCTCTGTGTGTGTAAAAAGACATCAAAGGACGAATAATGTCATGGAACGATACAATAGGGAGTTTAATGACCTCTTCGATTCGCCAAGGCCGGGATTGTTTGTTTTCTGTGAAAGAGTTCGGGAGGAAGCATCGCGATGGGTTAGGACACACGAGGGACGCGTTGAAGGGGAATTTCAAACACAGACAAAAAAGGAGCGATGTGGCTTGGCCAGAGATACCCTCAGATTTTGATGAATGGGCTCCTCCAAAGAAGAGAAGGACTCAGGGTGCATGACAACACCCAGAGTTTTTCAGAGTATGACATTTTGAAAACGAGAAGGTAAGTTTATGCATTTGTTATATATATAACTTTGTGTCGTCTTGGTGAGGAATGGCTGTGACAGTGTCTCTTTTTGGGCAGTCCAATCAGTTTATGTTCGTGACATTGTTATATACATAACAGTGTGATTCCAGAGTTTTTTCAGAGTATGATATTTTTCGTAAGAAGAAGGTAAGTTTATGCATTTGTTATATATATAACTTTGTGTCATCTTGGTGAGAAATGGGTGTATAACATAGTCTCTTATTGGCCCAACCACTCAGGTTATGTTCGTGACGTTGTTATATACATAACATAGTGATCATGTGTATTTCTCAGGCATTGAAGACATCTGAATAAGCAAGGGTATGTGATTGCAACATTGTTTCATTAAGGTTTTTTTTACAGCATGGAGGATGAACCTGACACTTTTTTTTTGGCTGGATGGGTTATGTTGAGGACAGAGTTATATACATAATCACATGGATGCAGTGACCAAAAGGTTTTTTCCCACAGTGCTATCAGCCACCTGCTGTGGTTTTTTCACCCTGACCAGTCAATACCCCCCCAGATTCGTTTGTCATGTGGGAAGAAGAATTGGGGGGTAATAGTAGAATAATGAATTTTATTGTAACAGGATAGTATTTTGGTGGCAATTTATAACTTATAAACTGGTAAATCCAGTGACCATTTTGCAGAAAGTGACCAAAAGTGACCAAAAATATCTCAAATTGAGTGCAATGTCAATTTATGTGCAACTGTTATCGATGATTGGAATTGTTGCGAAGAATTCGTGTGATTGTATTAATTAATATGTAGGTTGCTTGTTAATAGTCAACAATAATTATTATCTATCTCGAGGCATAAAATACTGCTATAACATGCATAAAGGTAACAATTAAGTTTGATCTATAACATCTACCTTTAAAGACCCTACATTTCTAAAAAACACAAGGGTGTGGATTTTTCTGACGGATAAGGAGATAATCCGTGGGGACCTGTGCTCTGTGATATACGGCTGATATACGGTATAGTAGTTACACAGTACCTCATACAGTACAGATTTTAAGAAGATACGTTTCCGGGCCTTTCTCCTCATTTCCCGGACATGTCCCGTCTAGTCTCCAATGTGGGACATTATTATTTTATGCCCCATACCAATCCTGCAACTTCCTGGAAAACCACGGACTCGGTGTGACCCGGTGTCACGCTTGGGTACTTCAGGATAAGGAAAATTTCAAAATTAGTCCGTTTCTCCAACTTGGCCTTACTTGTTCGCATAACCGAGTGACTTGGTTTCACTTGGTGTCAATCGGTTTCACTTGGTGTCACTCGGTTTCACTTGGTGTCACTCCGTTTCACTTGGTGTCACTTGGACTCGGTGTCATGTCACTCGGTGTCACTTGGTTTCACTCGGTTTCACTTGTTGTCACTCGGTGTCACTTGGTGTCACTCGGTTTCACTTGGTGTCACTTGGTTTCACTTTGTGTCACACGTTTCATCTAAATTTGACTTATTTAGATAACCATTACACTGTTCTTACTTCAAGTCTTTTTACTGGTCTGACTCAAACCATCTTGTCCTTCAAAGTCAACTTTGACGTCATTTCATTGCCCCGTAAAGTCAACTTTGAATCGCTTTGACATTCGTGTCACTTTGGTTCACTTGATGTCACTCGGTTTTGCTTGGGTTCACTTGGTTTCACTTGGTGTCACTTGGACTCGGTGTTACGTCACTCGGTTTTACTTGGTGTCGCTCGGTGTCACTCGGTTTCACTTTGGCGTCACTCGGTTTCACTTGGTGTCACTCGATTTCACCGAAGCCAGGTAGTCGTGGATTGTCAGAGTCTTCCCTGCGTGTCGGGCGGAGTATTTTTTCTCCGTTCCGAGAAAAAAAGACCACTTGGTGTTACTTGGATACATTTTATTGCCAAAAAACAGGTTTTCCAGGAAGTTGCTGGGGATCCTATTCCGGGAAGTTCACGTTCACGGAAAAAACGCCTGGCTTTTAACAGAGGGACTCAGAGGGAGTAAGCTCCAATCTAGCTCTAATAGTATAAAATTCTGTATGGTAATAACTTTATAAGTTGTATTTACCCAACAGCCCAATAGTAACTCATCATAAAAAGCAGAATAATAACAAATTCAAAGCGTGTTGTTGGAGTCGGTCTCATTATTGCGAAGACTCTTTGTAGATTGCGTGATGTCATGCACTCTTTGTATTGCTGCTTTACTAGTACGTTTCACGCCCGACTACTCCTACCCTCTCTCCTCCTAATCCGGCATTGATATCCCAATGTGAATCCTGTAGAGTTTCGTCCTTCTAGTGGTACAACAGCCCTTTACGATGGGGTTAATTAATAATCCCAATGTACTCCTACCGTACATTATTGGATTGATCGGTCATCTGGATAGATTTTGAGGGATTTGTCAACATCTTGACACCCGGAAAACACTTAAAACATGTTTGACTTGTTCGGTTTTAGCTTGTGTGTTCTTTCATGAGAACAAGTTGAAAATTCGGCAAGCTCTTGAACACAGTTGCAAAGGACCATGCACCGTGCCTCCTCGGCTGACATTGTGTGTTTGTGAATGCTGTTTGTTTGTTTTCGATTGACCAGCAGCAACCAACTACCATCGCAATGGAAAGGAAGACAGGCAAAGTCCGCAGCGGATCCCCGCATCCCACCAACACGAACACGACCACGGAACACCCCCCTCGCCGCTCGTCGCACTTGGGTCTGAAGAAGAGCTCCTCCGCGCGACACGACGTGAAGGGCAGTCGCTTCCACAAGCCACACGAGCTGTCGCGAGGCGCGCTGAACGAAGCGTTTCACCGGTCGATGTCCGGCTTGCACGGCAGCGCTCGACGGCGATCCAAATCCAGCGAGGGCGGCAAGAGCAAGACGGCGATGTTTCGGAGGTCGATCAGTCGGCCCAAGACCGGTGTGAATGCTGCCCCCACCGTCAACGCCAACGTGAATTCCAACGCGGCGAGAGGAAGATCGGCCTCCAAGCCGGTGGGCAGCGAGGAGACCGGCGGCACTTTCATCAAGAGGGGGAAATCCCTTCCCGGAAAACTGGGCAAGCTGCCCTCCGGCTTCTTCCACGGCCTGTCGCTTCGTCGCAGAGACACCGCGGCGCCGCAGCCGCCAGCAGCAGCTCCCAAGATGGAGCGGAGAAACAGCAAAGACAAAAGCCAGCAGCGCGCCAGGAGCAGATCTCGATCCAATGGCAGCGCCAGGAGTCTCAGCAACGACAAGCTCAGTTTGTCCAGCAAGCGCAGTCGATCGAATGACAGGAGCAGGGACACAAGTCATTCGTCTTACAAACCTGCCAACTATGATGATGACGATGACGACGACAACGATGGCGTTAATGATGCCGGCGGCGCTAGGGCCAAAAGCTCTACGAGAAAAGGCAAATCTGACAATCATGGAAGGAACAAAGATGGCACGCAACAACACAAGCAGCAGCAGCAGCAGGAGCGGAGACCGAGGAGCAATTCCAATCCAACGACAGCAAACGCCAACCGTCGAACTTCCTTGGGAGATGCCAAGAAAGACAAGAACACAAGAGCTTCTGCCACGCAGGCCACCACCGTCAAGACAGCCAAACAAACATCCAGAGGAAAGGTTCCTGTCAGAAGAAGCGAGAAGAAACGAGTGGCTCCAGCGACTCAGAAGGAGCTCGGGAAGCAGTCACATGACAAGTCGCAACTTCATCATAGAGACGAGGATAAGCATTCAAAAAAGCAGCAGGCTCACCAACAGAAACGCCAGCAACAATCAAACCAACACCAGCAACAACCACAGGCACAAGAGCCTCATCACCATCATCATAATCAGCAGCAACACAAACAACCGCCATCCCAGAAACCCCGCTCCAAATCCATGCCGCCTCTCTCCACACCATTTACATTTCATACCATTTACCCCTCCAAAACAAACACTGAACCAGTATCGCCATTGCCCAGCGTTGATAGTAGTTGGAGATATCAGGCAGTCAAGTTAACTAGAGAGATGAAGATGAGGTACAAGAGGGAAAAGGAACGAAGAAAGGCGAGACATGGCGCCGGTGCTAGTAGTAGCAGCAGTGATAGTGGTGGCGGAGCTGGGGGTACCACGGATGCCGCAAAAATGGAACCCAGCAAGGGAGGCAATGCACTGAATGATCAGCATGAGTACAACGACGATTCGGATCTAGAGCGGAAAGAAATGAGTGCTCGACCGCAGCAGGAGGAGCAGCAACAACAACATCAGCAGTCGCGTCATCAACGTCATCCACAAAAGGAAAGCCCAGAGAGGAATCCGAAGTCGCGTCGTATGAATGACAAAAATCGCGATAAGAGATATCGACAACCGCCTGAGCAACCAAGAAGAACACAAAGGAGACGCAAGAGCAGAAGTAGCTTCTTTGACCCAAACGAACGACGGTATCGATCCAAATCCTGCGATTCCATATTTTCGAAACCTTCTCGTAGGCAACATGATGAGGCTTACCAAGGAGCCTTGGTCCCGTACTCTCGTGGTCGATACAACAATTATCATGATGCCTATGATAGATATGGTTATGACAATCATGCCTACTGGGAAGATGAGTTATACAATAATCACCGGTACGAGTATGATATCGATACTGATGATCATGACGATAACATGACTCCAGAGTCTTTGTCGTTGCAGACCTCCAAATATGGACGTCATCATCCTAGAAAGGATTCGTTTGGAGAGGGGGAAGACGAGGACGGAGATTGGGGAAAGTCCGAAAATTGGAATTATGGACGAATTCCAGACCCGGTGGCTAGTTTGAATGGGAGCGAGGACGAGACGGTGGCTTCGCCTTCCACTGGGAGTGACGAGTATGTTGTTTCGGAGAAGAACAAGAAGCGGGAAAAGGAGACAGAGAATGCGACGGGAACCAAAAGCAACAAGAGAGAAGAGAAGAAGGCGGCATCAACGGCAACGAGGGGGCGAAAAAGCAAACGAAGAGAAGATGAAGAAGATCGACAAGCAGAATTCGACATTAGTTTAAGTGTGAACAATTTGGAAGAAAAATCCACCAACAGCTCATCTTCGACTTCCATTTCAGGCGCATCTTCCATATCCAAAAGCAAATCATCTTCATCGAAACATAACAGCAGTGCATACAATCAATCGTTCATGGTGCCCCCGCTCCATTCGCAAGTACGCGCCAACAAACCCGCGCCCCCCTTTTCTCCCAAATTGAAGAAAACGCTTGTACGGAATGCCATGGCCGTTGCTTCGTCCATGCTTCATGACGACATTGAGGCATCGCCCAATCAATTTGAAGTTTCCGAGGTTACATTGCCCAATGAGTTTCATCTTGTTCCACCGCTGCATTCCGCCATTCGTGCGAAAAAGCCTGCGAAGAAATTCAACGTCAATAGTGGTGGCGGTGGCGGCGGCGGCGGGGCACCATCGGGGGATCATCACATGTCGTTGCCAAATTTACAGCAAAACGATGATGACCCGAAAAGAAAGCAGTACAGCTCAATTGATAGTCGCTCCACTGCTTCATGCAGCGCGACTGATATGGTCTCGGAATTAACCATGCCAAGTACCTTAAAAAATGCTATTCGAGCTCCACCTCCGTTGAGTGAGGTGTTGAAGCGGAAGCCGAGTGATAAAGTGGCTGCGAAGTTGGCGGAAGAGAGTAGCAATAATATGGAGGTAGCCCCGGAGGATTCGAGGCGTCATCCTCAACAGCAGCAAGAGGCGCAACATCCACCGTTGCAACAGCCGCTGAATACTCCGAAGATGCTGTTTGCTCCCAGGCCACCTCCGCCGAGACCTCCTCCTCGCAATCGACCAACAAAACAGTCATCACCCGCCAATGCAAAGCATCACCAGCGAAAGAATACCCCCAACAACCGCACCGCCACCGGAAAGTTTCGAAGAACTCACTTCCTCCTTTTTCTCCAAACCCCTCCCTCCTTTGGACGAAGAAATACCCGATCTGCCTCCAGCCAAATCTCAAGAATATGAATCAAAACCCTCCAAATCGTTTGACCATTCTTCATCCGTAATGAAATTGAATGTCGCTGCAGCGCAGCTACTGTCAATGCAGAGTGGAGGGACGGCGAAAACGGCCCCTAATCGCAAAAATGAACCTGTTTCACTCGGTAACAGCACTTCTTCTCCCAATGCGCAGAATCTCTCGCGAAGTAATTCTCAACCCGTCAGCAATCCCCAATTTCAGAATCTAGCACGGAGTTATTCTCAGCCTGCTTCCAACATTAACCCACCTCTATTTCAGAATGTACCACGGAGTACTTCTCAACCCGACAACAACTATAACGATCCAGCCCTTTCCCGCTCTTGCCCTGGACTCTTAAACCCTGGTAATTTCACTTCCCGCTCGCGCAGAGTCGAGCAGATGCCGTACACGGACGACTTCGGTGATTCCGGCTTGTATTCTGGAGAGGTTAACGAGGATTGTCGGCCGAATGGGAACGGAAAGATGAAGTACGACAATGGGGTATTTTTCGAGGGCAAGTGGAAAGATGGGGCGCGAGAGGGGAATGCAATACAAAGAGAACGGATGCTATCAGGTTTTACATCGTGGAAGGGTGTTGGGTCGAAAGGAGGTGGAAAGACAGTACATGGGATGACTTGGATCGATCGTTTTGGTAAGGCGGGGCAGTATACGGGTGATGTCAATGGTGATAATGTCCCTCATGGAAAGGGCATTATGCGATTTGATTTTGGTCTGATTGCCGAAGGAGAATGGGTCAATGGCATCCTTGTAGATGGTGGACAACAACTTCCCGGAGTGGGCGGTGCCGGAGCTGGAGTCACTATCATGGGAGGAACGGTAGTGGGAGGAATGCCAAATGCGACAGTCTTCCCGGGTATGATGGGTGGTATGACCGTCATGCCGCCTGCTTTCCCGATGGTGGGGAATATGAGTATGGGGGTTGGAAATTTGCCATATGGTAATATCTCTGGGGGACAAGCTGGCCCTCCATCGTTCATTCGAAGAAATACCGGTGCATGAATGATGCTCTGTTCTCAAGGTGATTTATTTATTCATATATTGAAGATGTTGCAGTTTCATAAACTATGTTTCAGAACAATATCATTGTAATGACGTGTGCATTTCTCTAGAACAACTTTTCGCCAGAAAATAAATCTTCATTTGCCATAGCCTGAAGTATCTTGTTTTCAATGGTCTTCTCGAGAAATTGATAAGGGTCCAAACTCTGATCTTTCATGGTTCTCAAGTAGTCATATGCATCAGGATATTGTTCATAATATACAAAATAGTTCACCATAAGAGCATAACAATCACCTTGTCTGACAATGTAATTTGACGTTGGCGACAAGAGATCATTGCATAAGTTCTCCAACGAGAGCCTATCCATCGAGTGAAGTGAATCCTTTGCATACACGAACCACTCCATTTTTGAGACTCGCTCTCCAATAAGTCTTTTTATTTCCTTTGCTGCGACATCTTTTAAGTCCATTGAAATAGATGATGCATTACTGAGATATTGCAATGCCTTCTCGTAATTTCCGTCATGATCGACGCATGACTGAGATTGCGAAATGTAATAGCTGACGAGCCTGTCATATCTTTGTGCTCGACTATAGAACTCAATGATCGACTTTTCAATTGATTCGTCGCCAGAAAGGTTCCTGCTTGGATTCGGGGTAATATTGAGAAGAGCGTGCATAAACCAAAACACTGACTAAGTTCACTTACTGCTTCTCAAGATATGTTGCGGCCAATGCGTAGATCTCAGAAGCTTGTGAGTGATTCGCGTACTCAATAATGGAATTGACATCACCTTCTCTGACAAGACTCTTAAGTGCCATCTCTCTGTCTCCCAACTGAGTATAAATTGCACATGCCATTTTGTGATTTCCTTGATCGTTACATCTTGTAGCAATAACTCGCGATAGGTCCTCAGATTCTTCTTCCGTTGCAAGTGATAGCAACTCAGTTGCAATATTGTCGGTCAGGGAGACTCCGTGTTCAACACAAAACTGTAAGCATGTGAGGGGGTCTTTGGTTTTAGACGATATTAATACCTCTGCCATCAAATCTGTCTCCCCTTGTAGTTGATTGAGTACATGATGTGCAGTTTCAGATGTGATAGACCCCTTCAGTTTCCTGACTAAGGAAACAAGTAACCCTCTCATTTCTTGGTTGTCACCAGCATTGCTATCTAAAGCAGTAAGACAAACGGCGAGTGCTTTTGATGTTTGCCCGCACCTCGAATACAAAGTACAGGCATTGTAATGGGATCCTTTCATCTCGAAATATCGCGCGATTGCAGACACTTGCTGCGAATTGCATTTATTTGCAATGTCTAAAAGGTCCGAGTCAAGGTCGCTTGCCATGGCAAGGCGCATGGCTTTGCTGAACATTCCGCCGAGGGAGCACAGCTTTACTGCCGTAGATCCTCTGAAAAACTTTGAAAGGTGATAAGCAGCTGCAACGTTTCTGCCTTCTTCTACAATGCGAAGGGCCTCATCAAAAACTCCTTGACTACAATGAAGCTGAACTAGTTTCAAATCATCACCAGCCAGCAAGTAATAATCGTAAGCCTTGGCATTATTGCCTACCGATTGAAAAAAACTCCCAAACCACGAATACAGTTCATTATCATTTTGTTGTGAAGCAAAATCCTCCAGCTCGTCTAGACGACTTTCGTTTACAAGTTGTTCGAACCTTGCCGACTTCATTGCATACTTCCGAAAAATGCTCATCTCCTCAAGAATAAGACAAACTAACAGTTCGCCTTTGGGGTGATCCCATAGCCGCGATTCAGTGTAGTTTAATTTAAAAAATATGGAGGAGGGGTTCCCTTGTCCTATTCTCTTTTAACGGGTTGGACTAGTAGCATTGGTTCGATTGATAAGTTCCATTAAAATAGAAATTATGATTACTTTAGTGCGCTCCAATTCACTAGGTTTTCGGAATTAAAAATAAACACGCTAAAACTGCATAGGATATGACTCAAAGTAGATCTCGAGCGTTGACACTGGATACAGCAACAAGATCTCCTTTTGCTGTTCGAGGAGATGAGAGACAAATCGCCTAGTAATTTGGAAGATGAATTTTGTTGGGGGTCACTGTTTCGGTATGGCCTCTCCTGTATTCTGAGAGCCTAAGTGCAAGGGAAGCTGCGCGTGCGTCTGCTGTTTTTGCCTATTACTTCCTAAACGAGAAATGCTGAGCCTGATTTACACTGGAGGCATTCCTGACACATTCTTAGCCGCTTTTCCCCATTCGCATTGAGGCTTTCACCCATCAGTGCTGCCAAACGTTGTCGTTTGATACCATACATCGTTGCAAGTTCGACCAATCTCGTTCTTTTATCTCTAAGTTGATTGCCACTGCTTTCACCCTTTTTGCTTCGTTTCACGGCAGTGATCATGACATTCTTGGCGGTGTGCTCGCCACCAACAAACTCGAAGACCTGAGTATCATACCCTGCAATCTCTAACAAAAGTGCGCGCATAGCATCTGTGACTATTTCTGTATGGCGTTCTCTATAAATTGCATGCCGCAGTATCTCGTTGAGAGGGCTGGCGTCATGTGAACGAAGGGATGATGAATGGTGATCGATCTGCGATCGCAGTTCATGCTGGCAGCAAGGCGCTGTGACGATTATGTCTGCTTTGCGAGAAATAGCAAACCAAATGGCGTCGTCGGTGGCTGTATCGCAGGCATGAAGTGCAATAAGAATATCAACTGTGGAACCATCAACGGTATCGGAACCCAAAACATCGCCGCCATTTTGAGTACGCCCTTTGTCCTTTAAACAGATCAGGTTGTGTGTTTTCAATCGTGCCTTCAATGAAATTGAGTGAGTTGAATTCCCCTCCTAGGTCATGAGCAATGCCATTAATCTCTTGGATCAGCTTGGGTCGTCTATCGATTCCTTGTGTCTGAACGCTAACTATTTTGCGCCTTGTCGACGATAGATACTTGCTGCACAAGTACGAATGAAGCGAAAAGGTGAGATATCCTCGTCCACATCCCATGTCGATCACTCGTACTGCCGTAGGATGAACGATACCTTCTTGATGATTCAAGGACCCTCTTGACGACGCAACAACAGAATCATCTATCAGTTTACCGACAATTTCGACAAATTTTTGACATTGCCTCAATTTCGAGGACATCCCATGAACAGGTTTGCCGTTAGAATCTGTCACTCCCAATTTTTGAAGGAAGAGCGACGTTGGGGATATAGGAACAATCTTCTGTTGGTCATGCGCCAAAGCATTCATCGCCAGTGCGTTGCCTGGCTTTGAGAGAGATAGTTTTTCTTTTGACAAGGCGAAAGTAGCCTTGTGTATAGGATGCAACACAAGCTTGTAAGCCCCTTGTGCTGTGACGAGTTCTCCGTGTAAAATTCCCAATTCGCCATTCACATGTTGAGGTGCTCCCCACTCTGATAGCAGGTCTTTGTCTGAATGTATTCCAGTCGCACTTGAAAATATTTTGTTGAGACCATTCTCTACTTCATCAAGGTTTGATTCATCAGTCCCGACTTTCCAATTGTGAGCCATGTCAGTCGCCAAATGATACTTGATGTTGGCTTGAAGGAACAAAATGCCACCAGTGTTGTGATCCGCTGACTTTTTCCGTTTCTTTTTGTCTTGCAAAAGGACCAATCGACCCGTGATTGATTTATATTTCCCACGAAGGTCCTCTTTTTGCTTGGCGAGTTGTTCCTTGCTGTCTGCATTGAGAATCTTTCTTGGTCGTGGTGCGGATGGTCCTTTGAGAGTGAAAGATATAAATGTTTGATTATCGAGTGAAGATTTTAGCGTTGATATGAATTGGTTGATGGCAGCTTGCACTCTGTCGTTGCCATTCGTATTCTGGGATGGTGCGTGAATTGATGAAACGCCACTAGTTGATGCGTCAAAGCTGGGATCTGTTGATGACATGCAAAGAAAACATCGGTCTGCATCTCTTGCACTGCATCCACGACGACACATCGTGGTACTTTCACATGGTGCTGGATTCAAAACCCCATATTGACGATGTCTGTACAGTCTTTTGCGACCCGACGATGGTTCAATTGAAGACCATTGCAGCGGGCGTGATAAATGGACCGAAGAGCCAATCGAAATGGCAAGGAGCGCGACGGCGGATCCCCGTTGGGTCATGATGGTTACCAACTGTTTTATCGTACCTACAAAGCTGTGACCAAGCAGTGGTCATGGGGCTGAAATGGAGAATCACATATTTTTATGTTATGTACGTACCTACGAGCGTAACCTATGTACGAAGTATCCCTCATGATGGTGTTTTATGTGGGACGTTGTGATGTACCAACACTGCACAAAAAAGTACAAAGCTCTTGGTACATACCAATGTACAGCATTGACAGACGAATAAGATCATCCATTAATCCTCATAGCAAACAATGAAGTAATGCCTAGGAGGGAATGTTGTGTAGATGATTGAAAATATGGAAGGGGCATTATTCATTAATTTGATACCCAAGGGTTCAATAGTTGATTGATGCATGTGTGTGGTAGAAGCTTGCCTATTTAAGAGGATTTTGCCTAAACTGTGGATGTACCATCCCAATTACCAACATTAATATCAGCACTCCAATCAGAATGTGCAGGCTAAAACCATAAGAAAGTGTGAATCTTCTCTGATGGGTGTGCAATCTGGCAATGAAGGGGACAGTGATTCAGGAAGCAACAAAGATGACATTAATTCCAATGAATCTGGCGCAGAGTGCGGAATACAATGGAGACAAGTATGTTGATGTCAGTGATGGTAAAGATGAAGGTGTTAAAGCTGTTGAGGTTCTTGCACTGCCCCCCCCCCATGGCAGAGCATCAGTACACACCAAAGTTGCTATGGTTGTATGTGAGAGTGCTGGGAATATGGATCTTAATGAGTCCTTGGAGGTGGGATTTGATCTTGAAGTTCAACTTCCAGGTTGTACTGCTGCTGATGCTGATGTTGTTTCGCCAACTGCTGTAGTTGCCTTACAACAGCATAATCATGTTGCTTCACAACAAGGTAATCATTTTGCTCGTATGCATGAACCACTCTTAAATGCTAACTTATGTGTGTCTTCTGTAGAATAGGGACAAAGGAAGGCCAACAGGAAGATGCCTCCCAAAAGCCCCCAAAGACAATGAACAGCTCAAATTGAAAGTGAGCTAATGTGGGGATGCCCATCGAGAAGTTTTGCAATCAGATTGGCAAAACAAGCAAAGATATCACGAAATATGGGAAGAACATTTCTGGTTGAGACAGCAGTATGTCTCAACTTATTGCAATGAGGTTCCTTGAAGATCAGATGCAGAGTCAACATCACAAGATTGAGATGATTGAGAGACAATCAACAGAAATCAAGAAGATGGTGAAAGAGCTATGGAAGGCAAAGAAGTACAAGAGAAAGGAGATGGTTGGTGAAGAAGCCATGGAAAGAGAGAGACGGATGGCGATGGTGAAATCCAAGGAAATCGAATCCGGCTCTAGCAACAATGCAACAAGTTCTAGAGATATGAATGTCACTTGTAAAGCCTGTGACAAGTTTGACAAGAGCAAAAGCAGTAGCAGCGGTTCTAGTTCTGCAGACAGTACTTCTGACAGTATTTCTGATAGCAGTTCCAGTAGTTGGCAAAAAATACTTCTTTAGCTGTAGCGAAGTGTTGAGCAGGACTAGGTTCGAATTCTAATGGTTATAACTTTTATGATATCCAGCAATGTGTTTGTACCCAGTAATATTAATTACACACTCATATTCTGGATCAAACACTGCTTTGATTTGGTTTAGCCCAACAAAATGAGTCCTAAACTTATGCACAAGAATGATAGACTCAATGATGTGCTTGCATTTATTCTATCCCTTGGCAGCGTTTTTTATCCTCCAAAAAGATCCCTGAAGATAACGCATTCCCCACTCACTTGCCTGATGCAGTGAAACATAAGAATTTGACAATTGAATAATGTACTCATGCAGAATTGGTGACAAAGACCTGGACCTCATACTCAACAGACTAATACATCAAGTGCCTCACCATTCATGTCAAGGGAAACCTTGGTCAAGACAGATTTCAAAACACCCAGTCTATCAATAATCATCAGTAGAATGTTTGTGCAGATTGACCCATCATGCCAACTTCCTGGGAAGTTAAGGCCACAAAGGATTACTTTGCAATCTGCAGCATATACAATGATATTGTTGACCATTGCTTCACAATGGCAATGGTAACCATTTTACATTGATTTTTCAATGTCTCAGATGTACACTCTGAGAGTCAAGCAACACCATCAAGGCGGCCAATAACATCATATGACACTGGTTCATGTTGCTGAATCATTGCTGCATATTTCACCATCTTCTCTTCATTTGAAAAAATGACCTATGTAAATTCATTGCTCCTAAGCACACACAAAATAAGCTTCAACATGTGATGCAGTTCCTGTGAACATACATATGATGTTGTCCCAAATATCATAGACAAATGCTTTATGTTCATGCAACTCCCGATGAAGAAAAGAAAGATTCCAAGTTCAGCATGTGACATCACTGAGCATGTCCTTTCTGGTCTCCTTGAAGTGTATGACAAAGACTTCTCTGGCGACACCAGTCATCAAAAGAAAGAATTTGAGGTCACCTTTAACCCACAAATGTTGCCATGGAGACAACCTTGGCAAACAAAGTATAGTCTGATGTAGGAGGTTTGATCTCTCGTGATTACCATTGTAATAGATGACCAAGATAAGCAACAGTAACAAAAGCTCTTTCTGCGCCCACCATTTGCAACAAGAAACAACCAACATTATTGCCAAAAGTGTGGTAACACCCCAAGGATGATCTCCCTTACATACCCAAATTCTCAGACACTTCACTTTTTTGTGCAAAGATTGGTCGCATTTGTGGATACATATGGTTTAGGGGTGATTTGTTACAAGAAAGCAAAATAAGATTTCTAGGACGACTTTTAACGGATCACTCAAAAACAAAAACATATCCAGAGCATAAATTCTTGACCCCTAAAATAGGCGAATTTTAGTAACCACCCACTATAGCAGCAGCCCCTTTCTATTTTATGGTATCATAAACCCCAACGCTCTGGACTGTGGGTAACAGAAGCCTCATTTTGAGATAATTGAAGAAGAAGTCCTCTCCAACAATCTGAGTGTAACACAAAACAACACAGCAATGATGATAGCACGGCACATGATATCAATTCAATACACACTCAGACTAAGACACAATCCCTGAGTCGCTGGTATGATTCGAATTACACACTTGATCACTGTGCTAGAAGCACCAGCAAAACATCGCATAAAAGAGGATTTACTATCATTGTGATCCAACCAATGAAGACATCATTTGATTCTGATTTAGCACATGATCACATCCTATGTTGGAGCCACATGTTCTTAGATTACAGTACCCCTCACACTTTGTCATTACCAAAAACCAGAGATGGAGAGGAGCATGAATTGATCACAGAAACCCTCCTGCTGCCCACAACAGTTACAACTCTGCAGAAAATTTTAGTCCTGCAACCATCAACAAATCACCATAAGGAGAGATTGGGTTGCAATCACTGTGTGTATTCCACTAATAAACCATTGCATGACATTGCTCACAAGGCAAAACATGACCATGTATGATACAAACACAAACAAAATGCAATGAACTGCTGCAAAACAAAATCTGCTACCTTCAAAATCTGACATTTTAGCTCAATCAAAATGTGATGCGATGCTGCAAAAGCCTTGATCATACAAAAAAGATATTGAACAATTAAATTGATGTACCAAAGCAAAAAAATAAATGAATCAATTTAGATGTGACCAATCTACTCTTAACTCCAACAAGCTTTTCAATTATGTAGAAAGTCTGTTCCATATCCTTTGCCTTCAATCTTTGTGCCATCACCCCCGCCCCATTCTTCCTTCCATACTTCCATGGTCTTCTCTGGATTCTTGCCTCAGTTCTTCTCTGTAATGACTGGACTAATCATACAGTCTCATTTGTTTTTGCATACACTGGGTCATTTTGTAAGTCTTCATCAACCATTTTCCTCTATTTAGTGCACATTTCATAGTTGTTGGATTTATGTATTCATTTTTTGGTGCTTGTTCTAAGGACAACTCTCTCATGGTTGTAGGGCTGTTGTCAAATGCAACCCCAAGATCAATTCAGTCATCCTTGTTGGGCCAGTTAGCTTTCATAAATTTGCCTCAACAGTTTGTCCTCATCCTTCATGGTCTTGTTCTTTAGCATCATCCTCAAGAGATTGGTACTATTCATATTCTTTGCAAGAGTCCTTTAGTTGATATGCTGTTGTACCTGCCATCGGCATCAGAAGTTGACATCTTGCTGTCTTTTTACGTAAGAAAGAAATAACATTGAACCAGAAGGATTCAAACCGCAGCAACAACGACGATACAAAACTGTCAACAGTGCAGTAAGGGTGATGGTATTATAGTTTTGGTGGCAGGATGATTGCTACTGGTTGGAATTGAGATGAATTGTTTGACAATGGAAAGTTTCTTTTAGTGTTGTGTGTGGTGTTATTGAATTTGTTGTTTAGGGTTACAGGACAACAATGCCTGAATGTAATTAGGGTACTTGAAATTTTATAATTCTCTTGGAATTGCAATTATGTTGTACTTGGAATAAGATGCCATTTGAAATTCTCAGCAAAGTGATATTAGTTGCTGTTAATACAATGCCAAAAATGACAGACACAATGCCAACCTATTGTGGTAAAGTGGAACCCCTCTTAAGACCTCTATTTGGCCTAACAAAAGCAAGAGCAAATCTTTAATTGTTGCATTTTTCAGCTATCTGTGTGCGCGCCAGGGAGTGCAAGGGAAGTTGTGTATTAAATTTTAACATCTAGGTCCTTTCAGTTGAGATTTTTATGTTGTATGAGAAGTACGCATTGAATTTTGACTCTGTGCTTGTTGACACATCATGAAAACCGAGTATTCTCTCAAATGTTCTTGCAGTGCATTCCTACCAACAATTTATAGAGGTAAACAGAGAAACTTTGTCAGTATCTCTGTGACTGCATTCAAGGAGAATCACTGTGACACTTTGCAAATAATTCGCCCCCCTCATTGAAAGTGCAATTGCAAACATCATGACCATTAAAATCTAAAAACCTCATGAAGACATGGGCATAATAATATTGTTCACATAACAAAGTAAGAGTAAGACAATGAGGATCTGTTGCAGCTAATACCATCTGTTACAGCTAATCCTCCCTTGTCATGGGACTGCAACACTACTTGGCCCACAGCCCTACTCCCAGGACCAATACTAGGTGTCCCGGGAATGGTGCCATCTCAGGACTAGGAGACGCTCCAGAATCAGCTGCAACAAATCTAGTGATGAGCATCATACTGTCCACCAACTCAGCAGGAAAAAAATGTTGCCAAATTTTCTACTATTTGCACTATAATAGGCATCTGCAAATTTGCCATAAATCCAATCCACACTATACAATATGTCTTACAATGCCTGCTAATACTAAAATATACAACAATCCGAGTGTGTGGGGAAGAACACATGATTCTTTCCCAGAACAGTATGGTCTTTAATGACTGAAGTCACAACATACGGTAAAAAACAACATTTGCTACCATATATCACAGTTTATGAATTCTTGACATTTGCATTTTTCACCTTGTTATGATAGACCCCAGATGTTCTAAACCCAACATGCTTAGAATCTCCTTATAAACAGCAATCCGTTCATGTGTGTCACTCCCTGTAACTCCACATTGTTGCTGAGAATCCTCCAATGTTGCCAAAACTCAACAACACATTTTGGCCTAATGGTTAGCACTGGCAAGCAAGAGAAGTGACCTGGTGGGAGGCACATTACAGTACCAAAATATTACCTTGAAGTGAATAGAGAAGATACATTTATTTTTCCCATGTTCACTTCCCTATCTTTGTACCAATTATAAGATCTCCCAAAATGTATCTCTTGACATTGTGGGTATTATAAACCATGATATATGGTATTTTAATCACACACCAGTCACACACCATTCGTACAGCAGTCACACACCAATTGCATACCAATCACATATACCACTTACATACAGGCTCATACTACCACACATAGAGACACATCCACCATAAGCACATCATGTACACACCAAACACACACTGAGTGCAGACCATGCACATACTACTCACTCACCAAATACACACAAAGCCAGATGGGTGAACTCTCCACTGACTGAAAATCAAAGCTATGTATCTCTGAGATTTTTGCAGGCAACAGGCAAAACATGTAAAATTGCATTGACCTGGTACAAATCCGATAAGTATTTTCATCCTACTTCAGGCCAAAACTGGTGGTAGATGGATAGACCATGAACTTGGCCACACATTTTGTACACAAAATTCTTATACATCTTGATTTTATAGTCCATTGGGATATCCCCTCCACACCCCACACCTTGCTCTCTATGAAAACGAAGAACAATGTTAGTCAAGCAAGCTCTAGAGGTAACAGGTAACTGTGAGTGTACCTCGTTTTATGTTCTATCTGGAACAACAGATCTGACAGGATGGTAGCCTGATACTTGGATTTGATGTTGGTAAACCAATGGCATATTAAACTCCAATATGTTCTCCAAGATGTGTGCAATTGAATTGGACACAACAGAGATGTGGACACAACAAATTAAACGTGGACCCATATGTGGTGAACACAACAAATTGGACGAAATGTAGTAGATGTGAACTGATTACACACTGAACTTAAAAAATCTTCAGCCCAGCTGGAATTCATTTGCATCTCAGTATATCGCTATCTACTTGCTGTATGAATGATCAAATATGGAACTTTGGAAGCTTATTACAATATATTCTTGATCAATGATTTATATTCTGTCCATGAGGTTGCTAAAATAGTAGAACACTTAAGCAGTCTGTCAATGAGGTTGCTAAAATAGTAGACAGGTCTGACATAGTTAGGATGGATGAAGCAACGATGATGTTGTTAATCAACAATCTAATGGTATGGAGGAGGAAATAGTTACATGGGTACCCTCTGCATTATTATGATATTATTACCCATGCTGTGTATTCATTCAAGGTGCACGTCAGATTTGAGTTTGAACCATTGACTGGACTTTGAACCATTAAGGCTGTAATGCACTATTCCTACATAATATTGTACACATTTTAACTAAAAATCACTTGGATGCAAAGTGTCAGATAGTCTGTTGAGTGACTGTAAAATAATTATTGTACATGGAACATGGATGACACTGATGTGGCATAATCCTAGCATCAACCCAGAATTTTCAATATGTTTGCTATCTGACACCAACATCAGCATAGAAAACATATTGAACCACTATCTCAAATTAGACCCCTAATGGCAGCTCATTTGAGGTGGTGATCTTGATGACCTGAGGTTGTATAGAGCTGGACTTAAGCTCACAAGATGGTCTCAAAGGGTTTTGAAAGCTTGGCCGGGCTCCAGGGGTTTGATATTGAAGCCATACCAGTAGCCAAAGATATCTGACAAAAACTTGGCCAAACCAACTTGCGGTGAAAGATTTTTGCTCTTGTGCCTGGTGCCTGAAAAAGAATTCACTTGTATCATTCATAATGTTGGTAGGTGAGGACATTTTACTGATAGGTTTACTAGTTATGATTGATGCCTATGTATGTTGGAAATTCAGCAGGTTGTCAATTATAGCGATACAGATGTTTGCTTAGAAAATTTGACAACAGCTCACCTACTTTACCTCTGGGAGTTCCAATTTACACTATACGAGAGCCCACTAGGATTAACAATCAACTAGATACTATTTATGCAACAGTATGTGAGTGCATGTGTGTGGGGTTCTCACTCATACCTCACCCTGATCTTTGTTCCTTATGTGTTAGAACAAATTGATCAGCATGACCAGGGTTGGCCAGCTTGGAGGCCTACGGTTGGCTGGATGGACATCTGTCAAGCTAGGCAGGGCGCAGATGTCCCCCAGGCTGGTGTTAACCTTATCACAAGGTAGGCACACTACCAAAAGATCCTCCCACTTTCATGTTGATAGACACACTCTGCCGGTAGAGCATTGGGGGAGGACGTGTGCTTGAACTGAGCTCAGGTCATTCCAAGGTGCTAACATTCCCGAGAAGGATGCATCAAGGTCTCCTTCATGTTCCGCACTTCCAAGTATGTATGGATCATTGAGCGGGTAACTGATCTTGAACTGTTTGCCCTCACACTCTGCCACCGACACTGTAATTTGATCTCATGTTTAGGGACCTTCTTGTTTGTGCAATGTGTAGTGAAGAAGTGTCGCCCAGACTGCTGAATACCATACTCCACCCAGATGTTGCACTCAGGGTCGATCAGCGGAGTAGTTGGTTGGATGAGCTCTAACCTAGTAAAAATCTCAAGTCGGTAACCATATGCCTTTGCTCTAGTGCCGTCTCATCTCTGGAATGCCCAACCATCCTTCAAACCATCCATGGCTAGCTTGCAGACAAAGCATTGAGTCCAAGTGTAAAAGTGGATGCCTGAATTTGTCAATCCAGCGATGGGAATCATGTAGAATTTGAGTCTTCCGTTGTGGCCTTTAAAGCTTAAAGCGCCCGACAATGGGCCAAGAAACAGCCGTTTGATCCGGCAGCTGCTCACAATAATTGAGATCATATCGTACGGCAGCCAAATCTGTCCAGACCACTTCAAACCCTCGCATTCCACCTAAAAAGGACACGAGTAGGAACATACATGAGCAGAGTGCCTCCCAATCAATGTCAAAACAATGTTCCTGCCACTCCTGTCCATATCCACATAGGAGCTCGTGTAAGACTTCTTTGGTGTAGGCTCTATCCTGCAATATAAGGTCCCCCATTCAGGCTCTGGCACCTTGGGAGAAGTATTCATACCAGCATGACTCACCGGGGCATAGAGTTGTGACAAACCTTCCTGTTGCTTGCAGATGAGAGTACAATGTCCGACCCAGCTGCAGGTGAGGCCTCCCAGATGATGGTGAGCATGGCTCGCGTCTTCCTAGCTGTGCTGAACTGAAGAGTTGGCTGCTTCCATCCAGGTTCCATTGACCTCATGAGTAAGAGTAGTGCCTGCAACATCCCATGATGGTGATACAAGGTGATGGGCCCCAGGGGTGGCATTGGCTTCAAGTCCAGTGCCCCGTCATATCTGCTCATGAAGCGCGCCTCTGCCAGATGTGCCTTAACTGTGATGGTAGCATGTGCCCAGAAAGCATCCGTGGCTCGCACAACCAGCACTGCAAATGCATCATCCCTCACATTGCTTGGTCTTCAGTCTCCACCTCAGATGTTTTGTGACTGGCAGATCGGGTATTGGAAGATGGTGCACATATGATCCCCTGGATGTGCTACCTTGAAACAGTGTTCGTCGTCCAGTTCTGCAAGGGAGGCCCCATTCAAGTCAGCAGGAAGCTTGACTGCAAAGTTGTCCAATTTGTGCATGGTGAAACACCCGGCACACCATGCTCCTTTACATCACTGGAAGGGACCGCGGGTTACACCATAGTTTGAGCAGATAATCCCCAACTGTCGTTTTTGACAGCAATGACAGGGAAGGGCCAATTTCCACCGCCTTGAGGGATTCCAGTTGAAGTTACCATGGATACTGTCTGTAGAGAGTAGAAATGCAATACCGACGATCAAGGTTCATGAGCAAAGCAAGCCCAATAATCACCAGTGTACATGACAAACAAGACATTGCTGCCTCCTTTTTTTGTGTCTGCCATTCCTCATGGTACAGCTACCTGGGAATGAGCATGACATGAGTGGCATCACAGGGTCTCTTCAACCTTGCTTGAGCCAATTGCTTAAGCGCTATGAGGGCCTGCTGGCGGGGGCATCCAAAGTTGAATTCCTGGTAGGTGCCCTTCCTTGAACCAGCCCTCTGGGCTTAGAGCAGGGAGTAGTCCATGCTCAACCAGCTTCCTTCGCAGCCAAGTGGTTAGAGTATCACCCACCACATCCATGACTGAGAGTGATAGGGGCAAGTAATTCCATAGGTCATGGCTAAGGGCACCCTCTGTTTCAAGGTTTCCTTGTGACCACCTGTCAATGCCTGTAGAGATCATTCTGTCACCCGAAATGTGGCAGATTTTGAGATAAACTCATGTCTCATGCAATGCTGTTTTAACTCTAGACTAGTGCAAAGAGGTGCTTTGCAGTTGACATTCCTTCGTGCCACACGGCTGACCAAACCCCATTGTCAGTGAATGCCCATACCTCACACCCATCACGTAAATCCTCCGCAATCTCCCTGATAAGATGGTTGACCTGGTTCTGAGCTTCATGGAAGTTTGATCCTTGTTCTGCAAACCTCTCCTCCCAGATGCTTTGTTGTCCTGGTATGAAGCAGTCTGGAAACTGGGTGAAGCCCCCAAACCCCTCCGCCGATGCATCTCCAACATAGCATTGCAACCTGGATGCACTTGCAGGCTGGATGTACACAAGGGGGCATGGTCGCGGAAGAGTTTGAGCAAAGCGCTTACATGGATTCACATTTCTTCTGTGGGAAGGGTGAGGTCTGGATAGCTAACCTGGGAGGCCGCTCCGGCTAGATCAGCCAGCTCCAGCTCTGCAGCACTATCCATTGCCAATTGCATGATGTGATCATGGTCCTGATCAGGTGTGTTTCTACTATGGTCCAACTTATGGCTGCAAATCCTCCACCCATCTTGCTCCTGATTCTAGCGGAAAGTTCTATGGCATTAAAAATGCCCTTCAGATAGCTAGGTGTAAACGTCAGTCACATTCATGCCCAACCCAGCAATCCGCCGTAACTCACAGGTTGGTAACGGTTGGTTTTGCTCACAAGCTCTGAGAATCCATTCCAGTCCTGCTCTGAAGCACAACCACTTCTTCCCAGTGGTGGATTTTCTGGGGAAAGGCATGTCAGTATGTAGTATCTTGGCCTTCCAGGCCCCTGGGATGGTTGTGGGGAAACTGAACTTCCTGTCATCTGCCTGGTTCCTCACAGAGTTCATTCTGGATCTTAGTTGCCTGCATGTGGCCTGGGCAAGTGCATCACTGTGTCCTCTGGCTGTGGGGTGGATGGCATTCACATACTGCACTTGCCTGGAAGCCATTTCACCATCCTCTTGGAGCATAATTACGCGTGGGAGGGGCAGGTCCCAGCCAACCATAGTAGGGAGGTTCAGATGAACCGTTTCCCACTGGAGAGGTGAGGTCTCACACGTTGGCTGGCCCATGGCAAACTCCATGATTCTTGCTTGGGGAGGCCCGTCCGCCAAGGTGCAGGCAGGTGAATCACATGAACCAGTGCCATTCGAATGACCCATCATTCCTGGTGTCAATCATGCACACTCCCAGATACGGTCAGTCTTCCAAGTGAGATTGAAAGTTATGGAACTGTTGTCCCACATCAATGTCCTCTTGCCACGTCTTTATAAAGAACACATTGTCCTTAGTGCAGTCCTCATCAGGACTTCCAGCCAACAAGTGACTGCCAACCGGCTGTGACAGCCACTTAACCATGTTTTCCTCAAGGTCCCCAGAATCAGCCAAGATGAAGGAGGGGCCCAGAGTGCAGCATTGTGCTTGTTCACTTTTGAGTCCCAAACCACCCAATGTCATCTGCCTTTGGCACCAATAATCTAGGTATCAGGAGTTTCACTTCTCCTTGCTCAAGGTATTGATTGTAATGTAATCTGAATAACTTCTCATGCGCCATCAATTCCTCTTCTCAGGCACCCAACCTGGCATTATGGGGGTAGCCTCTGGCAAGGCCCGATCTAGCAGATGCCAGATCCTGACCCTATCTCGGAAGTCCTGGTGCCACTCTGTGGGTAGCCACCAGAAAACAATGCTGCTGCCATGGACCCATTTGAAGTATTGAGCTGACTTTGCTTGCGTGACAACATCACTCACATCTTCCTGGTCAGCTGGAGAGCAGTTGGCTTCGCCAAGTCATTGCTGTGCTTCACCAGCCAAGTTGTGTGCCCACCATTTTACTGCAAAACGACAAAGTGCTTGATGTGCTTCACCTTCCCTTTGGTCTCATTGGGTAATGCCCAGATGTGCAGATCAACATCAGTGTCATCCGAGCAGGCCACCAGTGTTCGTACATTGGCTGCCAATTCCAGGGTCAAGTAGGAGATCTTATGCAATAAACCTGCTTCCCAAGTGAGTGTCTGTGGAAGATCTTTGCATGCTGAGCATATATGGATGTCAAAGAGGCCAACTCTATCACCATGCCTCCTTGGGACGGTGTCATCTAGGGAAGTCTGCAGTGTCTGTTGATAGTGTCCCGCTGTCATGATGTCTCTAAGAACCAGGGGATGTTCATGCGTGATGAGATGAGCCAAATGCCAGCTGGTGGTTGTGGCTCCCCCATGCCGGCATGCCTTGGAAACCTTCTTGGAATAATGGATTCCTAATGTAGGGAGCCAACATAGTACCTCATGTTGTGATAACCACCCTGGTAGTGCAATCAGTACATCCTCAGGGGACCACATCTTCACCAGCGACCCAAAGGAGACACTTTGTTGTTCGCACAATATGGTGGCCAACACAAGGCCATCAAAAGAGCCCTTGGGTGGTAGTTGTTGTGCCTCTTTGTAGGAGATAGATTGGGCCCCAGACAATTTTGTGATAGCTCCAGCTACTTCTATGTTATCTGTGACTATGGCATCCAACATCGCACTCCATTGCCAGGCTGTCTTGGCCCAAGCGTATTCTGCATCACCTACTAGTTGGAACCTAATTCCGACATGCCCCGTGCAAACCAAGCGACCCCTCACGGCTACCCTGAGAAGTTCCCCGGTCATTGGCTCTTCTAAAGTTATACCTATCTGGCAGTTGTGAACTCCACGTTCACGTTTGTTTGCCGTCTTCCTGTCCCTTGGGTGGGCCTCAAAGATGCTCCCTCTGAGCCCCCATTGAAAAGGGATCACGGTAAAGATGGATTCTCTTCTCATAATTTCTTGATCTCGTGCTTCAACTGGTTGATTTCTGCCATGTGTTTTTACATGGTTTTGCTGTTGAGTTCTAGTTTTGCCAAGGCTTCTGCTAGTCCCTTTCCTTCCTTGCGCAGTGAGGTGAGCACCAAGATAGAAGACGTTTTTGGGTGTTCAACCCAGTTGTTATCCATGTACTTTGTCAACTCTTTGCCATGCAAAGGGAAGACCAGATCTTGGATCCTATTGTGGCCTTGGAGTTTGGAATCCTCACGATGAGGATGTGATCAAAGACACTTGCTGAAGGCCAAGTTGTGGTTTCATGCATCCTTTGGTGACATTCCGCCTCCATTGATCTGATTGAACAGGGGAGTCTGTCCATCAAGGAGCCCTTGGTCTTGTTCTGTGGAAATGCGCAGTAGCGAGGAAAAGACAGCGTTTGGTTGAGGGTGTGTTCTGACAGCGAAGTGAAAATCTATCCCTGCCTGTACACTCTTGCCCACACAACTGATGGCTTGGTTGGTGCGTTGATACATATCATTGTTGTATTCACCTTGAAACACATCGTGGCTGGCATATGCTGGCCCCCACACAATGCCTTCGGGTGTCTGGGCCTCTAGCTTGTCTGAGGTACTTAGCATGGCTGGGGGTATCACATTCCATAAGACAGGTCAATGGTAGCAATATCAATAGAAACAAGATGGGCTTTTACTGCCGCAGAGGTCTGCTGCAATCCCTGACTGACGGTCTCATATTTTGGATCTGCCAAGAGGAAGAGGGAAAACATGTCCACTGCAAACGCACATTCCCGATGCCTGACCCAAGCTTCCACAGCTGCCTTGTCTGAGAATACCACTCCACCCATTTCAATTGCCATTGCCCCTTGGCTCAGCTCAAGGTTTTTGACTTGTTCTTCTAATTGCCTTACCACTCCAGGGGGTAGTAGGACCTCCTCCTCCAGCTGGTTGAGCCGAGTCTCATGTTGTGTCCCTGTGGCTTGAACAGTGGTCAGGGCACCAGCAATCTCCTCCTGCACGTAACCCCATGAACTCGAGGAGGCGTGCTGAGGGGGCAGGAAGGACTGTTCCTGACTCTTCACTGAAAGTTGTGTTTCCAGTCTCTGGATGTGTGATACTGCTTTGCCCAAGTCGGTCGTCAAGAGGGTCAGTACCTCTCCAATTGAGGTGTTTTGTCTGTGGAGGCTTTGTTCTACGGCGGTTAACCAATCTTCCAGCGCATCCAGCTCATCACTATTGTTGGCTGGTGCACCTTCAAGGTTGCTTGCCTCGCTTTGATGCTGCCGAGTTGCCTCCCTCTGGTGAAACATTGCCTCCTATGGAAGTTGTGTTCTGACCTGTTATTCAACAGACATGTCGTCCGCCAAACTCCACCCACCGGGCTGCTGCTCTTTTGGTGCTTTGTTATCACCAGCTTGGAAGGACTGAGGTGGAGCAAACAGTGAACTGGTTGGGCCTCTACTGGGAGATTGAATTGGCTCATTCCCCACAGGCTCCTGGACTGAGACCTTTCCCGCACGGTTTGAGCCAATACTCCTGACCTTAGAATGCCTCTTGGAGGAGAGCCTAAGACCACTGAGCTGACATCATCTGGGGCCAAAGCAGGATACCCCTTGAAGAGAAGCTTCCAAGCTATTGGTGACAGGGCTAGGGAGTAAAGTCCGGGCACTGGGCCATCCTCATGGATCAAAGCAACTGCTCGAGGCTACTGTTCAAGCAGGACCGGCCTAGAAAATATCTGCTGTTTCCGGCGCCCTGGTGCCCTGATGAATAGCGCACCCCCTCGTTGGTGGAATGGTATGTGCTTCATTCCGCGATCACAATTTGAAATGATCAGACACTGGTTATCTCCAACTCATGGCTCAGCACAGGCCCGCAGAACTTGCATTGCTGCTCATTGAGATAGGCCAAGAATCTGCCTTTTTGTACCCATAGGTACAAAAAATAAGAAGATCATTCTCAGGACTCCCCAGGAAGAGAGACCACTGCCCCTCATCCAAAAGGCATGGACTCCCCGACACAGGAGTCAACTGTCCTGCTCCCAATGGCATGGACTCCCCAATACAGAAGTCCATAGCCCCAAACAAGGGAACACCCTTGAGAAGGGTCTAATCATACCAATTTTGTGTAGGTTCTACACAATGTTCATTGGCATCATGAGGATTGGAATTGCAGTTCCACTGCTCCTCTATCCTCACAATTGTAGCAAAATAAGCTCATAAAAGTCAATTCTTTGACACCTGTTGAAACTACCTATAATTTTTGTGCTTAATACGTTTTTTGCGACAACGGGCTCAGGTCACTCATACATCCCAGATTGCGGCATCACAAACAAACCCCTCTGGACACCATGCCAGCTGTACTGGTTCATCCGAGTTCCATGCATCTAACGTGGGCTTTGGTGTTCCCCGCTGCACAGAAATCAAGGGAATTTCCTTACCTTTGTCACCACCTTCAATCAATTTGAAAGAAAAGTCTCCAATGGCAGAACAATGTCAAGGAGTCTTGCCCCTTCAGCATGGGTGACCTCAAGGTTGCCATTTTAAGGATTTCCCAAAAGGAGGCGGATAGCCGCACCACGTCGTCACTCATCGCTGTAGGCATAGATCAGCAAACCGAGAAAAGAAGAAATAATGTGTCATTCAGGAGGGTAATACAGGATGGTGAATTCTGCGACAACAACCCCCCCCCTGAAAACGTTATTGTTATACACCGCCACAGCCAAAAAGAAAGTCTCCTTACACAGCCCCCGGAGTTTGTGCTACGGAGGTGGCCAGAGAGTCTGGTTCAGCAGTCACACAAAATTATGGCTGAATTCATGGAGTACTTGCTTTCAGTCTGGAGTTCGCGATATCATCAGATCCCAGACCAGACATGAAAGTGAATGCTACAAAACCGAACTCTGTGTAAATGTATCAGTCAGTTGGTCCCGGATGACCTCATTGGTCATCCTTCTTGTTGATCGTAGTTTCTATTTTGTTCTATTAGCTTCTCTCACTCCCTTCTTGAGATGGTGATCACAGCGTGTCCTAAGCAGAGCGTACACAAAACTTTGAAATATGAGCTGTGTTTTTTTCCAACATGTGTTTCTCAATACATATTATATGAAGTCTTTTTTTAAACAGTAAGATTACAAGCAGCCGCTGCAAGATTTTTTAGCAGCAGCGAGAGCCCGCAAAAAGAAATTCGACTTGTTTCATTAAAAAGAAGATAATATAACAGTGGCCGCCAGTTAGCGTGCGCGCGGTGCTCGCTTCGCTCGCGCGGCGGGCACGGGCACGACTTTTTCAGTGCTGTGCTTTACAATATCGTGTTAGGTATATTTAACCGCGATTCCGCAATATACTACGTTGTAACAGCCATAACCAAATAAAAGTGTGATTTGGTCCATTCTCAGGCAATATCGGAACTTTCAGGGCTGATCAAGTGTTGAAAAGGCCAGTTCTTTGCGTGGTCGCTTTGTTTCAAAAATGACCGCAATGGCTGTTGCAAGCGGGGAGGGGGCACTTTCAGATCAAGTACACTTGAGCATCACTTGAAGTTTTTGAAAACCTGTTGGTCCAATCTGTTTACCAAGTGAACCCATTAACAAAATTAGATCAGAATACGCTCTTTACTCTTTACAGAAGTGAGCGAAATCTACCAAAACTTCTTGGGAGGAACAATTCAATTTTGAGAATGAGGGCTTGAGAGGGGTCATTTGGTCATTTTAATTATGCTTACTTAAGCAGACATGACCATTTTTGGCCATGCTATAAATTAATTTTAGATATATTTTTAAAGGTAATCACAACTCAACAGTGATTGAATACCGATGCATGTCAAACATAAAAAGCAGGTTTCTACAGGTATTAAACAGCAGAGCAGTATAAAGTCACCTTTAAAATTCAATAGTGAAAAAAGTGTCTCACGACAGAGAAGAAGGAAAAAAATTCTCAATTAATGATTACTAGCAGCCGCTGCAAGATTTTTTAGCAGTTGCTTATAGTTATGTGTTTTTGCATATGTATAGATGCAAATTTCACGTATGAATATTATGAGAAATTAGGTGCCATCGCTTTTATTTTCATTGAAGTTGATACATGTAAGTCTCTACTTAGAGAACTATAACTCTAAAAAGCGCTTAACTGCATGTTGTTGTGAGTTCAACTCACAAGGCGTGACACATGGCCTTCAACATGTCGCCATATAAATAGACCCAGACAATTCACTGAGGCCTTGTTCCCAGCTGACATGGGTATACTCTGCTTCATCTAGCAGAGTGAGCATGTTGCCTAAATGCACATGGATAAAAAGACCAGAAATGATTCTACAAGCAAGAGGCACAATTAAGCTGTGAGCAGAAACCCACTACCATGTCTCTAATCAGCAACTCAAAAAATCACGAACTAGGCAGTCCCACACAGGCTTAAGCCCTAGAGGGTGTGAGGTGTGGCCATAGGTTCTAAGACCTAAAAGCCCTTATAGATGTATTGCCTTTGCCTTTCTTAAAAGAGCATGTAAATAGATAAGCTTTTGAGGCTAGAGAACCTGTTTTATAATCACAGGACGCGACTAGGTGCTGTCTTAGTGCTCAAAGTCACACTCAATGTTTTGCACTTGAACCAAGTTTTTGCAAAACAAGATTTGAATCTTATTGTTGATCTCATTTCAACCAAGTAAGTGGGAACCAAATATGTATTTAAATTGTGAGCGCCCACATATGTGCAAAAGAAGTTGTAAAAAAGTTGTGTGATGGGGCCGATCATCACAAATAGTTTTGAGCTCACAACTAGTACATTAGTGTGAGACGTCTCCTGGTCATTGGAAAAGATTGTGTGAAAAAGAGTTGGTTTGGAAATCGCAGAAATTTGCGTAGGGCATGGGGAAATGTGTGAAAAGGAGTTGTGTAGAGTGCAAAGACAGCAACTCAAACGACTATCGTATTTCTTGGATGGCAAGGTCTGCGCATCATAAGGTCAAGACTCCGACAGTTACAAAAATGTCATTTTCACACACTTAACTCATGCTTAAAAGCCACTTGTCATAACAAAGTGATATCATTATTCATCTCCATCACGGCAATATGTATTGCTCCACGTAACTCCTTCCCGCTCTCGAGTTAAATCAATTTACATCAAAACTCACCACAAATGAAATGCACTAACACTGCCATGAAAAAACTAATTCCTCTACAGTACAATTCCAAGTACAAATGAGTACTTTGGGAGATCGGAGGGGATGCCAATAATTTTTACATGTAACAGGCACTTACTTTCAGTTCATAGAGATATGTATCTTTGAACAGTTTTTGGACTTGTCATCTAAGAAATAGGGTAGAGATATAAACGTTACCCTCTAGAGTAGGTATTACATATATAGAAAAAGAATACTAGGGTCTAGACTACTCCCTAGCTAGTTCTGAGACTATTTTTGAGGCCTAAAACCAGTACTCCTGAGCCATAAAAAGGGAAGAGTCACATTAAAATGACCAAGCGATCCCCTTGAAGTTCTCGTCCGACTAGTCAGTTAACTCAAGCTTTCAAGTCATTTTTGATTATTATGATTAGGTGGCAGCTGGAATTGCGCCAGGTTCCAAAATGGGGCATAGGTTTTTATGTGGAATGAATAGTTTTATGGCGAGGTCATGTACCTATCCCAACAGTTTTGCAAGATATAGAAATATTGCCCAAGTTTGTTCTGAGGATGAGGAGGAGTTGCATTCAATCAGTCTTTTGAATTCGCAATAGCCCTGATAATATGCGAGTACACGCGACTCATAAATTGACCAGACTTGTCGCGGAGCAGCCCCCTGAACGTGGGGAAGTCGCGGAACAGCCCGCTGACGAATGTGATTCGATCAGCCTCATGATCGCGTTCTGTCTATTAAAATGATCGTGATTGTGTTTTTATGTGGGATGAATAGTTGTAGGGCGAGCTGAAGTACCTATCCCAACAGTTTTGCAAGAATGAGGAATATTGCCCAAGTTTGATTCTAATGCTGAGGAGGAGTCGCACGCAGTAGTCGGGTCATCGCTTAGCAAATGACAAGACTGGTCATGGGGCAGCCCCAAGAACATGGGAACCTTTGGAACAGCCCGCTTTGACCAATATGGTCTCTGATTAGCCTCATGATCGCATGTTCTTTTAAAACCATGTGATCCAGAAAGGTTTAGTCAATCGCTAGCAAAAAATGACAAGACTGGTCATGGGCAGCACCAAGAACATGGGAACCTTGAACAGCCCGCTTGACCAATATGGTCTCTGATTAGCCTCATGATCGCATGTTCTTTAAAACCATGTGATCCAGAAAGGCTTAGTCAATAAGAATATCACCTGAATTTTTGGCCATGCTGTAGATTGATTTTAGATATATTTTTATAGGTAACCTCAGACTAAAAGACTGTGACTACCCATGCCTGTCGACCACGAAAACAGCATATTTACAGGTAATTAAAAGAGAAACAAAAAGACGTTACCAATAATAGCGAAAAGTGAAAAAAGTGTCTCACCAAGGAGAACAAGACAAAAAATTCTCAGTTAATGACAAACTAAGATTTTTTCAAGAAAAAATCTTGACAAAAAATGTGAATCCACCCCGCCACGTGTTTCAGTGTAACATCAAGATCGTGAGTGCCAAAATGTAATGTCTGTCAATATGTTAGGCAAAGTGCTTGGTAATTTCCAATTGCTAAGCAATTGCAAAATGGGTCAAAAACTCATTGCAATTCCTCGTCGAAGTTTGCACTACCAAGGAATTGCAATTTTCGTGTTTTCTATTCCTCGACAACAGTGGTTTAGCTCGGGATTTCTGCAACGACCCCTTGTTTGGCATCAATACTGTAGTGTGACACGTCTGATCGGCATCAGAGGAGTGTCTAGCATGTCCGTTTGGCATCAATTTTTCCGTTTGACGGTACTCAACAGTAGTCATTTGTAAAATAACTTAGAAATAACAATTCCTTAGGAATTGTAATACAGATTTAATATCTTCGTGAATACAATTCCTTAGGAATTTCAATATCATCCAGGTTTTTCGCCTTTACAATTCCTTGGGAAGAGAACACTGACCCAACATAAGATATTAATTTACGTAGGGATTGGTACAATTAAAACCCTGTCAGTTGAGTGCTTTTGGCGCCAAATTTGGCTACAAATGCATCCAAACTGACTGTTTTCACAATTCAAACGTAATTCGGCCGTGGACAAGGAATTGTTCTGCGTATTCCGGCAGTTTTGCAATTCCCGGTAGTGCAAACGCCGACGAGGAATTGCAAAGTGCCCTTTCGAACTGAGGGCAATTGCTTAGCAATTGAAAATTACCAAGCATTTGGCCTAACAAATAGACGTGACTTCGTGCCTATTTACGGGAGTCGAGTCAAAAATAAATAGGCTGTAACCTATTTATATATAGGATTGACAGAACGGGTCTAAGACTGTGTTGCGATTAGCTGCGACTAGGCTACGATTGCTATCAAGATTTTTTCAAAATCTTAGTTGTGTTGGAAACTGAGCCGTTTTCTCCTTCTCGTCCTTCTTCTCCTTCTTCTTCTCCTCCTTCTTCAGTGAGACAGTTTTTTTGCTTTTTGCCAAAACAGGTACAGAGCCATAAGTTCATCTGAACTTACCTGTTAATAATTCATTTTTCGCTTGGACTTACATGGGTAGTCTTAGTGTTTTAATATATGCCTACCTTTGAAATTATATCTATGTGTGTAACGTCTGACATTATTTTCAACAATGTTTCTGTAAACTTTAAGGGAACATTAGTCACAAATCATTTTAAGACGTAGAGACGAAAAATTTTAAACAAGGGTTCTTAAAAAGTTGAAGGGGATGTTATCGTGTCACAAAAGAGTGTGTAACAAGAAAATGAGTTCACAAACTAAAAGGGCGCTGGAGCTGGGCGCTGGCGCTAAGCGAGGCGCCCCCGCCCATTTTGGCATACACTGCACTACAAGCCACTTTATTTTAATGTACGCCTTCCTCTGTCTCTACAAATCGCAATCTGTTTTGCTGCAAAAAATCTTGCAGCGGCTGCTGGTAATGTTACATACAATTACTACGAGTTGCATAACAATTGAAAGGGCCGACTAATCACCTACATCATCTGGGAACTATCTGCTTACTATCTGCCAACTAATTGCCTCCCCTAGAGTACTATATAACTTCTACAGTACCATAGTCACGTAAAAAGATATTTACTTAAATGATAAAAGATTCGTTTGCTAAGATTTCACATTGTGGCGCGTCGATTATCATGCTTTGTTCTCAGCAACAATCAAAAATGTTGATCTTGCCACTTTCCGCTCGATTGCTCCCACGACAACAATCAACAATTCTGAGCGGTGTCGTCGTCATCGAAATCCAGAGAACTATTGTTACAATGAATAACGATCCTGCTGACGCACTGGCGAAGCGTCGAGCACAGCTTGGATTAAGTCAAGAGACTGGACAGTTTCAATCCGAGCTCCCCGATCCATCCAGAGGAGGATCGAGAGGATATCCTACTTGGTTGAGACAGTTATGGCTCCAAGATTATCAGAATGGCAACAAAGCCATTGCAAGCAAGTCATCCTATTCTAGATGGAATCAACAACTTCATCCATATAGGATGACGGGAAAGATCGGACGAAATTAGTTGGAATGGATCTTATCCTCCTTGTGGTATTCTACACAATCTGGCCATGTGGATCTGCAGATGAAGCCTGCTCCTTCATTTATAACAATGGAGGGGACATCTACGAGCGTACCGACATCAGTAAACCGATGAAAGAGCTGGGCTATTCAAGAAACACCTCATCCACAGAAGCTTATCAAGCTTTCACACCCATCAACATGTTGAAATGCGACCTCTTCTTTTCACAGCCCCCGCCTCTCGGTATTGTCACAGTTCCTCGCAGAAAGTTTATTGACGTTGACGAATTTGGTATAGCGCTGGAAAGATGCAACAATAAATATGGGTTTTCCCTTCGACTCTATCAAATACGAAAACCAGGACATTACACACGCTATCAAAAGTTGTCAGTGCTACTTGCAATCGAACCTGGCCATCCGAGACTCCCGAACAACATGCCAGGTAGTGTTGCAATGCCACGACGCTGGTGCCGAGTCATACAAACTGGAGGAACATCTACTTTGGCCTTTGCAAGTTTTGTCGATCACATCTGTACAAGCATTGAGACGAACGGTATTCCTGCTCATGTGATAGACACTGATTCGCACCGCGTGTTTCTTTGGGACAACTTGAATTCTCATCTGACTCCACTTGTCGCACAAACAATCGAAGCCAGGAATGGTAATTCAGTGTTTACATCGATTCCCAGGCCGCCATACCAACCTAAATATGCCCCTATTGAATATAAGATCTGTGACTGCATTGCGTTGGCCACCAAAGAAATTCATGCAGAATCAACAACTCAAGATTTGGAGATTGCAATTCTTAGAGCAGCACGCAACATCAGTCCATTTGATTCAACCTTTGCTCATTGTGGTTATCCTCTATAAAATACTTTCTAAACTAAGTCAATGAATAATTTGGGTCTATCTATGATTTATTCTTTTTTACTTTCTAAACTAAGTCAATGAATTATTTGGGTCTATCTATGATTTATTCTTTTACACAACATGTCACAACTCACAATGCAGTTCGTTGCATTTTCAGAATCTTCACACATTTATCAACCATCTCTTGACTGTTCATGCAACAGGGACTATCCGTTTGCTCCTTCGTCCTCTTGTTCTTTCCCGTTGCGGCTTCCAATGCATTTGTGACAAAGGCATCTTTCTCTTTACCGGAGAGACCTTCAGTTATGTTGAGGGACTCCATTTCTTGTCATTGCTCATACTATTTTCATCATCCAGGAGTTGTCGAAAGGCACAGTCACGAGTACGCTTAATGTCAATTGGGGTTTCATTCTTAGTTGGACCGAGAAAAGAGGGGGTACTATGTGATTTGAGAAGAATAGGAGATTCAGGAAAATCCTGACAAGTTGCAGCCGGCGTCGATGAATGAGCCACTGAGTCCAAAATGAGCTTGTTTCGATAAACTCGAGAATCTCTCCTTGCAGCAGCCATCAAAAGAGGAGGCATTGTACCAACATTATCCGACAGACCTTCGAGCAAATAAGATATTGTGAGTTCAGTTTGAAGAGCAACTGCGAGTGCAGATAATCTAATTGATTTCATACCATTTTCAGATTCAATCCTGCCGTCTTCAAACATTGGTTTCTGCTTGGCGAATGAAGTGCCAGCTTTTCTCAATTCACGTGTCTGATCTCTCAACGTTGCAATGTCCACTCCAGCTGTGGTCTTAACGCCATACTTTTTTCCACCAGAAGAGCCAAATGCCGCCTGTAATGCATTTCTCTGCGCAACATCAGAGTTCATCGTAGGATCTCTGGCCATTGTAAATGCAAAAATTGCATCCGTATCCTGTTGAATGTCCCAATCTGTTTGCGCATGACCAGCAACAACAGAAAGCATTCTGGCTCGAGCTGATGAATTATTGCGCATTGTTTGCATCTGTTTCTGAAATGCATCAAGTGGAGGGGTTTTCGAATTAGATTTGTTGTTGAGAAGACTGAAGGCAAGATTGTACTCTTGTCCACGTGGCCAGGTAATAGCACAGCCGCAGTTGCAAACGGGGCAGTTGTATGAATCCAGATTGAATCCATTTCGGACTAAATCGACACAACACTCACTGCCCTCTCATGTTTGACGATTGACACTGAACATCTTTGCACACCAGCATCCCAAAACCTGGAAATATGTTTTGAGTCTTGGTCTCGCACCATTTTTCCCATCACGTTCCCACTTTGCCATGGCACTTTCGTACTTCAGCTTTGCTTCTTGGTTCATCTGATTTATTTCCTCCGTGCTCTGAGTTGCTTGGACATAACCATGCTTACACTTTGGATTGATACAAGTTATAGAATGCTCGCGTGGAAATTGCCCCGATTCAACAGTATCTTGGATGCGAGGTCCCGACATGTTCCATGAAAATCCCATTGATGATCCCATCAACGACTTGTGCTGATTTGCCATGTCAATGGATTTCTTTTTCAGAAGTTCGTCCACTTTTTTCTTCAAATTTCCCAAGCCCTTCTCAATCAAATCCACAGGTGAGAGTAGGTTTTTCTTCGTCGTCCGATGCAATGACCTCCTTCGTAGACTGGGAATTTCTCGAGGACTAGAAAGGAGAAGATATAGTTGAGCAATCCGGTCAGCAATGTAGTTTTTACTCATTTTTGTCTTCTTGTTTGTGGCTTTCCATTGTAGACTAATTGTGTTGAAGAGATGGATTTGATTCGCACCAAGACCATGAACACACAAGTTCCCCTCACTCCCCGGAATCCAAAAAGGCCACCAATTTTGCCGCGTCCTGGAGACTAAGATATTTATCGCGATGGTTTGTAATCAAGGCGACGACGACTTTGTACTGATCATTTCCCAACAAATCGTCAATAGTCGTTGGGGCATGGGAGCCATCATTTGCGTCATCATCATTGGACAAATCGACCAAAGGTGTACACGCAGCATCACCCTTATTGCCAATCCCGTCAGACATGATAGTTACAGTAGTTCACTGGTCTTGGGTATCAGAAAGAGGAAAATAGAATTTCGACACCGCTCAGAATTGTTGATTGTTGTCATGGGAGCAATCGAGCGGAAAGTGGCACGATCGACGGATGATAGTGTTATTTGATTGCTGCTGAGAACGAAGCATGATAAGTAATTGCCGCGCCGCAATGTGAAATCTTAGCAAACGAATCTTTTATCATTTAAGTATCTTTTTACGTCACTACTGTAGAAGTTATACTAGAGTAGGCAATTAGTCGGCAAATAGTAAGCAGATAGTTCGCAGATAGTAGGCAATTAGTCGGCCGTTTCAATTGTTATGCAACTCGTAGTATTATGAATGAGTCGTTTTCGATTCGTTTTGCAGTGCAGGAATCAAGATTTTTCTTGAAAGAATCCTTAGTTTATTAGTAACCAAGATTTTTATTTTTCTCCTTCTTCTCCTTCTTCTCCATGAGACACTGTTTTATCTATTGACAATTTTAGGTAAAGTAGACATATTTCTTGGAATTACCTGTAAATAAATTGTTTTCGTGTTTGACATGCATAGGGAGTCATCATCTTTTCATGTGCGCTTACCTTTACAAATATATCTAAATAAAACTTATGATCTGCTTAGGTAATATCATTGTTTTTATGTGTGGTCACCTCCTAAGATTTCATTTTTGCATTCAATGGTACTGTCAGCGAGTGAAAATGCTCACACTCGGAGAAGGGGAAGTACGAGATGTTTTATATCCCACAAGACTCAACCAAGACTGGGTATCCAAGACAGTCCGAGCGACAATAAAGTAGAAACTAAATCATAAATCCTAGAGCTAAGTTGCGACAACTAGATTCGACTAGTTGTTAACAAGTGTGGTGCAAAGATCAGACTTAGAAGACTTCCAACATACTTCAAAGTAACTCGAGGAAGTTACAAGCCTGAAGATCGAATGAATTCCGAGAAATATGACCGATAACAGCCTGAGCAAGATCCCTTATTGGGAGGGTTGGAGAGTTTCAGGGTGTACGTCAGCAAGATTGAGGCGTACGCAGAGTTCATGGGCATTGGGGACGCATTGGATCCTGTATTGATGGCAAACTGTCCTACCAAATTGGAGTTCGCATTGATTGATGACACGAATCCCACCAATGTGCCTCTTGTGGAGCCGTACAAGGCAAACAAGAAGCTGTGCGCTATCATTGCACTGGGACAGGGCAAGAGTCATGGCATTGCTCTGTTGGGAAAGACAAAGAGTGAAGAATATTCTAATGGGTTAGCGCATGAGTTTGTTGCGAAGGCCAAGAAGGCCAACAAGCCCTCTGATGCAAGCGCGATGATTGAGTTAGAGATCGAACTGGACAATCTTCAACTGAAAGGCATGAGGGATTTCTATAATGACGTGGTCAGAGTGTTGGATAAGTAGTATGAGGTCACTAAAACGGACCAGGAACTGTGCATGCTGATGGCACGTAAGAACCACGACACGTCATACGCGTGATTGATCTTGGACAAGTTGAAGTCCAAAAGTCCTGATTTCAATGGGCTGTGCAACAGCGTGTCTGAGATACAATGACTCACGAAAAGCAGGAGTAAAGGTCGAGCCAATGATAGGGAGGTACACCTTTCTTCCATCGAAGGTGATGGAACGTTCAAGGGAAAGTGCAGGAACTGTGGCAAGGTGTGTGGATACAAGGCTGTAGATTGCAAGAAACGCAAAGGTTAGTTGCACGGTGGTCACAGCAACAACGATAGTGAGGGCAATACAGGCTCAAACAAGACGTGCAATTTCTGCGACCTAAAAGGGCATAAAGAGGCGGGATGTTACAAGAAGTTTCCCGAGAAGGCTCGTGCCTGGTACAAAGAAAAGGCTGCTAAGACAGAGTCAGCATACTCGAGTGTTGAGGTTATGCTCACGTCATTGATCCCGGGAAAGCTGGGAATAGACGTACCGGTGGTGAACGGTGGTGACGCGTTGGCAATATTGCGCCAGGAGAACGTGGTGGATATGTGACACCGGTGCCAGCACGCGATGTGACGCGGGTGCAACATGGGAGCGAGGAACGTTCGTAACATGACGATGGACAGCCTTGGGAATACTGGTTCAGCAATGGAATTAGCTGCCTTGATTGACATCCCTGGTGTATTTGTAAACAAGGGTGGTGACGCCGGGATGAGGGCAGTATTAAAAGACTGCAGCTTTAGTACAAAGCACAATTTCAACTTACTTAGTATGTCGAAGCTGCTACATAAGCAAGGGTGGAAAATTGTACGTGGAGATGATACCCTGATACGTATTGAAAATGGGAAGGGTGGAACCATCGATTTCGACATTGTTGTGCCCACTGAGAAAGGGGCAATGTATGCATGCAAATTTGTCCGATCCGTTGAGGTAGCAGCGGCAAGTATAGGAAAAGTCATGTGGCTTAATAACAATATGGCCCATAGTCTGTTGGGTCATCAGAACGAAGACTCTGTGCATAAAACACTGCAAGGGAGCTTGGATGGACACTGATGCGCGGTACATTAAAACCATGTGAACACTGCGCACAATCCAAAGCGAAATAGAAAAATGTCCAAAAGGAGTCAGTCACACCGAGAACTGACGTACCGGGACATAGGTTGTATCTTGATCTGTCAAAGGTGATGATCAAAACAGAAGCTACTGAGAATGCAACAATCAATCGTGATAACTGGAAGGTACTGGTGTGCAAAGCAACAGGAAAGAAATGGAGCGACTTCACCGTGACTAAGAGTGATATGGTGGAACGGTCGTGCTAACACTTCCACAAGTTGAAAACGTGTGGAATACTGGTACGTTATGTATGATTGGACCCAGCTGGTGAGAATCACAAGCTTGCAAAGCGCGCTGGGAGTAGTGACTGGGCTGCGCTGCAGCCTATCGATTTCGAATTTACATCACGTGATACCCCTCAGCACAACAGCCTGGCTGAGTTGGCATTCACGTACCTTGCTGGGAAGGCTCGGGCCATGATGGGAGCGGCCAGGGTGCCTGAAGACATAAAGTCCAAAGTGGCACTGGAGGCAATATCATGCGCGATGCAGCTTGACGGTCTAGTCGTGGTAGAAATTAAGGGCAAGACGGTGATGCGCGATACACACATGTTTGATGCGAACCCAACGTGGTCCAACGAGCTTCATGTCTGGGGTGAAGCCAGTGTCGTAGCCGAAGGGAAAGACTCCAAGACAGGAGACAGGGGAGCCACGACGATGTTCGTGGGCTATGCTGAATGTGAGAGTGACAGTGTATGGATGTGGGACATGCTCACGCCAAGGGTTGTGGTTAGTCGCGATGATATATGGCTTAAGAGAATGTTCTTTAAAGATGACACGTCGGGCGTCACAGACCTAGACACCCTGGATAACCTGGAAAATGAGTTGGTACCAGAGTTAGGTGTAGGGTTAGGAGGAAAAGATGAACATGACATCACAAGCACGGGCCCAATCAACAATCAACCTGACGAGCCGGGAGGCAGAGTGTGGGGAAACCCAAGTGTCACTGGACCAGGTATAACGTGCATGACACGGTCAGGGCGCACAATCAAAGCCCCTGACATGCTCACGTATGCACCGGCTGTGGAATTACGGTACCTATGCGAGATGGTAACATGTACATGGCATTGCGAAGCATGGAAATGGCACTTATCGGAGCAGGCGTTTGTGGTGGTATCAAACACACTAGCCAGCTGAAAGTTCTCAACTACAAGAAGGCCATGAGGAGCCCAGACGTGGACAAGTGGCGAAAAGAGAATAAAGAACTAGAAGGCACAATTCGACAAATATAATGCCCTTACTGCCATCCCAAGGAGTTCGCTGCCAAAAGGCGTGAAGGTTCTCACGACCATGTGGGCAATGAAGCTGAAATCCAACAGCACAAGGAGAGTTACGCTTAATGCACGTGGATACGAGCAAGTAGGTGGGAGTCACTATTCATCAGACTCTATTGCTGCTCCAGTGACAAATCCCATCACAGTGTGAATCGCACTCATGCTGTACTGCATGAATCGTGCATGGATGTCAGCCATCATAGATGTTGAAGGGGCATTCCTCCAAGGAAGATTTGCAAATGGGGAGGAACTATACATTGAAGTCCCTGATGGATTCCATGAGTGGTACGAGGGTGACGTAGTCTTACGTATAAACGTGCCATTGTATGGCACAAAGGAAGCAGCATACTGTTTCTCTACGACGCTTGCTGAGTGCATCAAGAACATGACCTACAAACAATCAAAGGCGGACCCATGCCTGTATTTTGGCTCAATTGACAGTGAAATGGTCGTGTTTGTGGCTTGGGTCGATGATGTCATGGTTCTTGGGCCCCCGGTGCTGGTTGAACAGGTCCAGCGGAATTTGGAAGATGCATTGACGTGCAAACGTGCAGGGGAACTTACTGAGTATGTAGGCAGCAAGCTTGCTTTTAATCGTGACGCCGAAGGCAGAGGCACGATCAAGTTTACCCAACCGGTACTTATCAAGAAGCTCACTGAAGAGTATAAGGTACCTGATGGGCCAGTATCAAAGACAGCTGCAGTGGCAGGTCAGGTGCGTGTGAAAAGGGATGGTGATGGTTCTGTGTCTAATGACCAAGTGAAGATGTACCGGTCTACAACTGCGACATGCATGTTTATGACGCAATGGTCGTGCCCTGACATTTTTAACACAGTGCGAGGACTAGCTAGGCACATGACTGCGCCTAGGGAGGCTCATGTCTGCGCACTTATGATTCTCTTAAAAGACGTCACACACTCGAGGCATCGAGGTTTGTTAATAGCTCCAAGGGACATGTGGAGTACAGGATACAAGTTCAAGATACACGGCAGGTCAGACTGGGACTATGCAACAAATCCAGATGATCGCAGAAGCATATCAGGAGGACAAGTATTCGTGAATGATGTCCCAATCTCCTTCGCCGCCACACAGAAGTTCATGATGCTGTCGGTGATGGAGGCAGAGATAGCAGCAGGAGTCATGGTAGCGCAAGACATGGTTGATGGAGTTGCTGGAGCTGGAAGTAGAGATGCCAATGGTGCTGGAAATGGACAATTCCAGCACATTAGACATAGCAAATAGTTGGAGTGTCAGTGGCAGAACGCGACATGTTGATGTACACAACTATTTTCTGCGTGAGCTTAAGGACCAAGGACTCTTGGTAATCACGCACATTTTGGGGGAGTCAAACGATGCTGACATATTCACTAAGAATGTGATGTCAGCTATACTCGACAGACATGTGCCATTGTACATGGGTAACAACGAGTACATAAGTGACCGAGGTTCGAGTGGGGAGGCTGTCAGCAAGTGAAAACACTCAAACTCGGGGAAGGGGAAGTACGAGATGTTTTATATCCCACAAGACTCAACCAAGACTGGGTATCCAAGACAGTTCGGGCGACGATAAAGTAGAAACTAAATCAGAAATCCTAGAACTAAATTGCAACAACTAGATTCGATTAGTTGTTAACAAGTGTCGTGCAAAGATCAGACTTAGTAGACTTCCAACAGGTACTTCTTCACTGTGCAACATTGTGATACCTACAAATGTGCAGGCGATTCTCATCAATATAGGCTCCTAAAAAGGTATTCGTGACCCCCAAGAGGTCTATTTCAGATTAAAATGACCACATGGTTGCGCTTGTGATAAGGACCCAACACATTTCCAAGAATTTCAAGAGTAATCTCGGTTGAAGTAAATAATTATTTAATTAGAAAGCGTATACTATTTACTACAAAAGTTGTGTCCGTGCACATAGGGGCCGAGCAAAGCAAGCGTGGCGCGCATGCTAACTGGCTTCCACTGTTATATTTTTATTTAACGAAGAAGACTTCTTCCTTTTTGTGGGCTCCCACTGCTGCTAAAAAATCTTGCAGTGGCTGCTTGTAATTCTTTTGAATGACAGAAATGCATTTACACAAATACGTTGAGCTTCGATGTGAATTATAAAACTTCATGGATAGCTTTTTCAAAAACTATTCTGCTAAAGTAATATGATTTGTAGAATTTTTTTTGTAGATAGATAAGAAACATAAATACCTCTAGCGCCAGTGCAAGATTTTTTGAAGCAAGCTAGACAGAAGAAATATCCTTGAAACAGAGGAAGTAGTAAGATTAAAAATAAGGTTGCGTCTGGTCTAAGCTTGGTTAGTTGGTAAGTGCACCTCCCAAGCAAACACGCCCAGTTTGGAAATAAGATATCAATTTAAATGTAAGTAAAGATCAAAAGGTTAGGACTACAGCTGTTTGCAGGAAAAA
>JABMIG010000247.1:157500-221649 GCA_013187285.1 Cyclotella cryptica | reverse complement strand
GACGACATGTTTGTGTTGCAAAGCGAGTTGGTTGATTGTCGAGTGGTGAGGTTTTTAATTGGAGAAAAGCGAGTTGGTCGAATGTCGAGTGGGTAAGTTTTTAATTGGTGAAAAAACGTTAGTTATCACTGCTGAGCAGAGCGAGATGCATCGTTCGTCGTTAATTAGGTGATAACTAATTTATGCGAAGCTATTTTGTAGTCAATACAGTCCCACGTACTGACGACGCATTTCGTTGGCTCTTAGGACGGGCCTTTTTGGGCTGAGGACCTGAGAGAGTACTTACGTGCTACTCACATACTGTAGGTACATACTTGATTGTATGTGGAGAACATGATGGGTGTTTTGGCTGGTTTTTGGCTAGTATTAGCATTGGAAACCTTTTTCTCTTTGGTAACACAAACGGAGAGCAGCAGCAACTTCTGAATGCTCAGGTCTGCCTTGCCCAGTCAGGAGACCAGTCCATTTTGCAAGCTGATGCAGAGAAGATATTGAAGATTCCAATTACGGTGCCATTGGAAGAGGATTCAAACGTTAATATCGAATGTGCAGATGTGTTAGCAATCATCCTTCTTCCACCAGTAAACCCGTTTCGTATCTACATTGCCAAGCACTGCAAGGCTTTCCTTGCCTTCCTACCAAGATGGAAATCACACGAGCTTAAAACCCCCTCATTCCAGCCAGCCAAAGGCATCTTCCATATCTACTACCTCTCCTTGCATTCGGAAAACTTCCCTGCGCAAAGTCAGCCTGATTTGCTGGTATCTCTTCCTGATCCACTCGAGCTCATTAAAGAGATTGGGATGACACGTCATTGGGTTCCTAATATCTCCACCACTTTCAAGAAGTTGATTAAATATGACACTGCCGTTTGGGAAAGCCCGTCCACCCTGATATCCGTGATGACTCTTCTGTGATGAGTGGCATCACTACTGCATCCACGCTTACTGGTATTCACAGCCTACTGCAACAACTTTCCTCCCATCAAGGCAGTGGAGGCGGTGGAGGTGGTGGAGGCGGTACAACTCCCTCTGGAGGGGCGGCAGGTGCAGCCCAAAGTCCTCATTTTAACAAGTCTTTGTTTGGAGAAATCACGAAACACAAAATTGGAAGCAATACTATCAAGAGCCGTGATGTTCGTATGAAGATTGAAAAGGGTGATGAACTCCCTCCACCCAAAGTTGATCAACAGCCGATGTGCCTTGCCTGGCACACCAAGGGTATGTGTAACCCCAATTGTACTCGTGCCGCTGACCATGTTGAATATTCTTCTGCAGAACATGTGCCCTTGTGTAGGTGGTGCAGCTTGACCCATCAGCCACTGAATAGGGGTGGGACGTGGGAGTACCATCAAAGAGTAGTGACAACTTAAATGTAATTCTACCAGTTACTGCTCCATACTCCCTGTTGCCACCCTCTTGTGACATTATTTCATCCTCAATGGCCTCGCCCATGCAAGGTTACATCCCTCACAATCAATCACCTAGTCCATGTGTAGTACCCGTGTCCAAAAAGCGCACTCTCCCTCAAGTCGAATTACCGCCTGCCAAGAGAGCTTTGCAAGTTGTAGAACCACCGGTGCCAGTCGAGTTAGGTGAATTAATTCAGAAAGATGTTGAGTTGTTGTCACAATGGGATGGCAAAAGTTTGTGAAACAATGCCGTGGTATCGGTGATATTGCATCTCTGAATAACATCAACCACCCAGCCCAGTGCCTGCTGCTGAATTACAAGCATAGGGGAGCACCTTTTAAGTTTTCTACTGCACCATGGATGCCAAAGTGCATCAATCAAGCCATCAAACGTGGACCTTATAGAAGTTGTATTGAGAATATACTGATTTTCTTGCTGAAGAGTTTGTTGACAGGATACAGAAAGGCCCACGAGTCATCCTTCCTGCCTCAGTGGAAAAACAGCTCACGAACCTCTGGATTTCTCCTCCTGGAGTTGTCCCCACAGCATGGACGTTGTCCTTGCTGGATCTCTGATTACACGTGGTCAAATGTCAACCAAGAAACTATCTCTCTTGCTGCCATGGAGGCAACGCAACTTGGTCATGCTCTGGAACACATTCTAAGGGAAATCCTCCTTGCCAATGTCAATCATGGCTTCATGTACCTTAACAAAACAGACCTCAGTGATGGGTTCTATCATGTTGGTCTTGTACCTGAAGACATTCCCAAATTGGGAGTTATCTTCCGGTCCATCCCCGGCCAACTGGAGCCTCTTGTTGCTCTCCCATAAGTATTACAAATGGGTTGGAAAAATAGTCTACCTATCTTTAGCACAGTCACGGAAACCATTGCTTATACCACCAACCAAGGCTTGTCTAACCCACGATACCACCCAAAGCTTCATCACCTTGACAAAGTGGCCGCGGAAGCCATCCTGCCTGCAAGGCCTGTATCCCCAAGCTCCACTGTTGACAGCAGCGTTGCCATCCCTGTTCCTTCAACCGTGACCCATGCCTCCTAACAACTGGCTCACCATTGCAATATGTCAACATTTTTGTAGATGACTTCGTTTCCTTAGCTCAAGCGCCCTACTTATGCAATGTCCACCACTCTCTGTTGCATGCAATTGATGACATTATCTGTCCTGTGTCCCCAACTGACTCTCCCTTTTGTTGAGAACCAGATTCCTTCAAGAAGCTCCGTCAAGGTAACTGCTCTTTGGATACCATCAAAGTGGTGCTGGGATGTGTCATGGATACTGAACGCATGACTCTGCACCTACCCCAACATTGTGTAGAACGCTTGTGGGAAATCCTTGACATTATCCCCCCCTCTCAGAAACGGACAAGTGTCAAGAAGTGGCATCAAGTCCTTGGCAAACTCCGGTCCATGGTATTGCACTTCCCGGGGATCGTCATATGTTTGGTCGCTTACAAAACGCTCTCTCACTACAATCCAAAACTTGGGTGTGTCTTAAGAGAGGTGTTCATCAAGCCCTTGATGATTTTCGCTGGCTCGCTGATAACATTGAGTCTCATCCAACACGCATTGCCGAATTAGTACCCGTCCTCCCTGCTGCCGAAGGTCATCATGACACCTCATGGTGAGGGTGCAGGTGGTGCCTGGTTTTCTGCCATTTCCCTTATCCCTCGTGGTGGGTGGCAAGCTGACACTCCTCTAGTTTGGCAACTTGAATGGCCCCAATTCATCCATGACAAACTTGTTTCCAGCAACTACCCCACTGGTACCATCACAAACGCAGACCTGGAACTGGCCAATGGCCTGCTTCATATTGACTGTTTAGACCAAACTTTTGACACCTGTGAACGCACCATTGTAAGCAAGGGCGACAATCTCAACACCACATTCTGGGAGCGCAAAGGCAGCGCCACAACAGACTCTGCACCGGCATATCTCCTTCGAATGTTTGGTATATGTTCCACATTTTGATTACCTTCCCGGCAAATCCAACCCATTGCCATTGGTTGATGCTTTGTCTCGTTCATTTGACTTGCCAATGCCTTAGTTAATCTCACAATTGTCACACCTGCTCCCTCAGAATGTTGGCTGTCAAGTTTGGACTACTCCATCAGCACTCGTTTCTGCAATCATCTTGGTATTGATCAGAAAACAGTCTCCAAGGGAGTCTCTTCTGGTCTCGCCAGCTCTGCCATTAAAGCTACCAACAGTGGCTCTGTTTCACAGATGAGCTGGGCCTCAACCCCTTTCTCGAAGCCTTCACAGACAAAGTACCTTTCTTACAAGTCTTCGGACAACAAATTCAAGAGGGAGAACTTGCACTCAACCAAGATCCCATCCGGGCTCAATCGGTTGAAGATTACTTACGGTCAGTTGTGCAGGCATTCCTTGCAATGGGGTCTGAGGATCCCTGCCTCAACACTGATGGAAAAACAGACTTTCGCATTGCACGTATGATTGCAGCACAGAAGAAAGAGGACCCTCCCGCAAATCGTGTCAAACCAATCCCCATTCAGGTCATCCAACGAATTGCTTTCATTGCTCAATCCCTCCTGAAAAATGCTCATGCTCTCCGTGCTACAACAGATATGATCATTATTGCATTCTTCTATCTCCTTTGTCCTGGAGAATACACTGACTCACCAGCAGACACTACACCGTTCACTCTTGGAGATGTTCAACTTCCGCTGGGTCATCAACGTTTAGATTTACTCACATGCTCCATTGCACTACTCAAAGAAGCACATGGTGGGTCTTTGACTTTTACTACTCAGAAGAATGGCATTACAAATGAAGTAATTCACCTCAACAGCAGTGGTAATCCCTTCCTTTGCCCGGTCCTTGCAATTATTTGTCGAGTACTACCCTTTCGTCAGCACGATGCACCTCCTCACACACCTTTAGCCCGTGTCTTCACCCCTACTGGTGTTCAGCACGTCACCCCATCAATTATCACCAAAACCCTCCGTGATGTGGTCACATTTTTTGGTCACGACCTTGGTTTCCTCCCACATGATGTCTCCGCAAGATCCCTATGCACTGCGGGTGCTATGGCACTCCGTGTCTCTGGCATTGACATAGACAGCATCCAACTCCTCGGTCGTTGGCAATCTGATGAAATGTTCAGATACCTTCACCTCACTGCAGAACCAATCACTTGCGACCTAGCCTCTCACATGCTTTGTGCTGATTACACCATTGCACCTACACAACTGGTTCATGCCATTAACCCACCAATATTTCATTCCCTCCCACTAATTTTCTCCGGCCTATGGCAGACCATGGCCTTACAATACTGTCTTGTTCAATTACCAATTTCGGACAATCAATGACAAACAGGATAATACACTCCATGGTTGGCAAGGTGGGTGACATTCCTAGTAAATGCCCCCCTTTTTTGCCATACAACAAAATACCTAGGCACCTACTTAAGAGTATCTGTAGCTATGTGAAAGGTACAAATCAGAATTGAGTTTGAACTCTTGACTGGACTTTGAACCATTGAGGTGGTCATATACTATTCCTATGTGAAATTGTACTTGTTTCGACAAAAAATACTTGGATGTGAAGCGTCAGATAGTCTGTCCGTGGCTTACGTTAAGTCACCATAAAAATATATTGCGCACGAATCCGCATGATGTGGCATCATCCTAGCATGCTCCCACAATTTTCACGATGTTTGCTATTTGACATGGACATCAGCATAGAAAACATACCAATTTCTATGTGTTGGACTTTGAACCACTATTTCAATTTAGACCACTAACCGTAGCTAATTTTAGGTGGTGATCGCGACAAGCTGAGGACATGTAGAGCTGGACTTAAGCTCTCAAGATAGTCCCAAATGGTTTTCCGTTCTTGAATGGGTCTCAGGGGTTCGATATTGAGGCCGCACCACTGGCCAAAGATATCTGACATATAAGAGCCCCAACTCAATTCTGACCCGTATGGTACCAACACCTACGTGATTTGTTGCGGTGTAGCCACCATTCCATCCCCTGTGATGAGATACAACAGCCTTCAATATCATAAAAATTCCCGTAATTTTAGCGTGGTCATCATAAAAACTTTGATGATATTGGCCAATCCGAATTTTGTGCACGCTGCGACAAAAGCGTGTCTATTTTGCACTATCGAAAAAGGTGATGTCAAAATCATAAAAATGTTTTATGATATTTCTGCTATTGTACTATGGTACAATACACATGTAAAAGTAACTACCGCGCGGTACAATAGTACAATATGTATGTCTCATAACATACCGTAGAGCATAATATAATAAATCCAACAAGCCAGGACTGTCCAACTTTATTAACTCTATTTTGATGTTCATTTTACAGTATCTAGTGTTTTAGCCATCAACAATGGTATGATGCCACAGTTCAATGCCCATCATAGTTCCCATCAACTAATATACCATACCACCAGCCTCATGTACACAACACAAAGGGGTTTTTTGCAGTTCTCATAGATGCAGAGATTGTTGCCACTATGAAATACTTCTACACAATGGCGACAACAAGAAAGATATTTTTTTCGTATGTATGTGGCCACAGGCAGCAGGCATAGAAGCTGCAGTATAGAGGAGATTAAAGGATTGAACATAAAAACCACCAACATAACACAAAGATGAGTTCTACAAAGTCGTTTAGACAGAGAATCTTGTTGCTTGTGACAGCGACATGACCCTTGACATAACTAGAAATTGGGAGCAACTTTTTGACTGTTGAAGTTATGAATTCATATCCCAACAATTTTCAAAAGAGTGAAGTAATTTATCTTTATGTAGAATACAGTATGTTTCTACTGCAACAAAAAAGAGTAAGTTAATTCAGTCTGCCTCTACATACACCATACTCTAAATATGTGTACCCAATGTACAATACAGGTGACAGGTATCAGTGGATAAGACACTGGAGTATAGTTCCAGAAGCTAGAGCTTGTTAGCACTATTTGGTGCTAGACATGTTATGAATAAGAAAGATATATCTGTAATTTTCTAGCATATCAGAAAACAAGGGCCATACAGTGATAGTGACAAACACTCATGATCATACACTTACACAAGGCGACTACAACTTTTTCAAATCATGAACAAAAATGGGTGTCCACTAGCATCAAACTGATAGGCTGAAGCTTATCATAGTGATTTGTTTAAGCAATGAAATAACATACCATCTACAGAGGTGTAGTTCATTCAAAAATTGGTGTAAGATGGGTTTATATTTTGTAATCTCTGGAGGTAACTTAGATTTTTTGATTGCAAATGTATGTATTATTACCCGTTTGCAGACCCTCCTGTCTAAAGACCCCACATCACAGTCTATAGACCCACCTCCCACCTTACAGACTTTCATGGGGGAGGGTCTATAGACTGTTACATGGGGTCTATAGACCCCCCATGACCATCTAAGTCTATAGACTCTTCTCAAAATACCTCTAGACTTGTCATATGATGAGATCATGCACACAATAACAATATTATCTAAGCTCATTCATGACTTGTGTGAGCTCTGTAGAAATGTAAATATCTATGTCATTTTTAAATCTAAATTGATGATGTTAAAAAAGCTATCACAAGATTTTTTATCTTCTAATTTTCCCGCCATTTCATTTTTAGTTGGGGGAGTCTATAGACTGTGAGGTGGGGTCTATAGATGGGGGTCTCAAACGGCTACCAACATATGCTTGGAACTTGGAGGGAATTGTAATTGTCAGAAGATCAAGACCATATAGCTTTATCTGACACCCCAACCATACAATCAGGGTTGTGGTATGTATTGTAGAGAATTGAAAGTGGTGAATGTGGATGTCGGCTTTTTCAGGGGCCTTGTTTGCACCGTCTTCACGTGAAGAGCATCTATATAGTAACTAAGAAATTCCATATGTACCTTTCATGTAAATGACAACTATCATTTTCTTCATAGTGGTTGTGTAATATTTACTTGTGTTTGAAATCAGCACAAGCTAATGTCATCTTCATAGAAAAAGAGGAATATAATATGCAGCGAGAGAGCAATAATTTCATTCATGTGAATAAGGTACCTTGGAAGATGGTTGCAAGGTGGGCTGAGGGAGGGGAAGTTGCTGCAACATTATTGAGGATGCATTTGGTGGTGTAGAGTATTTTGTGCTTGTGTGTTTCATGTGCATGGGACTGGTCATAGGATGGGTGGTAGGAGGACAGTCTTAGAAATAATAACACAGAAATAGCATAAAGATAATTTTTGGTCACATATTTTTTTGAGCTACATACTAGTAGTATTGCTAGACCTTGTCCGGGTAACAATGTGTGAAGGAGAAATCAATGAAAAAGAAAGGTATTATATCTGAAAATAATTTTTATTACAACCGAAGTTAGACCTTTCTTCGTGATAATGATATAATTTTTTTTACTTGTGTATGCGAAGCATTATATATCTAAATCCATCATAAAAACTTTTTATGATATCATCCAGCGTATATCAAGATAATAGTGGTTGTCAAAGTTTCCTGCAGACAGTGCACAGACGAAGACGTGATCATGAACTTCTAGTTTTATGACGTCATGTACTGTGCTGCGTATGTATAGGAGTCTAGAGGTCGCGACCTCGTCTGCAGAGAACTGTGTCCGATTGTGCAGTCATTAAGGGAGTTTCTCGGTCTTTTACAAAGGCCAAGAATCAGCCCATTTTTGTACCCATTGGTACAAAATACAAAAGGAGCATTCTCAGGACTCCCCAGGCGGGAAGTCCACTGCCCCTGATCCAAAAGGCAAGGACTCCCCAACATTGGAGTCCACCGCCCTGGTCCAAAAGGCTAGGACTCCCCACCACAGGAGTCCACTGCCCTATGGGCTCCGGAACACCAGAGTCCATAGCCCCTTCATTTGGGAAGGCTAAATACATGCCAAATGTGTGTAGAATCTACACACATTTTGTTTGCATTGTTTGGATTGGAAGAGCAGCTCCACTGCCCTTCCATCCTCACAATTAGAGCAAATTAAGCTGATAAAATAAAAACTTTGACCCCTGTCGAAACTACCTTTAATTTTCGCGTGATATTTATTTTGCGACGATACAGCTCAGGTCACTATCTTAAGATAGCCATGGTGCATCCTTTGCGCACCGAAGCCAACGACATCCAACCCTTCCGACACGAGGTACGCTAAATATTTTTTGATTGCGAGCAGCAATTTTTAACTTTTTTGCATCAGCCATGCGATTTTTTGTGCGATCAACGATCTCTCCAAAATCAGCTACGCGATCGACGAACTCCTTCCGTTTCGCGATCGACGAACTCCTTCGGTTTCGCGATCGACGAGCTCTCCAAAAATTCTCCCGCGATCAGCGAGATAGCGATAAACTTTGAGCGATCGACTTCCGTGATTGGGGAGTCCGCGAATTATTTGGAAGCAAGACTTTCTAGAAATAAGAGTCAAAGAAGAAAATTTACAAATAAAAAAATAAAAAAAATTCTTTTTTGAGCTAACCTCCACTGGGCACCCAAGACCTTTTTCAAGGCCTTGTTTTATAATACGCCCCTTAGAGAGGCAATTGAGAGGATGTTGTCTAGCAAGTCAAGCCCAGAAGGCCTCAAGTCACAGGAGTGTGAGAGGAGTTCTGGGAGGTCCAAGCCACCCATCTCCTATATTCTACTGCCATGGACACCACCAAGGTGGTTAATAAAATCAAGGTCTACAACAAGATGACCTTGTCCGTCACCGTCTTCGATGAGGGAAGTCCGGAGCAGTTCCTGAACCATGCTCAGACCTCACTGGAGATTATCTCCCAGAGAGGGCTTGACACGGATTTCAAGGAAGCATGCAAGGCAGACAAGAAGGCTGAGGAAAAACTGACTGCGACCACTGCAGCCAAAGCGAAGTATAAGGGAACAGACGAAAGGTCTCCCATCCTCCAGGCATGGACAAAGGTAACTGCTGCCAAAATCTGTAGCCACAAGGCCATAGAGTCCGCTGGCCAAGCAATCTTCTTGCAGTATTCCACCCAACTGTCAGAAACTGCTCGTAGACCTTGGACCAACATCGTTGGGGAACAGATCAACTGTGAACCATGGACTGATGTCTATGGGGTTGAACACCCCACAAATCACTCAGCAACCTGGGACTCCTTCAGGGAGTGTGCCCAGTTGCACCTGCAGACTGTCTTCAGGACTGATGCAGCGGAGCAAGAACGGTTCTATATCAGCAATGGGCTGAAGAAACCTAACAGGGTACCTATCAGGGACTTTGTGCAGAGGATCCAACACCTTAACGGGTATGTAGAACTCTTGCCATGCCTGTACTACTCTTCGAAGGCTGCAAAGTCAATGAAAGTATGTGGACCCTTTGATGGTGCCGACTTAGCAAGCCACATCCTCAGGATGGTTCCTAGGAACTGGCAGGACCAATATGAGCTCAGTGGAGCTTTGGTACCACAGAGCGTCAGGGAACTTCTAGAAGTCCTTGAATGCATTGAGAAGGCCTACCCCACCAAGAAGGTTGGAGAAGGACCCAAGACTGTAGCCAAGTCTAGCAACTTGACTAAAAAAAGTGGTCTCTTTTACTGACCGGATTCCAAAGAAACGTCACACAGAGAAGTGCTGCTCTCTCTGTAAGAAACATGGGGGCGCACTTACCACCCACAATACTCCGGATTGCCGGAAGTATGAATCCAATGGTACCCCAAAGGCTAGCTTCAAGGGGAAAAGACCAAATGGAACCTCTCATGGACAAGAGAGACCTGCTTGAGGAGGAAGTAGCTATGCGCAGCTATCCGCAAAAATCGACAAACTGACCAAGTCCAACAAGAAAATGAAATGCGCTATCAGCAAGAAATAGTGTAAGCATCATGACATGCGTGACAGTGATGATTCAGACTCATCCTGAGATGATGGGTTCGGGAGTACTAAGAAATTGTGTAGTAAACTTGACTGTAATGACATGATCAACACCTATTTTAGTCTGATTAAAACTTCCCCACGTGCGAACATAACATTTTCTGATTCAAACATTGTCAGTTCTAATCCAACACAAGACCTAGGAAATCTTGCAGTTGAAACAACACAGAGTGAAACCATTGCCGAATTGTCGGACCCCGAACTGTCGGGTGACCTTTTCAATCGTGTGAACCCCCATTCAACAGGTAAAGAAGGACGGGTCACTAATGTAGTAGCCAAAGCACATTATATAACGACTGAAAATCCAGCCCGTAAGAACCTCGAACACTCTACAGGGCATCATACCAGTAACACACGAGTCGGAATGGGCGTCACCATCATTTATCAGTGGAAAAAAGATGGAACTGTACGCTTTCTCACTGATTTTAGGGAGGTAAATAAACGACTAGTCAGAAAGCAGTTTTCATTACCCAAAATCAGTACAGTTCTGCAAGAGCTAGAAGGATTTACCTATGCTACAACCCTAGATTTAAACATGGGTTACTATACCATTAGATTGGACCCTGATTTATCCAAAATATGTACCCTCATCTTTCCATGGGGCAAGTATTCTTACCTCCGGTTGCCAATGGGCATCGCTGGTTCACCAGACATCTTTCAAGCAAAAATGTCATCGCTAATGGTAGCCTTAGAGTTCGTAAGAGCTTATCTTGATGATTTGTTATGCATCACAGAGGCAAATCTGGAAGACCACCTTGACAAACTGAAAATGGTGCTTACCAGGTTACGAGAGGCGGGCTTGGGAATCAGTGCCCGAAAATGGTCTTTCTGTGCCATAGAAACTGAGTATCTAGGTTATACCCTCACACGTACAGGAGGTACAGTGATTCTTGTGATCTCACTGCCAAAAAATGTCAAAGACCTCCGTAAGTTCCTTGGCATGGTCCAGTATTATAGAGATCTTTGGGCAAGACACAGCGAAGTGCTTGCCCCACTCACCTCATTGGTCGGTGAGTGTGGTCACACCAAGGTCACCAGAGCCAATAAGACGAAGGAACGTCCATGGTACTGGGGCACGGTGCATCAAAAAGCATTCGATGAAGTAAAGACTACAATTGCCAAGGATGTAGTCCTAGCCTATCCCGATTATTCAAGGGAATTTGAGATATATGTTAGTAGCCATTTGTAGACCCCCCCCCTGTCTATAGACCCCACCTCACAGTCTATAGACCCCCCTCTAAAAATGATTTGGCGGGAAATATTGAACTGCCTTCATGACAATCATGGCACGAGTCATGATTCCAAATTTATTATTTGGATGGTAGCGTGTCCACGATGTCTTGATAGAGTCTATATACTAGTCATCTAAAATTATACAATAGAGTCTATAGAATTGTATTTTTTGATAGTGGAGTCTATAGACTATCACAAGGGATTTATGGAGAAGTCTATAGACTATCGCCCTCACAAAGATAGTCTATAGACTAGTGAGTGATTTTACATACAGTGCCAGTAACGAACAGTCTATAGACTCATCGAAAAGGGGTGGGTGGGTCTATAGACTAGTTGTGACAGTCTATAGACTCACACCACCTTTTTCGATGAGGCTATAGACTGTCATGGGGGGGTCTATAGACTATCATGTGATAGTCTATAGACCCCCCCCCTGACAGTCTATAGACAGGGGGGGGGTCTACAAATGGATTTTTGGCAAATTTCATGGAGTCTATAGATGGAGTCTATAGACGGGGGGTCTACAAACGGCTACTAACATATACACTGATGCCTCGTCTAAACAACTTGGATCAGTTATCACCCAGGGTAATAGGCCGCTTGCGTTTGTCAGCAGGAAACTGTACAGTGTGACCAAACTTGAACTACTGGCCATAGTGGAGACACTAAAAGAGTTCAAAGGCATGTTGTGGGGACAAAGATTGAATATACAGACCACAAAAATCTGATCCAGGATGCGCTCGGTGCTCGGATTAACCTCTGACCGTGTCTACCGATGGAGATTGCTCCTCGAGGAATTTGGCCCCGAAATTGTTTACATCAAAGGCATACATAACACTGTTGCCGACATCATCTCTCGCTTAGACATCAGACCCGTTCCGAGTGAGCATGAAAACTGGATGATGTTTACAAAATGCTGGTGTTATTACACCATGCAAGAAGAGAGTGCAATTGACACCGCTGCATACCAAGAGGAAATGAATCTGGTATTTGCAAACCGCAGCGAAGAATATGTAATCTACCCGGTAACAGTACGAGAGATTGCAGAAGCACAAAAACTTGATGCCAGCTTGAAGACGCTGAAAGATCAGTACTTGACACAATTGGTCGAAAGTACAGAACTCCTGTGCAAGGACGGAAAAATGATCAGTCCAAAAGATCTTCAACACCGTGCAGTTAGTTGGTACCACCACTATCTACAGCACCCTGGACACACTAGACTCAAAGAAACCCTTCGTGCTGCGATGTGCTGGAAAGGTATGCAAAATTCCGTCCGTAAATATGTCAAAAACTGTCATGCATGCCAAGTAAACAAGAGGCATAAGCATAAGCATAAACTCCCTACTAAGATTGCCATCACAAACCCTTGGGAAGTACTATGTGTGGACCTAATCGGCCCGTACACAATCAAAGGTTAAGATGGGGCAGTAATTGATTTCATGTGTCTGACTATGATCGATCCAGCTTCCAGCTGGTTTGAAATAGTTGAACTGCCAGTAGTCACTGAGGCGATTATTCCCCTGGATACAAATGGGTGTAGGAAGAAAAAGGACAATGAAGAACCTAAGTTAGCATACTTTCATAAGTCATCAGCAATGATCAGCAACTTAGTGAATAAGACCTGGTTTAGTAGGTATCCACGTTGTTAATAGATAATTTATGACAATGGAAGCGAATTCAAACTTCACTTCAAAGCCCTATGTGAATCATATGGGATCACGAGTAAGCCTACCAGTGTCAAGAATCCCCAAGCAAATGCTATTCTAGAACAAGTGCACCAGGTGATATCATCGATGCTCCGTACAGCTGAAATAGACATGGCCCCTTCAGTAGAGCCAAGCGACATAGATACGTTTGTGACAAATGTCCCTTGGGCCATTCGCTCAACATACCACACAGTACTAAAAGCTTCCCCAGGTGCAGCATTTTTTGACGGGACATGTTGTTCGACACTCCCTTCCTGGCCAACTGGAATAAAATTAGAGAATATAGGCAACACAAACAGACCAAAACACAGAACAGGAAAATCGCTCACGTCGTGATTGGGACTATAAAATTGGTGATCAGGTACTTCTTATTAAAGATGGTATACTCCGCAAAGGCAAAAGCAGGTATGAAAGTGATCCTTGGACTATCACAACAGTTCATACCAATGGCAGCATCAGGATTCAACGCGGAACAAAATCGGAAAGATTGAATATTCGAAGAGTAACACCTTTTTTTAACAACCAAATGTAAACCAAATATAATGTCAGTTTTCAAAAATGGCATCTCCCTCTTCAAACAACACTTACTTGTTACATATATTTAACAGACTCCTTAGTTTGTTTTAGTTACTCTGATGAGAACACTTTTTTCACCTAAAACATATTTAGGTTTTTTTGTTCCGTTTTTACCTGATAACTCCATACGTGGGGGCGGGTGACATAGGCCAAGAATCAGCCCATTTTTGTACCCATTGGTACAATATACAAAAGGAGCATTCTCAGGACCCCCCAGGCGGGAAGTCCACTGCCCCTGATCCAAAAGGCAAGGACTCCCCAACATTGGAGTCCACCGCCCTGGTCCAAAAGGCTAGGACTCCCCACCACAGGAGTCCACTGCCCTATGGGCTCCGGAACACCAGAGTCCATATCCCCTTCATTTGGGAAGGCTAAATACATGCCAAATGTGTGTAGAATCTACACACATTTTGTTTGCATTGTTTGGATTGGAAGAGCAGCTCCACTGCCCTTCCATCCTCACAATTAGAGCAAATTAAGCTCCTAAAATAAAAACTTCGACCCCTGTCAAAACTACCTTTAATTTTCGCGTGATATTTATTTTGCGACAATAAGGCTCCGGTCAGTCTTAGATTTTGTAACAAACTTCATGATCGTGTCTGCATCTGCAACGTGATCTCGTCTGCATGAAAAATCGTGCAGACGAGAGCACAACCTTCTGCATCTGCGATTACCACGCTTTTGAGAAGGAATATGAAACAGTAGGTAGGGTATAGTATGATATCACACATACTGTATGAAAAAATTGTAGTATGTACAGTAGTTCCATATCATGCCACACGAGGAACACATGTGAGAGTGCTGCAAATAAGTTTCCATGCAAAATACTGCCAAGATCACTTCAAAATCACTTATTTGATGCAAATATGAAGTCAACTTCCAGCATGTGGTACAAGATCGAATTCACTTTGAACCACTATATTTCAGATATCTTTGGCCACTCGTGTGACCGCAATATCTGCACCCTGAGACCCAGCCAAGATTGCAAATCCCTATGGGACTATCTTGAGAGCTTAAGTCCAGCTCCGCATATTCTCAAGTGGTCCGTAACACATCCTTAAACTAGCCAACAAATTGGGTCTTTAATGATATAATGGTTCAAAGTCCAACACGTGGAAATTGGTATATTTTCTACGCGAAGAGAGTTGTCAGATATTGAAAGTGTCGGAAATTCTTGCACTACACTTGAGGATTCCATATTTCGCGGGTATATGCGCGATATTATTTTTAAGGTTACATCAAGTAAACTATGGACAGACTATCTGACATCATTGCACAGGAATATTTTTTTCAAAATGTGTACAATCATTCAGAGGAATAGTACGATACCTCCGTAGTGGTTCAAAGTCCAGACAACAGTTCAAAGTGAATTTGATCTTGTACCACACACAGTCTGACAAAAAATTAATTTACATCAAAAGGTTGCGCATCGGTCTGCAGAATGTGCGGTTCCTGTCTGCAGGGGTTGTCAAAGTTTAATGCAGATGAACACATCATCATGGTTATAGGCTTAAGTAAATAGCTCGACTAACTTAGAAATTTGACTCGAGATATTGTAAAAAACTTCGTGATCTCGTCTGCAGGAAGATCCGGTAAATTGTGAAATGAGGGAAGTATTGAGAAGAAAATTGCGTGAACACGGTAGAGTTTCGTACAGCAATTTTTTAGTAGACTGTTATCCAAACAATAGTAAACTTTCAAATTTTTCGTCTTTCTCAGAAATGGATATGTAATGGAAAACCGGCGAGAGTTGCAAGAAAGGTCTGTGCATTCATAATTATGAATACGTACGTTCAATGTTTTTACAGCGACCTTAATTGGCGACGACAATGAATTGAAGCCAATGTCTTCTTGAACATTTTTGAACACTTTTGAACATTTTTGAACATTTATGTTCAAAAATGTTCAGAAATGTTCAATACAATACCACGTGGTCGAAATATGTACCCTAATTTTTGAACATTTTTGAACAGTTCAAAAATGTTCAAAAATGTTCAAAAATGTTCAATAATGTTCAATCGAGTTTGGCAGCAACCATCGCTTCTTTCCTCTCTAGAGAGGTCATAGTGGACTGAATCGTTGATACATCTTCCTATTACATGTTATTTGCGTAACGTCCTATTTATTTTCTTCTGTTGAAATGAGCCATAGAACTTATACGTACGATAGATTTAAATTTGATTTTGTGGGATTACTTTCATCGATATCTTCTCGCCGAATGTTCCGTTGAAGGGTTATTTCTACCTCTTCTTCCTTCGTTCCAAATTTGCCGGATCTTCCTGCCGAAATTCGCAAAAAACTTTGACACCCACTAATGAAGGGGTATGGTATTGTACAATGAAACGGTAGGTAGTCCTCACAGGACGGTATCCAATTTGATTACCCGTTCAAATTCAAACTTCCGAATCATTACAGCTGTTGTCCGGATCTTTCTCACAATCGGTATTTATTGCGAATGTTTTCATGCGAATCCTTCTCGAACGGATAACAACTACAAGTAAATTAATTTAGTGTCACAGAAGATGTCTTGGGCTTTTTCTGGCTTACACTACCTACCTTAATATATTATAGCTAAAGGTGTTTTGTTCGTTCCGAGTTGGATCAATATTTTGTGTGATTAGGCGCTTGATTGCCCAGTCTTTTTCGACAAGCTTTCGCTCATCACAAGAAATATAGCTTAAAATTGTACATCACGATCGGAGGTATGGTATGGCGTTAGAGAGGTACAATAATTATTCCTAGCAAATGTGTGTGGACCAACCCATGAAAGAAAGATAGACGGTGACTGCCGAGTGGGTTTGTGCATGGCGCATTGTGGGCGCATTGTTATGGAGTAAGTGTATTGCACCACACCCGCGCAAAAACTCCCACTACTTCTCCTTCATCATCGCACAGATCCAATAGCATGGCATCCACACCGCGAAGTTCGCCACGCGGCTCGCCGATCACTGTTCCCAATGCCTCCCCCAAATCGACTTCGTCGGCCGCTTCGTTTTTGACGTCCATCACGAGGTGTTTGGACAGCGCCAGAAGCGTGGATAATGACGTGTTGGACGACGTTGACGACGACGGTGAGCGGCGTCCGTTGAGAGCTGTCTGCCGCCACGAGATTCTCCGTGTGGAGAAGGAACACATTTTAAAATTTTGGTTTCGCCGGCTCACACCACATTGCCCTCATGTTGCTCTGCTTGTCTATTCCAAAGCATCTCGTCCCAACCTCAAATGGGGACCCTCCGGGTCGTTCGACGACTCGCACTGCCAACCGAATTTCAACTCGTCCATTCTTCTCCGCCCATTGACGCTGAAATCCAAACTGTTGCAAGCGTCGCCGAAGGCATCGCCAGAAGCACCCAACAAGCAACACCAGCCACAGCATTCGTCCTCCTCTCATTCCAATCGAACGGATCCCACCGCTCCCATCACCACCTCCACGCAACACAAATCGCTGCAGCAGCAGCAAAAACAGCTCTCGCTGAAAACTGGCATGTCCATGAATTCGCCGTCCACGCCCAGCAACAGTTTACACAACAACAACAACAGCAGTCACTGCCACACTACCACCACGGCCTCTGACAGGGCCACCACGCTGGGAAGCGGATCTCACTTTTGGAATTTTCATGTCCGCAGTGCCGATTCTACCGAGAGTGGCAGCCATGGTCACCATAGGGCATTATTTGCGGAGGCTCAGAGGCATGATCGCGACTATGAAAATAGCCATGCTCTACCTGCAACGAACGTGTCCGCACTTAACAATTCACAATCTTCGCACCCAAATAGCAGCAATGATAACAACAACCACAAAAACAACAACGAAAACAACAAAAGTGATAACGAAAGCACAGTGTCACCAAAGTCGTCACCAACTTCCCTACTCCTCAGTCAATCTGCCAAAGCTGCCGCAGAAGCCGCTGCATCCATACTCACCATGATGGAATCCATTTCCACTCAAGTCGGAACGCACGTTGCCAAAGCCACTGATAGGTATGTTAACATGGGTGGAGTCTCCGCCGTGGCGTTTTGTGGATCGCCCAGGGGATCTCCCAGAGCTTCGCCTTCCCCGGAGGACGAGGAGGAGGCGGAGGCGCGGAAGAGAATGGAGGGGATACCAGAAGAGGATCACTATGTGGTAGCTGAAAACAATAATAACAATGGTGACAGCAACAACCACAATGATATGGAGGATGCTTGGGACACATACTTTTGTGTCAACAAGAATGATTGTACTTTCCAGGAGTTTGATTACAATGCCTTTCGGGAAAGTAAGGATAAAGACAGCGTGGGCAACAAAGACGATCTTAATCAGGAGTCATATTCCAAGAGTTTGCCATCGAATCAAGAGCACAGAAGTTTACATCACAACAATACTGCCGCGACAGAAGAGCCGGATCCAAAAGGGTACGAAATAAGGCTCAAGTCCACATTTTCTCAACAGCAAATGAAAACGCAGAGGCAAAGAGATGCTTTTCCTAATTTGCCCGAAAAGGATAATCGTGGTTGTACCATGTTGCCCCCGACATCGTCAGCGACTCCATCAGCATTTGGCAGAACACATCCCAATACTACCCTCCAAAAATTACCCCAACACCAACAACCAACGCCAAACCATCATGTCTATACCCCCTCTAGCACAGCCGCTGCTCCATCAGCCCAAACCCTTCCATTGGAATACCTCTCCATCCCCAAGGCCGAAACCAACAACAACGATACCAACAGCAATATTGAGCGAACCACCTCCGAAGTCTCCGAGCTCACCATGCGTTCCCACAGTGAAAGGTATCATCGTTACTCATCTGATTCCCGTCGAATGGCATATTACGCAGTGGGGAAAATTGACGAGAATGATGATGGGAGGGGTAGCGGTGGGAATAGGAGATGTTATTTTACTGGAATTGTGATACAATATGGCATACCGTTTTATGCAGGAAGTGTTCAGCAAGGACCGAGGTGAGGACTCAAAGTGTGTTAACCGCTTTTTGGTGGCTTTGCATTGACACATGATGTTTTTGCTTCTGTTTCAGAACGCTTGTCGTATTTTGTCACCCATCCGCATTGGGTTTGCCGAGTCTTCAGCTGCATCCATTAAATAATTATTCCAAAGCTGATCGCGACCGCTATTTGCAATCATTGCCAGAGCCTGATGCAAAACTATTGGAAGAGATGAAGAGGCGATTCCCCGATCCATTTGATACTCTACCGGTTCAGGTACGATCTCCTAATTACTGGCGTTTATTTGTCAAATTTTGTTATTTTAGTGGGTTGCCCATTGCAGAGGGAGAAATGCATTACCAGGTGAAGTCTTCCGTGATTGCGTTTCGGAGCAACATTAACATTTCAAAAGATCCCACCAACCAGAATAAACAAGAAGAGATTTCGCTGTCGCACGAAGTAATGGAGGCAGTGAATGGAGAGGAGTCTGCAGAGATTCTTCGCCTTCCTAACCAAAAGACGTTTGACTATTTGAGACGGCAGTACTCACAACAAAGCGCGAAATTAAATGACGAGGTGTTTGACCGGAAAAGCTGGGTCAGGGTCAGGGCTGAAGTTTGATTCATGAACTCGACAAGTAATGAGTTTTGTTGTTCCATCTCTTCTCGTGGATGATAATCCGAAGTGTTGAAATGTGGATTAATGGCGATAAGTTTTGACATATACACCAAATATATTTTACATAGTCATTGAGGTTGAGATAATACGTCACAGAGTTCTTGTATCTACATTGTGACTTCCTTCACTCCATCACCAAGAATGTGATCACTTGAATCATGCCGTCTCGTACACATATCGTCAAAAGAGTCTGTGAAAGCCGTATGGCCTGTTTCTGTAATGATTTATAAAAAGAAACTTGGATCATCAAGGTCTTGGAATTGATACTAGATGATCATGGTTGGGCCACAGGTAATACCAATGAGAAAGTGAATTTGTGGAGGCAATGTTTTGCGGCAAGGTGGCTGGGTGACTAATTATATGCATGTTTCAATAGATTTTTTATGCTTAACTATTTGAATATACTTTTTCCTGGTCCTCAAGAAACTGCTCATCATAAGAATTTCCATCTGCAACCATCACAGCTCACACAAAAATGTTACCATGCTCGGTTCTCTTTGTCAACATGACCCCAGCCATTGTGTCATGTCTGGCAATGAAATGCAACATTCTGGGCAGCCACTTTATCACCCCTATACTCACTTGAAGCACTTTGCATCATTTGTATATTTAAATTGTGCAAAGGCATTTTGGCATGGGCATCACATTGAAACTCCCCTGTGCATTGTTGAATGGATTTATGAGCCCACATCTGGAGGGCAATTACAGAGGGTGTACATCGGAACTGCCACAGTCACAGTCACAGTTGTGATGTATAAGCAATGTAAACATTAAGCATACTGGTGAGCACAATGAATCTTATAACATGTTGACAGATAAACAAGATAGGGCATCATCTTAAACAGATCCCACTCCCTCCTTATGTGCAGTCTTGAAAGTTGTGAGACCCATGCTCTTGTCCTTTGTCTCCATCATCTCCCTCTAATGCACATTGTCAAACTCTTCCCTTTCCTTGCAATATATGGCAATCAAGTTCTGTTGATGGATGGTGAGTCTATTCTATAACCTTGATGGTGCCATCAAACTCCCGTAGATAAGATGTTATTTTCCAACTTGTCTTAAATTGACTTGTCCATCCCCATGATTCTTGGTACCTCTACATCCTTCAGAAATCATTTCACTTAGTGGGTTGTGATCAATCTGGATGACAACAGACACTTCGAATTCTACAGTTCGAATTGGAAGAGATGAGGAGTGGGCACTGATTCCACATGCACTGCGTATTTTCATGTATCATTGCTTCCAGGGACCTTCTCAGTACTGATGTCATTTCTTGCACTGATCCATTCAGTCTTCCTCCAACTTACATACAGCTCATGACATACTCTTTAGCAACAACTGGTGTCTGCCCATTCAAATCATGAATTGTCCAATGATTCACTTGGTGCAATTCTCTTCTTTACTCACCGGAACAAGTACCAAGCCCTCCAATAATAAGGTATACAAAACCACTTTATTGTTCATCCATTGAACACATAATATTTTGTTTGTTGCATCATACTTCTTCAGGTCAGGATATGCTCACCAAATGGTTAGTGCATTGTTTCCTTGTCGAACGGTTAGGGTACATTTATGTTGGGAATATTCTGCCTGCTGCTACAGCAATTTTTGTGGTAATATTACATTCATTTTTTATTGAACTGTTTGGCTGGTCTAGACCCAAAAATCTAGACCAAAAAGAAGGGTACCCTTTTTGATATGAATTCCCATGTAAAGTACAAGTTCAAGATCTTGACAATTAAGTTTGTTAAATACAGAATGAAATTCACTAGGAGCTATAACAGCATTCTCATGATTCCATAACAACAATTCCATACCCCTCTTTTTTAAAGTTGTACAAAAGTGTGTTAACTAACGTAATAAGATGCATATAGTTAACTTAACTAGGTTGATATCTTCTTCATTCTTTTATGAATTAGAACAGATTACCTACGAGCACCTCTGTTTGATCTAGTTAATGTGATCTAACTTCATATTTACTTCTAGACAACCAACTTTTAGGTAATTATGATGTTTTACTAGATAGAGACTACCTAGTAATGGTGTAGAACCTGAAAACTGTGTGTATCCCGAAGGTTGGGCCTGAATAAGGGACATTGCTTCATTTGTAGGACGAAAGCATTCGTCAAGTGAGACAGCATAACAACCATATGGTAAATGTCTACAGATGGTAATTTTTGGCAAGGAATTATATGGTGCAATCAGATCAACTCAGAAGTGAGCGCAAGTGGGCGAAATGGGGGCAATTTTGTTAACTTGTGTCTGATTTTCTGCTAGCTCCTTAACTAGTATCAGTTATCAGTTTTAGTGCTACATATGGGTGTGGGTCAATGATTGCTATAATGATTATATAGGGCCATTATTACAAAGGAATTTTAAAAAGGGTTCCATAGTATCATTGCAATTCCCTCAAGGAGTTTCAAACACAATAATTGAATTCACTGTTGGAATTCTGGAGGACTCATGTAAGAGGAATTAAAGAAGACAGTTCCTAAAAGGAATCGGACAACCCCTGGCTTTTGGTCTAACACACGGACTGACGCATTAAACTCTTGGGAAGAGAATACCTTTGCATTCCAAAAAGACATTTTGAACATGCCAATACATATGATTCGTTAGAACTAGAAGTGTACATCTTTGGTCGCCTTTTGGCAAGGTACAAAACTCCGTAACGAAGATACCCCAATTGATGTGTTGTGCTGTGCGCAGGCTCTGTGCACATGGCAGTTTGTGATGATGTGTTGTTCATGATCATGTGCCGTCAACCTCCGTCAAGTTCATTATTTTCAACGACGGCTGTGCGTATCGCCATCCTCGTCACCATCATTACAAGAGACGGTTGTTACCATACCATACAACAAGCATCACCAAGCAGCTAACAAGTTATCTCCAATGCGCTTCGCCCCGTCAATCTCTGCCACCTGGGCAGCCGCCTCGCTCTTCGCCGGCCGCGGTCGAACATGCCGCGCCTTTTCCGTCATTCGCCATCCCGTGAAGGTGCACCCCATCGGACCACTGACGCCGACCAGCCTCGATGCCGCCACGAAGGACTCGTCGTCGTCGTCAGAGCCCGCCGCGCTCGCCTGGCCCACCTCGAAAATCCGGTCCACGTTCCTGTCGCACTTCGCCTCGCTGCAGCACTCGCTCGTGCCCTCCTCGCCGTGCGTGCCCCTCAACGACCCCACGCTGCTCTTCGCCAACGCCGGCATGAACCAGTTCAAGCCCATCTTTCTGGGGCGCGCCCCCCCAGGCACCGAGCTGGCCTCCTTGACCAGAGCGGCCAACAGCCAGAAGTGCATTCGCGCGGGGGGCAAGCACAACGACTTGGAGGACGTGGGCAAGGACACCTATCACCACACTTTCTTTGAGATGCTGGGCAGCTGGAGCTTCGGGGACTACTTCAAGGAGGAGGCCATTCGGTGGGCTTGGGAACTGCTGGTCAACGTCTACGGGATCGAAGAGTCGAGGTTGTATGCTACCTATTTCGGGGGAGATGACCAGTTGGGTGAGTTAGTGAGCATTACTAAGTCAGCAGCAGAGCCAGCTTCATTGAATCTTACTTCAACCTCCTTTCAATGTCAACTCGTCGGTGCTTGACAACCGAAATCATGACATGATCTTCATGTACAGGCCTGGAAGAAGACCTTGAAGCCAAAGAGTTCTGGCTCAAGTTCTTGCCGGAGGAACGTGTCTTGGCTTGTGGAGCCAAAGATAACTTTTGGGAGGTTCGTGCCACACTATTGTGCTGTACTGATTTTCAATGGATGTGTCTTTGTGACATGTGTGCTTTGCCTTGATGCCGTGTAAATCCATCACCATTCTTGTCAATTATCTTTCTGACATTCGTCTTTCTGCTTGCGTGCGAAAATTGCCTTTGCAACGAATCGAACAATCAACATTGCAATTGCCGCAAATGGAACATTATAACGACTATAAACATTCGAATGACTAGATGGGAGACACTGGACCTTGTGGCCCCTGCTCTGAAATCCATTACGACCGCATAGGAAACCGCGATGCCTCTTCGCTTGTGAATGCCGACGATCCCGATGTCATTGAAATTTGGAATCTCGTTTTTATTCAATTCAATCGGGATGAATCGGGTGCTCTCAACCCTCTTCCCGCGAAACATGTTGATACTGGCATGGGATTGGAACGATTATGTAGTTTGTTGCAAAACAAGAATTCAAATTATGACATTGATGCATTCAAACCAATTTTTGACAAGATTGAAGAATTGGCCAATGTGGGACCTTACGAGGGACTGGTGGGAGAAAAAGATACAACGCTGAAGGATACGGCGTATAGAGCTGTTGCAGACCATGCGAGGACGTTGACTTTCGCGCTGGCCGATGGAGCTGTTCCGGATAATGATGGCAGGGGGTATGTGTTGAGGAGGATTCTGAGGAGAGCTACTAGGTATGGGCAACAGATTTTGAAGTGCGAGCCAGGATTCTTTAGCAAGCTGATTCCAGGTGAGTGCTGCAAAGATGCTATGCTTCCTGCCTCTGTGTTGGTTTGACTGTTGATGCTCGCATGATTCATCTTGATTGTATTTGGACAGAAACCTGCACTGTTGCGTCATTAATCTTTCCCCACTAATTATCAAATCGCGTTCCCTTCAGTCGTGGTGGAAACATTCGGTGAGGCCTATCCGGAGCTAATCCAAAACCAAGCCAACGTCATTGAAATCGTACAGGAAGAAGAACAAGCTTTCTCCACCATGCTTGAACGCGGTATCAAATACTTCGAAGAAGAAATCAATGATGGCAAAACTAAGGAGGTCACTGGCGAAAAGGCCTTCTTCCTTTACGACACACTAGGCTTTCCTATTGACTTGACTGAGCTCATGGCCACCGAAGCAGGCATGTCAGTGGATATGAATGGGTTTGAATCTGAAATGGCAGGGCAGAAACAACGATCCCGCGAAGCAAGACTTGCAGCAAAGGGCCTCGTGGGACAGCGTCTCGAGTTGATTGCTGAGCAGACTGCTTGGTTGGCGGACGAAGGGATTGAAGTCACTGATGATTCTTTCAAGTATGATTGGGATCAAGAAGTGGATGCCACCGTAAAGGCCATCTTTACAAGCAATGGATTTTTCGGAACTGACGATGTGGCGAAGGAAGGTGATACTGTTGGACTTGTTTTGGATCGAACTTCTTTTTATGCCGAGGCCGGCGGTCAAGATACAGATTTTGGTACCATTTCATTCGAAGGAGGCGAACTTTTCATCAACGACGTACAGACTTATGGTGGTTACATTCTTCACTCTGGAGTTATTTCTAAAGGATCCATCTCTATTGGAACGGGAGTAAAATGTCAGGTCGACTATGCTCGTCGACGAGACGTGGCGCCGAATCATTCCATGACACATGTTCTCAATGCTGCATTGCGTAAAGTTTTGGGAGAAGGTTGTGACCAACGCGGAAGTCAGTGCAATGATGAAAAACTGAGGTTTGATTTCAGCTACAAATCTGCTATGACGGTAGACCAACTTCGTGACAGTGAAGAATACGTCCGAGATACCATCAAAAGAAATCTTCCGGTAACAGCCAAAGTCATGCCATTGGCAGATGCCAAGGCTATTCCCGGAGTGCGAGCTATGTTTGGTGAAGTATATCCTGATCCAGTGAGGGTAGTTACTGTTGGTGACGATTGTTCTGTGGAGTTTTGCGGTGGGACTCACATTTCGAATACTGCCGAGGCGGAGGCATTTGTTTTGACGGAAGAAACAGCTGTCGCCAAGGGTATTCGAAGGATTACAGCGTTGACAAGAGGGGCTGCAATAAAGGCAATGGGAGAAGGTACGTTCTTAGATTTGCCAGTTACTCTCCAATGTATCGCTTACCATCGACTGCATAAATTGTATCCTTAATTACCATTTCAACAAAACGCAGGTGCCAAATTCGAACAACTGACTTCAGATCTTGAGGCCATTGATGCAGATGCCACACCTGACCTCGATAAACAAGCCGGGGCTTTACGCAAAAGCCTGGATGCAACAGAGATGTCAGCACCACTCAAGTCGGAGCTCCGTGCACGTATCGAATTGGTTCAGAAAAAAGGTATTGACGCAAAGAAAAGATTACTTGCAAGCAGGGTGGACAAATGTTTAAATGATGTCAACGAAGTCGTACAAAAGGCATTGGCGGACGGAAAGAATTCATTGGTATTGAACTTAGACATTGGCGCAGACTCTAAGGCATCGCAGAAAGTGATCAAGGCCGTTCAAAAGATTGCTCCCGAAATCGCGTTCATGGGAATTAGTGAGGAAGAACCCGGTAGTGGAGGCAAGATCTTATGTTTCGCAATTGTTCCAGATTCATTACTGAATAGTTCTGGCCTAAATGCAAGTGAGTGGGTTGGGGATGTCTTAAGCTCAGTTGGTGGACGTGGAGGTGGAAAACCAGGGAGCGCTCAAGGTCAAGCACCAGCATGCGATGACGTAGATGCCTTGATTGCTAAGGCCGAGAGTTTTGCCGATGGGGCAGTGGTAGCAGCGTAAATTACAAAGAAATGATTTGGTTCAATGAACATTGTGTCATCTATGTTGACCAACAATGGATATGTGTTGGATCCCATTTTGGCAACATCCCAGTGCCAGCTCTGGGACCGTCGTCATGCCTAGCGCTGGAACTGGGCGAATTCATCCACGTTCTGGCACCACTATTTAGAGCTAGAGAGGTAGTATTAGTGGCAGGCACCCAGTTCTGGAATGGGGCGTAGGTTCCTGGTTTGGGCACGGTGCCAGAACAGGGACGAACTCGCTCTGTGCATGCAATGGGGTGGTGCTGTAACAGGCTGCGGACAATTATAATGCTAACGATCATGAACTTCTAGAAAATATCAATTCCGTTTTCAATAAACTTTGTTGGCTGTGTTGAAGTCTGTGTCAGTTGAAACTACTGTGAACATACTTAAAATAAAATACACGGTGTGATCCACACGGTCATACCTACTAAGTCTGAAAATCGACTTAATACATAGTTTATAAACACGTTGACATACAAAGGTCTAACTATTTCGCGAAATAGCTAGAGAGCGAAAAAATCACTAAGACATTATTTTTACCATGCTTCACTACACACGGTCAAGTCAACTTTAGGGAGACTTGGCTTTCATGATCAACTCACCACAAAGTCAACTTTAGGGAGACTTGTGCAGAAGCACAGTAAAGTCAACTTTAGAGAGTTAGTACTCATTTTGGTATTCACCTGTTCACAAAATAATTTTTCTTCACATTGTTTTCATGAATTAGTCTGGGATTGTTGACCCTTTCATGGCTGTTCCCCTCTTGTGAATTATATTCTTAACTAGCTAATTTCATTCGTACATTTACACTGCTCGTGCACTTGTAGTAGCCTTAGCACATGTCATTGCAGACGTGTAAAAATCCACTTCATCGCACTGATGGGATACTGCAGGGTGAATGATCCTTTAGGGACCAAAGAGGCGGGGTGTTGTCTTGGGTCTTGTTTTACTTTGATTTCCAAATTTTTATATTTTTCAATTCATGCTTTCAGTCATTTCCCATACTACCCACTGCACAGAGCACAGTCAACTCCTCAAACAGTTGGCCCTTGGAGAACATAGTAATTGAATTTGTGGTTAAGATGTGGTAGTAACAACTTACAGCCACTAATTATTCATTTGTCAAATTTTCACTAGGCAGCTTTTGTTCCCTGTTCCCCTATCTCCACAGACAACAACCAACCCCTCCAAAAGCTTGCATTGGGTTATGCGGACGCTATGAGGCAAGAACTGACCCCCCCCCCAAAGTCTGACTGAGGTTGTGATGAGTTGAATTGCATTTTTAAATTGGTCAATCAGGTGGGGAACAGCAATGCTGCTGCCACTTTGTGATCTGACGATGACATGAAGATTTTTACTTGATGGCTCATATTTTATTCATCCCCTCATGATCCACAAAGGATTTATCTGGCTGCACCAACATCAATATGCCCATGTCAAGTGACGTATAAATGGACAACGGCTTTGGCAGTGGTCCATTATTGATCATTATCTTATTTGTGCAACTTGTGAGTTGGGATCACAAATCCACATTATAAGCACCCCTTTTGCCAATGCAGACCACAACCAGCCTTGGAACCTGAAGGATTAGCTTCAAGAAGGGCCTCAACTTGTGATTGTGCAACTGATATGAGTTTGCTTTTGATCATCCAAAGAACTGTGCTCATGTAGAGTGGCATCTGGATGATGTGAGTATGTATTTTCCAGTGAACTGGCAGGAGATACATATATTATATAGAGGGCCAGTTTTGTGACTGGTACTGTGTATACATCTACTGGAGCTCTCAGTCAAATAATGATTGCATTTGTGAATGAAATGTGGTAGCATGCTGGCTAAAGCTTGGCTGTTTATAAAAATGACATTTTTCGCTGGAGGGAGTGTGATTTTTTGAAACCAGTGCATAATGGAATCCCCTCAATCAGGTGAAGGGATGGATTGGCAGGAGGTCAATGCTAATAGTAAGATAGACCTTTTCACTGGGACGTTATTTTTACGAGTAACTCAGGATCGCCTTGATCTAATCCTTAGAAGGTGTCAGTTTTATCTATTATCAGATATCATTTCGAATTTTTATTGCTAATTATTTCACATGACAATAGTATGACCTAGCATTATTTACATATAAAATGGGGAATTATAACAAAAATATGGTTTTAAGAAAGGTAATATCTTACGATTATTGTTTATCATGTACAATGTGTGACCTCGAGCTCGATCGTAAAAATTATGACATTTACTACTCCAGGTAAATACTCATTACAGGTATTCCATCATACAAACTTTGTATGATATCGTTGTTCGTATAATATCATGATGTAACGTAGAGTTCTCAAAATGACTCCGATGCCTCCTGTTCTCTTCAGGTTTGTGTATTTTCTGAGGATGGCCAGACGTATCCATCTTATTTTGCTTGCTAATTTTTTGGTGTATTAATACACGTGACAATCCACAAGTGTGGATTATGGACTATGTAGATATCCCGATTTTTGACAACGATATTGGGGGCCATTATATACTCCCTACGCGGGAATGACTACAGCTCAAGAAAAATCTCATCTTGTGGATTTTTAACATTAATGTTATGATAGAGAGTTAAAATATTATACCTAGAATAAATAACCGAAGCATCACACTCATCAATTCTTCACATAGCAATGACACTCAATTACAGCAGTCATGGTTTTTGTGAGATAGCCTTCAATCTTTCCTCAACCACAAGGGAAACAAAATCTTTGATAGAACTTGCATCATTGGTGCTATATGGAGGTCTGCTACCTTAGGCCGCTCAATATTGCTTGACAGCATCTCATCATTTCTTGGTATTGCTGGCATAGGCCATGTGATTTTATGATGACAAGATTCATGGTGCCTCTCCATGTGCCAGAGATGATGCAGAACTTGAATAATGCCATCTTATTGCTTGGAAAAACAATGTTCAGATCTAGGTGCAACCACAGTGGGGCGGCAATCCCCATCAACAGACTCATAATTGCCTACCACAAAGTCACAAACTTTGGAAACTTATTCTCATTGCATAACTCCAAAGAACAAATGGTCAGTATACCATCCTTCATTTGATTAGACTCTCTCAGTTCTTTGAATTTTCAGCTGAAGCCCAATGCCTTAGGCACTGAATGGCTTCAGCTCTATTTTTTGCAAAAATGTTTCATTTTTGCAAACAAAGCTTCAAACATTTAAAACTATTATTTGGATGTCAATTTAGTCCTGCACCACCTTACTTAGCTTCCAAATGACTGGAATCCAAAAATTGACACACTTATCTTAAGCTGCCAACCTTCCAAACAAATGCTGTGTGCAAGTACATCAACAGAATACTGCTATTGTAACCCACACCCCTTCTCTCCCAAGCACATCACTTATGAAGGATCTATAAAAATAATCCTTTAGTTGTTTAGCCCTTGTTCTTTTTTATGACTTACATGCTCCGTATGAATTATTTCTCACAATGAATTGTTGACTGTACACCTTCCCAACACAGCACATGAGAGAATGAGTTCAACATTTAGGAGGTTTCCACTCCAGTTATGATGAAAAGTTCAGATATATACTTCCATGTCTTCTGAGGGCTACATTCAAGAAAGAAATATGTGTGATTCCATGTAAAAATCTAGTCCAAAGATACCAATAAAATGAGGACGAATTTTTATTCCACTTCCATCTAGACGCCATGCTGGTACTGGTAGTGGTTTGCCACAAATTGGGTACTATCACACACATTGACAGTTCTGTTGCTGATCCACAAGACTTGCTGGCCCTAAATCTCAAAAGTTGAAGTAGTATAGGTTGCAGTAGTAACCACCAGGACAGTGCTTCCTGAAATAGTTTGAACAATTCAAGTTTTCAAGCCAATCTTTTCATGCGAAGACCTCAGATGCCCAGGCATTCTCATCGACATAACTTTTGTCTATCTCCTTACCCCAAAAGTCATTTTCTGACTCCACTTTGATTGGAATTATATTCATTTTTGTTTTTTCACTGTGTCAAACATCTTGCACATATGACAAAATATTCAACTCTTGTGTGTAGTAAAATTAGTTTCATTGGCAACTGGACCCATAACCACAACCTCAAGTTGACTCAAAACTACAGACTCTCATCACAGATCAAGTGCAAATTCCAACACAATCTTGGCTATGTATTCTGTCCAGCATAAGGGTACAGCATTCACACAGTCATTTGTAATGACTGAACTTCACTTGTTTATATTTCTGTATCCAAACTATTGATTCGACTATGATCTTAATAGACTTCACTTTCACATGTATGTGCCTTTTTTCATGTGATGGGCAGTACCTTTCCCATGATTATATATCAACCAAAATAGACAACATCCAATCTCATGGTCTCATGGATGGGCAATGAAATACAACAGATCAAAAGTAAAACACCCCTCTATTGTCATGATAAAGCATTAAAATTATCACAAATACATCTTGTAGTCATGGGTAGAGACGTCCGTTTGATGAGTGTAGGCCCTGTCCAAACTGATTGGCTGCATACTGTGATGGCTTTTGATTAAATCATTGTTCTATTTCTTATTCACACCACAGAAGATTTTCCTAAATAAACCCTGCCCCCTGGCTGTTGCAGCACATCAGAGATGCTGGATTCTGTAGTACAAAATAATTTTGTCTGTGATGGTCATCTCTAAATACAAACAATAATGCTTTCTGAAATTATACTTTCTGAAATTAACCTGCAATGATGATCCCTAACTTAGGCCCTTCCAAATTTAATGCATGAAAACGTTTCGGGGCATCATAAATTGCTCTCCAAAAACAGATATTGTCTCTTCTCAAAGACCATAAGGTCAATGGGATATGCATTCAAAGACATGGAGAAGTTATGGTAATAATTAACAGAAAACTCTCTGGCTGTGTTCTATTTTTGCATTTGATGCATCCACCAAAGAAGAAACTGCCTATTATTGATTCCATTTGCAACAAGGTAAACATATTTTAGCGAAAGAAGGACCCCTCCACCCCACTATTGTAATACCTTCTTGGGACAAATGCTTATACCTTGATCAAGGTTGTGTTGCTTTCAAACCAAGAAGACAATCCATTAACACTTTTGACTTGATCATCTGTTTGCTCAGATTAAGTGAGCATAAATTTGAAATGGTTATGTCAAGGCAACTGATATCACTCACCATCTTCTCTCTGTAATTCATTTACAGCAACAAAGATCCCGCTCTTGAAGTTTATTCTCTTAAATTACATTTCAAACTTAAAGTAAGATGTCACATTGACTACGTGAGCACATGCAAGTGCTTCATAATTAAAACTACCATCAATAATTTTGATTGAAATCTCTTCAATTTAGCGATTAGAATTATGAACTTAGCTCCATTTGCACCTTCTACATTGACAAAAATGACCTGAAATTCAGAACACAACACAATTGGAAGGCTCTTTGAATGCGAGATCCCATGGCGTTGTGAAGATGTATATGACTAAAAATTGAGCAGTGAAGGTTATAAATAATATAGATGTCAAGGAACTAAGGTCCATTTTTGCATGATGCAATGTTCGGTCTCTTATTCCTAAACTCTTAGATGTTATTTCTTCATTGTTTGTGAAAACACACCAGCCAAACTTATTGATTTGAAAGGCTTGGATTTCAAAGAGTTTGAATAATTATTGGTTTTCAAAAATTGGATTGCCTTACTCTGAGACTCCCCACTGAAAAATTCAACTCACTGTGATTCTCAGTATGTTGAAATAGAAATCTCAGTTTAGAAAAAGCTTTTGTGCCAATTCAGTTACTTTTCACGAAGCACTGTAGACAAGACTAAGTACTTTTTATGTCAACCCTCATCTAGTGTCTAAATGATGGTGCGTGGTTCCAAGACAGGGATGTCATCAGCCTTAACAAGGTATTGATGATGGATCCTGCAGACAGGACTTGTCTTGGAACCTGGGAGATGAAATATGTTGGCGTTACTATGCCCATTTATGCAGAGCGTGCAACAGTGTATCCATGTGTGTGAGCTCTTGTTTTTTCTCTTAGACATCAAAGTCTCTACATGAGCTCGCACAGCCTTTAAATGCATAATACATGTATGTACAAAAAACTCTCTTACAGTGCAACTTTATAGGTCATATTGATAGGTAGATGAATGATTACCTACATTAGAAAAATCTCATACATCACATCACCAAGTCAAAATGTAATGAAACAAGTTCATACTTCATAACTAATGTCACTCAAAAATTTTGCCAAGTCTAAACATACTTTATAACAAGTGACACTCAAAATATTTTGGTTAAGTCCAAATAATAATGTAATATACTTTTCAAACTATTTCTCTAAGTCTTAATAATAGCCCCCCTTCCACCCTCCTAATGTCCTCACCTATGCCCAGGTGCAAGCAAAACAAGCAAGCAACTACAATCTATCTACTTTGTCTCACCTGTCTCATGCCATCAGCTTCAATATCCAACAAACTGAGTGCCCCCTACCATAAATAAGATAAATTCAATCAATCGAAGCAACAGAAGTGTGCCCTTAGAAATCAGCCCAGTTAAAGCATCCCAAAACACCTTGCGTTGACAGCAGCTGAACTTATTTGCCCCCCTCCCATGACAAGTGAAATCCTTTGCAGCCTTCATCCCATTCAGACCAAACTCCCATTCCTACCACACCAAATACTAGTCCTTCCGATTCTTCGAAAGCTTGACATCACTACCATTCCTATTTGTTGTCCCTGGTGTTTGAGCTTCCATGTTCAAGGTACCACAAACCTGATGAGTCACTTCTCCTCCTCCCTCTCTCTGCTGTAAAGAAGGAACAAACAACAGGTTGGACAGCAATCCTCCAAACATTAGTATTCATATTTTGGAGGTAGCACTGCTGACCACCAAACAAACTAATAATCTCCTGCCCGAGATCTTCCACCCTCTGATGAAGTTGGAATTGTTGGCAGGTACTATGCATATTATATGCTTTACACAAAATGGCGGGAAATTTCTGAAGGGAAAATTACCAGCAGCCACTGCAAGATTTTTTGTAGCTAGCAAAACAGAATGCAATTTGGAGAGACAGAGGAAGACGTACTTTTGAAATAAAGTGCTAGTAGTAGTATGCCACTTTTCTTCGCTTAATTAATATGTACTATCAAGACTTTTTTTAAATCTTAGTTGTGTTGGAAACTGAGCCGTTTTCTCCTTCTTCTCCTTCTCCTCCTCCTTCTTCTTCAGTGAGACAGTTTTTTTTGTTTTTTGCCAAAACAGGTACTGACCAACAAGTTGATCTGAAGTTACCTGTAAATAATTCATTTTTTGCTTGGACTTACATGGGTAGTCATGATGTTTTAAGTATCTGCCTACCTTTAAAGTTATATCTTTTTGTATAACGTATGACATTATTTTCAAGAATGTTTCTGTAGACTTGAAGGGAACATTAGTGACAAATTATCATCTTAATCATAAAACAATGGTTCTGTAAACTTGAAGGGAACGTTATTGTGTTACAAAAGAGTGTCTAACAAGAATGATTTTGCAAACTTAAAGGGTACATACTTTTAAAATGGGCACGATAGCGGCGCAGCGGCGGCAGCGCCTTCAGCCCATTTGCAACTACTATAGTACATATTAATTAAGCGTAGAAAAGTGGCATCTACTACACGCACTTTATTTCAAAAGTACGTCTTCCTCTGTCTCTACAAATCGTATTCTGTCTAGCTAGCTACAAAAAATCTTGCAGCGGCTGCTGGTAATAGTTGTTGCAAATGGGTGCGAGCACCTCGCGCGCTTCGCTCGTATGTACCCATTTTTAGTTTGCAAAATCATTCTTGTTAGACGTAGACACTCTCTTTTGTGACACGATAACGTTCCCTTCAAGTTTACAGAACCATTGTTGTATGATTAAAATGATAATTTGTGACTAATGTTCCCTTCAAGTTTACAGAAACATTCTAGAAAATAATGTCATACGTCATACAAAAAGATATAATTTTAAAGGTAGGCAGATACTTAAAACACTATAACTACTCGTGTAAGTCCAAGCGAAAAATGATTTTTTTACAGGTAACTTCAGATCAACTTTTTAGTCAGTACCTGTTTTGGCAAAAAGCAAAAAAACTGTCTCACTTAAGAAGAAGAAGGAGAAGAAGGAGAAGAAGGAGAAGAAGGAGAAGAAGGAGAAGAAGGAGAAGAAGGAGAAGAAGGAGAAGAAGGAGAAGAAGGAGAAGAAGGAGAAGAAGGAGAAGAAGGAGAAGGGGAGAAGAAGGGAGAAGAAGGAGAAGAAGGAGAAGAAGGAGAAGAAGGAGAAGAAGGAGAAGAAGGAAAAGAAGGAGAAGAAGAAGGGAAGAAGGAGAAGAAGGAGAAGAAGGAGAAAACGGCTCAGTTTCCAACACAACTAAGATTTTGAAAAAATCTTGATAAAACATCGGTTGCAAATTTCCTTACTATCCAAGGACTCAAGTGCCACATGATGATGTTCACACATTTGAATTTCTCATTTTCTACTTAAAATCCTGGGTAGTTCTTGGCTTATCCATCATAGAGAACAAAGTAAATATCCAAATTGAAACTCTCTGACAAATGCAGTTGACATCAATCCTTCAACCAAATTCTAGTTATGATCTCTCTGCACATCTGCCGACCTCATACAAGTATTTTTCACTTCTTGATCCAAACGACTTGACGATTATCAACCATCATCATACATATCCTCCATCCTTTCAGATCCTATATAAATTATAAATTTCAGCATCAGGGAAGAACTGTGAATATTGAATTATAGGAGACCTTAGGTGCATTTCCAAGATATCAAAATAATCATAGGAACCATGTAGGTGAAATCTGTCTTAACAGTATTTTGTATAGCATGCAATATACTCGTTATCATCATTATGCCTAAAACAGTAGGGATAGTCTCAGGTTATATCTATTTATGAAGTCAGGGAGAACTGTTATCACAGCCGAAAGAAAGCTGGAAAATGCATATTTTTCATCTCCTTTAAACTTTTGATGATGTTTTAGTAATGTGGTATTCTCACTCGCCCCAGAGGGTCAAACAAGTGGATAGGGCCCTTGGTGACAAATCAGAGAAGATTCGGATGCATCGTCTTCACTGTCACAAGCAGTGTCAACGTCTCCTCTACTAATACTGCTGACTGTATGGAATTCACTATGAACCTTTACGCGCCCGTCCCGAATAGCATTGTCGCGATCGAGACAGGGGACTGCTTCGTACTCTCCCCTTTTGGAGTCTTCATCTTGATGCTTCCATGAGTATCGAAACTGTTGTTGTTTCCAATGATGCCAGGACTGTTGTTGCTGCTGACATGCTTCGGCTTCACTTGCGTGGCATTGCTTTCCATCGCCGAATCCGTATTCGAAATTGGAATGCTGCCGCAACATAAAAAATGCGACATGATTGTGTCAAAGTTCATATCTTCCATGGTTTCTAAAGCAGCATCAAAGGTCTCAAGTGATGTTTCTTCGCAGGTGGTATCTATAGCAGGTGAAGGCATGGGTGATGGGTCCTTGTTTTCTTCACGTTTCCTGAATTCAGTGCTGATTCGTCGTTCGGCGGATGGATCAACCAAGCAACAAAGGTTGTCCATTATATTGTAAACATCGTCACGATCATAGTAAGATATGAGCTCACGGAAGGTAGCTAGAAAAACGTCTCTATCGCAGTCCACGAATTTGCTCTTCTTCACTTCATACGCGTTCATTAGTGCAGCTAGAGCCACCATTGACTGCTTTTTCGTGGAATACAACGTATAGAAATCCGATAATTGAATCTGTAAACTCATCAAATCTCTTAGACCCATCAGAGCGACATCGTTGCTCTTGACACTCAATTTAGGGCGGATACAATACAGAATCAAGTCGGCATAATCCAACTTGGTCGAACTGGTGACTTTCCATTTCAAGCCCTTCAACATTGCCATCTCCATGGCGATAACCTCTTCACTGGTGTATCGGCCTCTACTCAAATAGCTGACATGACAAGGCATGATATTCAACCTCTCATAGAGTTTGATAGCGATGAACAATGCAGTCAGTGCCACGAGCTGATACTCATCTCTCAACCGACTCGCCGTGGCGGCATGGGGCGATCCACTCCCCATAAAACGATCGAGGTATGACATGGCTCGCGAGGCAGTGCCAGGGGAAATTTTGAGAAAGGTAGACATTTCGTAGTACCAAGAGCACATTTTTGTGCGGTCTGAATTGTTGATTGGTGGGTTGTGGTGAAGGGTGCTCGTGCTCCCCTGGCAGGAAGCAGTGATGGGAGTGCAAATTACTCTTGCTTGGCGGCTTGTGACCGAATGCAGAGTCGTTTCTTGAGATAGGAGAGCTAGAAAGACTTGTTTCGCCTCGGCGGCGTGATCTTCCCTGCGTGGTGAGCGCATTGCAGGGGGAGATAAGGCCGAGAAGGACGCGGACGAGAGAGCGGTGGTGGCAACACCATTCATTTCGATTACTTCGATTTCCTGCATGTCCACATCAACTTCATCTTGGGGGCATTGTCGAGAGATCATCATAGAACTCGTATTGATGGCTGTACAGTGAATAGTTTATGATCATTGATTGCCTGCATTAACAATAGGATGGTGAAAGGCACAAGAGCTAATTATCGATAATGCGAATTTATCGCATCGAAACAGATGCAAATTCAAATGTGACCCAGTCTCATAGCGCAGAAACGATCCAATGTTTGACCAAGCCAATGCGAGGATACATCTTGACGAATATAACGCAATGCTACAAGACCTCATTGGATGGCCATGCCATAAAAGTATAACCAAGGATTCAGATCCCTTATGCTAGTACAGGTGGAGGGTCGATGCTAGTTTGCACATGAAAATCGAGAGGGGTTCGACAAGGGTTCCCAAACAGTGACCGGACTTTTTCGGTTCATGTCCTGCAATGCTTCTCGAATTTTTGGTGACGATCCAGGAAAAAGTTAGTTAAGTTTTTCGACCAAGAACCAATTGTATTGTATTGTACTGATGGAGAGACGAGAGACGATGCTTGTTCGCCGAAATAATCACAGAATGCCGCGAAACTCGGTTGTCAAAAATTTCGTGACATACTTTTCTACTCCGCTTTCTATTGTTGAAGATGTTTGTCGGAGGTATGGTGTGGTAACGTGCATTGTACAATACGATACAATACCGTAACAACCTGGAACCACCACCACACGACAATATTGTAGTATTGTACCATACACCCATATACAATGATGTCCCCTACAGAAATAAATCCGGTAAATCGCGAAACTTTCGGATTATGTCATGGGAACTTGTAGAATCGCCAAAAATACTTGTTCATGCTTAGCACCATGCGAACAGCTAAGATCCCATTGGAGTCTGATGGAGCGGCTGCGAATTTTTTGGAGCTTGCATTTCGTCAAAGACATAAAACTTTTGTGCGGAATTTCGAAAAGAGCGAAACGTGATTTCCCGCATCTCCACTGGTGCATTTGCCTCCTACTTGCCACCAGCTTGCCACCTGCACCGACAGTACGATAAGAGTACGATACATACAATACCGACGCAGAGTCGCCCAACATCAACATAAGATCAAATGATTATGTTGGTGCCCATCGTGAGCGTGCTGATGCTGTCGGGGCGTCAACCAACATTGGCATTCCGCTCCATTCCAAGTCCTTCACCAATCGTCCGCAGTTCGACGTATCCCGTCCGAGCCGCGCTGGCATCCAGCCGCAGCGACGCGATGCCGCCGTCACGACAGGAGGAATCGCCGCCGCTGTCCATCGCCATTCTGGGCGGGGGCATCGCGGGCCTCTCGTGCGCGACGCACTTGCTTCGCCAAAGCAGCGACAGCGACGCGAACGTTCGCATCACGCTGTTCGACACGGGCAGACTCCGACCAGGCGGGAGGTGCTCCAGCCGTCTGCCCAACGATTCGCCCGCCGCCGTCAAGAATCGAAGCAGCGGCGTTTCGAATGTCCGACGGGCTTGCGATGACACTGCCGCCGAAGGAAGCGGCACGGGCTCTGATGGAAGCGGCCACGAAATGCCCAACGACAACATTGGCTCGATATTGAAACGGCAGCAAATGCAATCGACATCCACAGCTGCCAGCAGAGATCGTATACTGACAGCCATGGGGCCTGTCGATCACGCCGCTCAGATTCTTTCCATTCCCGCCGAAATTCCTTCGTTGGTCGACGCAAACGACGCGGAGTGCTTCCAGCATCAACTCAACACTTGGCTGCAAGACCAAGTGATCGAGTCGTTTCCAGAAGGAAGCGTTTGCGAACTCCTGTCGCTTGACCCTAGTAATGGCAACTCATCAACGTTATCCAAACCTCGGCTTCAACCAATACAAGGACAAATGTGCTACGGCAAAGGCGGAATGTCCTCCATACCACTCGCCATGCGCGACCACTGTCTAGCTTACAACGATTTGCAGCACTCTCGTGTATCGTTTCAAATCATGCAAGATGTTTGGGTATCGCCTTCCAATGGAGTCAAGTATATTGGCAATAATCACAAAAACAGCAAAGACGGTGACTCTGTTGTCAATGAACCGCAATGGGAATTGCGGGCAGGACCGAAATCTCTAGGAAAATACCACCGTCTCATTATTGCACACAACGGAAAATGTGCCGATAGAATCATGTCCAAGACTCCAGCAAAGGAATTTCATTCCCTGTTGAGAACAAAGTTTGCACCGTATGTACCCAAATGGGGAGGAAACGAGATGACGTTGAATAGTATATACAGTTTGGTATTTGCCATCAAGTGTCCCAAAGACTCAGATAATGACCGTAACGGTGCAGTCCATACGTCTTATAATAGTCCCATTGTTAATGCCCTCAAGAATCTGTCACAGAGCGCTGCCGAGTCTTCCCCACAACAATCCACCAACGACATTTACACAGTCATCATCAAGAACGAACCCAATTTACGCCTCCTATCTTCCAACACACTCAAACACCGTCACCATAAAAATCCTAATGCACAATCCAGCATTGAAGTATACACCCTTCTCTCATCGCCGCAATTCGGAAGGCAGTACAAGGGTCCGCAAGAAAATCTACCCCTCGACCTCATGGAAAAGGTTACCACGGAGATGTTGCACAGTTTAGAAAAAGCATTCAATATCGACCGGGGAACAGTCCTACAAAACGTTGTAGATTTGAAATTGCAATTGTGGGGTGCCGCCGTGCCAATGAATACCTGGAAAAGCGGCAAGGATAGTGATGGATTTGTGTATGATGCACAATATGGAGTGGGGGCTTGTGGCGATTGGATATTGGATGCGTCCATTGCTGGGGCTTGGGAGAGTGGGAGGCGGCTGGCAAAGTGGATTTTGGAGGAACACCACCACCAACAACAACAACAACAAAGGACGGGAGGGGACATGGAAGAGGGTGATGGGCTGCAAAGATGGTCCGTGGGGTTGCCCAATCTATCGTCAGAGAATGGGCGTCAATTAGGAGGGAAATTTGTTCCATCGCGTGCTGCCTTGGAATCTGGCATTGGGACTATCCCTTCCACTGCATTTGTGTCCCCATTGTACAATAATGACGATGGAAAGAAATCCTTTGGCTCTAGAGGACCTTCGAGGACTGCCGGTAGAGGATCGGGTTCATCGCGAAGGCAATATACTTCAGGGAATAATCGCGGAAGCAAGAATGCTGCCACAAATGGTGGGGGTAGGGGTAGGAACACTAGGAATGTTTGCGCTAACAGCCAACCTTTGACTCGGTAGCTAGGATTCTTCGTTAATATCTAAAATAGGTACTACTAAATTTACCCCATTTCTTTTTCGTCTTCATTACTTTTTACCTTTTTCCATGGCTCCTCTTGGAACTCAACTAACTCTATTGCAAGCGCTGCTCCTCTACACAACTGCACTGTGGAAGCTCCGTAACGATATATCAAATCTTTCAGAGGAAGTTTCATCATTTTTATTGTTACGCTGTTAATAGATATAATTCACAAGTTTTGCCGTCCAAATACTCTTCTCCAGATACCCCCGACCAACCTTTTAATCCGTGCTCTCTTACCCTCCTCCTTGTAGTAAGATGGCAACTCAACTTCCGTTTTCTGTCGTTCATCGGCACCTGAAGCCGATGAAGACATGATGAGCAATTTACTCTGGGCTTCCAGATTCTGTATCTTTTGTTTCATCATCATATTTTTATTGATCAAAGCAACTTCTTTTTCTTTGCTTTGTTGCAGTGCTGCTTGGAGTTCTTTTACTAGCTCCGCTTCTGAATTCTTTTCAGAAGTCGCAGAACTCTGCACAGAGGAAGGCACTTCAGTTTTTCTCATTCGATTTTTCAGTGACTTGATTTCCATTTCAAGCTGATAAACAGTTTCATTCATTTCCTTCTCCAGTCGATTTATGTCAGCAGCATGCTGTTTGCTGAGCTTATCTTTCGTTGCTTGGATCTGTAGTTCGTGGTTCAAGTAGAATTCTTCGTTTCGTTTCATTTCATCCTGCAGGGTTTGTTCGATGCGTTTTTTCTCAAACTGAACATCATTGAACTGCGTGTTTAGATGTGCTATGATATCATCCTTTTCCTTCAAAAGCTGGTTTTTCAAGAGAAGCTTTTCCTTGGCCTTAGATGCGACTTCTTCTGCTTCGGAACTAGTTCGAGCGGCATCTTCTTGAGTTTTGATTAATCTGTCGACCTCATCTTGGAGTTGTAGAATCCGTTCCTCTTTTGACTTCAACACATTATTCGTTGTGAGAATTTCCTCATTTGCTTTTGCTTTCCATAAGCTAAAATCGTTCTTTGTCTGCTCCAGGGTCTGTTCCAAATGCTTGATGACGGATTCATTGTCATTCTTGGTTTCCACTGCTTGAGCACGTACACCTGAGGTCGATTTTTCCATGCTCTCGATTTTTGACGTCAATGCATCAATATTTCCTTGCTGTTCCTGTATAGTTTGGAGTTGAAGCAGGAGTTTTTCTTGGGCCTGAGCCTGGTTCTTACGAGAAGATATAGTAAGATCTGCAATATCTGGCGTCCGCTGTGCAATCGTTTGATTTTCCGCAATCGTAGAAGGTGCAGCAAGAGTTACCTCATCAAGTTTCTTTTTCAAGACGAGGATTTCACCAAGCTTGTTGTTGATAACTTGTTCGGAGAGGAGATTTTTCTGAGCCAAGGCCACAGTTTTGCGTTTGTAGAGGTCTTCAAGACGACTAATATCATTCATCGTTGGTTCCTTGTCAGCAGTGCTTGTTGTATTCTCTTTCAGCAGCTGCATACTTGCTTCCAAAGAATCCGCTCTTTCTTTTTCGAATGCGTGTCGAGCACTCATTTCTTCTAACTGATGACTAACCGTGGTGAGGGTCACGTTCAACGTAAATAACTCGTTTATCTTCTCAGCAAGTTCTTGATCTAATATTGCTATGCAGGTAACTTTCTCATCTATTGTTGCTTCAGATCGTTCTCTTTCATTTGTCAATGCTTGCTCAAGGGACAACTTCTGATCTTCCAACTCTCGAATTTGAGCTTGCATTTGGATAACTTTTGTTTGGTAGGACTGGGTTTGGTCACGCAAGAGATCGAGTTGTTTGTTGTAGTCGTTAGCAGTTGCCTCAGCTTGACCAAGCTTTGCTGCGAGAGCGCTCAACTCGATTGATTTCTTAGCATTGAGACTTTGCTCCCCTTGCAGCTCAGCACTTAGCTTATCAAGTCGTGATTCCATTAAGGACACTCTAGCAATGTTGGCACTAGACAATTGCACGAGCCCTTCTATTTCGTCCGCTTTGTCAGAATGGGCTTGACGAAGCGACACTGTCTCGTCTTCGTAAGAGTGCTTGAGGATAGTGAAATTGGTTTGCAGCTCCTCAACTGATTTGGTTAGAAACCTGACGGAATGGGATGCAATCGGTTATTCTAGCATCGCAATTGTCACGATGTCACACATACAAAAGTTGACTCACATCACCTCCGCAAGCAACCTCTCCCTTTCCTCAACCACAAGCTCTGCCTCCTCGACCATCTGTTTCATCCCAACCACTTCTGCCTCCTTTTCTGTTAACAGAGCCTTCAATTCATCCATGTCGCTTTCCATTTCACGACGCAGCACTTTCAAAGCCTCTGATGTTTCCCTTTGTGTAACACGCTCAACGTGTCGTCTCTTGCCGTTCGCACTTCGCAATGCCATTCTTAGTTCACCAATCTTTTTCGACTTTTTGGCCAACAGACTTTCATACTCATCTCGCAATTCTTGCTTGTTGATGGAAATAATACGTTGTCGATCTCGAGCCGCTGCCGCCGTCATGCTTTTGATTTCGTCTTCCTTCGTTCGTATGACAGATTGTAATCCATCAATAGTGCTTTGCAACTGAATCATGCGAATATTGGAGGAATCCAAGAGGTTGGCTTTGTTGATACATTCATCTTTCCATTGTCGAGTTTCTTTTTGGTAGCGTTCCAGCTGCTGTGTGGCATCGGCCAGTTGTTGTTCCAACTTCTCAATCGTATCCTTCCACTCCTTCTTCTGAGTGTCAAATGCATGCTTAACATCTACATAAGCCTTTGTAAGAAAGCCGAACTCTGCCCTAACCCTTTCCTTCTCTTCAACACTTAGCATTAAGCCGACAGAAGATTCCTCCAATGCCGCCCTCAGCCGACCGACCTCCTTCTCCAAGAGGGCCACAGTCTCATTTGCGAAAACAACTTGGCGTTTACACTCTTCTCGCAATGTATTAACACGTGCATTAACCTCATCCTCAATCTTCGTTACTTTGCTCCGATTCGCTCGAATCAATTGTCTCTCCAAATCGTTTATCTTCCGACGCAACCTTCCCAAATCTCCACGTTGATTGTGCAATGTTTGTTGAAGCCGGGCATTGATTTCGACTAGGTTGGAGTTGGCAGAACTGGAATTTAAAATATTGGAGTCGCTAGGCGGAACGAAGGGTGGAGTGGGGGGTAGGAAGGCAGTTGCAGTGGATATAAAGGTTTGGAGCGGAGATGTTGAGTCATGATCGTCGTCGTCGCCGTCGTTTTGATTACTTTCTTTTAGTTCCTGCACTTCTACATTGGTTGACTCCACTGGTTGTTTGCCTAAACTTTCCAACATGAGCTGTCTTTCATCTTCCACAGGAGATTTCACCTCGTCATCTACAAAACTTGACGTTATAGATGAAGCATTCCATGCGGCGTCCGATACATTGTTAAGGTTATTTTCCACCAAGTTATCCGCTTCCAAAAAGTCGACTCCCTCCTTATCCATTGACATGACGACGTGAGCAATCTCCATTTCACCAACTAGTTCATCCTCGTTCCCTGATGCTGCATCGTTGCTCTCAATTTCATTTTCTTTCATTTTTGCGTAGTCTTCCTGAATGGAATGCGTGGGCGACAACGGCCTACTCTCAAAAGCCACATTATAATCATCTTTCTTGGTAGAAGTACCGTTGTTGCCAAAAGCTTTGAAAGGAGAAGGGATACATTCATCTGAAACCTCGTCTGATTCTTGGGCAATCAATGACCGATCATTGTCATTTTCCATTTCTCTCCTAGATGAAGCAACATCCGTCGTAACATCTTCTTCTATCGTGCTCTGCTCTGGTGTTACGATAGTTCCTTCTCCGAAGAATTCATTTTCAACTAGCTTAATTGACTCAGCTTCCTTTTGGTTCATCTGTGCAGCCTTCATCTTGATCATCTCTCTCTTTTCAGAAAGAGTACTCTTATCGGCAGTTAGTTCCATTGGTGGAGACATTAACAGTGAATTGGCGATTTCATCAATTTCTTCCTCCTCGTCAACAAGATCGTTAATCGAAGATGACGATAAATCGTTCAAATCTTCGCGTTGCTTTTGCATACCGCCCTCATCCCACGTGAAGGCTCTGGAGCGAGCCTCATCGACTGCAGGCCTTTTCTTGTGATGTAAAATGGTGATTGTTGTTTCCGAATCATCTGAGGCTGTCACTTTTTCTTCCTCCGTACTATTGCATTTTTTATCTTTTGTGCCGGCTTTGACGTCTTCCCCTGCGCTCTCAATCCAATAGTCATCATCGTCAATTGCCAAATCCTTCAGCGTCTTGGTGGTAACGTTTTCACCACTTCCAGCATCAGTAGTACTGCCTTCACTCACAGCCACGACAGGTGCAGATGCATTTTTCATTGAAGGGAAATCAAACAATCCAAAAAGACTTCCAGACTTTCGAATGGGTACAGAATTCAGTGTTGTGAATTCCTGTGAACTGTATCGCCTGTAAAAAGAAACGAGTTATTGCTTAGCGGCATGGTTTGAGTAGGAGCAATTACGACAAATTTGAACCGAGTCAGTATATTTTTATCATCCGATCTCTGGCATGACTTCCACCGTGGAAAATCAGCTGCCGATAGCAACTTCAGCAGTCAGCTTAACACAAACCTCCAGATAGCCAACAGAACAATGGCTGGAGTGGTTTCCAATGAAGCTAGTGACATAATGACCCACGAAAACACGACATGCATCTCACCTGTCCTGACGGCCGGCATGACGAGAGTGAGGGAGCACAACGCTTCTCGGACTGATGTGATTTGCGCGATGCGAAGCCGGTGCAAACGCGACAGACGCGTCTTGAATAAGTAGGACCGACACGAGCGAGAGTAAAGGCGGATTTGATGACATGGCAGATTGATGCTTCTTTAATGAGGTTCCAGTCTCATCGAAACGCCTGAGCGGAGAAGGAGGGTAAGGTGTTGGTGTGTGTCATGCGGGGTGGGCATGCGGTCTGAATTGCCGTTTGTCCGCTCAACATGGTCTGGTTATATAATATTTTTCAAGGTGATCGTAGATACCTACCGTACGCATACTCTGGAAGGAACGGGATTTTCGATTTGTATGGAAAGAAGGAAAGATAAGTACCTGTCAAGATTTTTTCTTGAAAAAATCTTAGACGATTTGCAGCCGTGGGGTGTAAAACCGAGTGTGTAAAAAATATTTTGGTCAGAGTCTTGATTTACACATCAATCAGAAAAAATCGACGTGCATGCCAGGAGGTAAAAGTTCTCAGGAGGCAAATATTCTTACACACGGGAGGCAAATTTTTACACCAGTTTGTAAATCGCCCCTTTTTACACCCAGTATGTAAAAACATACACCCCGAGTATTCCAGGGTGTAAAATATAATGTTTCCACATGTAACCGCAGGATTGGCTCTCCACATGCGATCGATGATCTTGGACTTGGAATCGTCGATCTTCTACTATGTTTATTGCTCGCATTCTCATCGCACTTCATTGCATTTTGTGGGTCGGTGCGTTTCGAATCATCCATTTCCACCAAATCATCAATTCGTGTTGGTGTGCATTTTGTGCGTCAGTGCGTTTCGAATCATCCATTTCCACCAAATTTTCAATTCGTGTTGGTGCTCTCTCCTCATTGATTCCCCCTTGAGGATAAGATGGCATGAAAACGATCATATTGAGCCCTCGTGGAGTTGTACCATCGTGACATATTGGAATCGACTGGTGTGTCCAACTTTGGACCAACCAATATGGCCGCGCTTTATGAACATGCCACGGTGGGGCCACATGTGTACATGGGGACCTTGCGTACGTTGGTGGAAGAAGAGGATACGGTGGAGGAGATGCAAATGGTATTGGGGTGGTTGATCCTACACATTGGATGTGGAAATGGCTGTTTTGTCATTGGTTTGTGGAGAAGATTTAGAAGAAGAATCGGAGATGGAGATGAGGAAGAAATGAGATGTGGTGATGACTGCTGCTGGGGAATAGAAGGTGGTGATGGTGTTGTGGCCAACTTTTTCAATTCGCTGAAGCGCAATGTTCGAATTTTTCGCGTCCATCCCAAGACAGGAAGTCAGATGCAATTGTCCTCGAGTATTTTGCTAGGAAAAAGTGGGTGCATTTTGGTGGATGTCTATGATGTTTTTATCGCTTATGATGGTCATGGTGTGGTGGTGAAGAAGTTTTTGGTGGAGGCGGATGAGAATGTGGGGACAGTAGATTTTACGGTTGAATTGTAAAGGCGAATCTAGCAAGGACGATGCATACATCATGTAACAATATTAGTTTAAATTATCTTTCTGACTAATTGTTTTAATCCCATGCCTAAGATATCAATGACAAACATCCAAAATTCCTCATATCTCTTAAATATTGTATAGCCAGATGGAGCAATGATGGTTCGATTAAAGGATGGACTAATCAAATAAGTTCCTCTTGATTTCCTCAGCTAGGTTGATTGTGAAATAACAAGGATGCGAAAAGAAGGAATAAGGAGACACACCAATGATGAAGTGATTAAAGACAACTCTCTCTAAAGAAAGAAATCTGCAGTGCTGACGATGCGAACATGACGATGATGTTGATGTGATAACAACAATGTAAGACGATTATGTATATAGAGACGATGAGGCAGGATAATGGTTGATCGTGTAGAAGGATGGAGGATGATGATGGGAGATGGGGCCGGGCTGGGAGAAATAATAGAGAGAGGAAAAAGCGGGAAGGGCATAATTAAAATAGCGTTAAAGAAAAAAAGATAGAGTTAAAAGGCTAACTTTTTGCATCTGACGGCTGCAGGTCAATTGCCAAGCAGGCATATATTTTACACACTGATAATTTTCAGTGTGTATTTTTTACACACTCGGTTTTACACCCCACGACTGCAAATTGTCTTAGTTTGTTATAGACCCCTTGCAGCCCTGGGGTCTATTATTTTATTGGTTATGATCCCCAATATAGACCCTCGATTGATTGGCAAAAATCGCTGCTCAGCCCTGGGGTCTATCCGGTTGGGGGTCTAAAAAATATAGACCCCCACGATTTTTTATCTGCTCGGGGTCTATATCGGCCCGATATAGATCCAGGGTCTATTTTTACTTTTTCGAAGGTTGGCTGGGGTCTATATTTTAAGTACTAGTTCCTCCTGTGCGATTCCATGAATAGCTCCACCAGCCCTTCTCCGATTTCGCAGAAACTTTGATCGGCTACCGCAGTTGGTAAATCGAAAGTCATAAAAACCGAAGTTCATGATTTTGGTTCCCAGTTGTGTACATCTCATCTTAATTTATTTAGATATGGTCTCCTTGAAATAGACCCTGCGATCGAAAAATACAGATCCTAGGGCTGCGTGGCCATCACGGGGGTCTATTTTTTATACTCCGAAAAATCGGGTCATAACCCATCTCAAAAGTAGACCCCGAAAAAAAGACCCCAGGGCTGCAAATGGCCTTATCATCTCAGATTTGTACTTCTTCTTCTCAGGAGACATTTTTTCACTACAGCTGGGTTCAGCTTCGAGCTGCCTAGCGTAGCACCTGGTAGTAAATCTACACAAATAATACTTTTGAGCTAAATTTATCCGTTTTTATCCTGTTGACATGTCGTAACACGAACACATCAACAGACATCAATGCACGCAACACTGCTTCACTCATGTTCAACGATCGCAAAACTGCCTCGCTCATGATGTTGCAACAATGCATCGATTGAATTACAATCGCTCGCAATAATCATAGAGATAAAATTATTCACAAATATAATTCATCTCCTCAGACTCCCTCACGCTCTCTCCTCTCACACTCCCTCTTGCTCCATATCACCCCCTCTTGTTCCCCTCCCTTCCTTAAGATGCATCACAAGATTGATTCCAGAAGATGAGGTCTGTTTTTGTATATGATTATATGTTCTGCTGCTCTAACAATGCAACTTATCACTCATATTAAAATTTCCATTGTCCATATTATAGCATTTGCATTGTACAAAAACCTCTACAAGCCAACTACAAATTTTCATTGGCTGTCACCACTTATACCTCTGCAAAAGATTGATTCTAGTTTCCAGAGTCATCCCTTTTGAGTGGCACTGATTTGGTGATTCTGTCGGTTTCCTGAGTTTGTTAAGAATATTGGCCCTTCGTTGGTTCCTACATTGAAGACTTGCTATCAAATTTTGGCGACATTGGGTCATGGTTTGCCATTTACAGTGTCGTGGAGCATCATGGGGAACGAAGCAGCAAGAGTTGCTCTTGGAAAGGGGGCAAGTGTTGTCTTGAAGAGGATGTTTGCCATTATATCTTGGATCGGACTTTTTGTAAGCCTGACTCTTTTTGGTTGGTGGATGAAAAAGGACTGGGAAAGAGTGAGAATGAGGCGAAAGATCGATGAGTTCAATTCTGTCCTACAAATAGGATAGTGCACAGTCTCAAAAATAATGGTCAATATGGACTTAAACGATAAAACAGTTACAAGCCCATAGAAAGAAGTAGCAACAGTGGAAGGTATCCCGAGGAGAAAAGCTGTTGTACTCATCGAATAAAATGAAGGATTACGAATAGATAACTTGTTCATCCTCAAGGAGAGTTATTGTCACGTCTATTGCACTGTCACACATTCCCTCCTAATCTAAGATCTTGATTGCCTTCAAACTCACCACCTGTTGATCATCCTAGTAAAGTATCCCATTCAAAGAGTCCAAAAACAACTTTGCCAAATTATCAATATCAGTGTGACTGACATGAAACTTCCCGGGGGCATTACTATTTATTCAACCCGGTCCAGGTTTGTTACCAACAAAATGACTCTTGGAGGGAGGCATAACTTTGTCTGTACTCAATTGCCCGCACACCTAAATTGCTAAAACTGTTCAATTAGTATAAATGAAGAGGTCTGGTGAGTTAGGTGCGTGGGGAAATGGGGCACTGCTGAGTCCACTGGCTGTAAAGTTGATGGAGCGGATGTCATGGTTATCATGAGAAAGTGTGTGGAATAAGTGGCCCACATCATAAGTAATTCAAAAAAAGAAAGGTAGAAAACATACCAAGAGTACACGGGAGTTCAAAAATTCTACACGAGGCAGAGAAGTCATGAACCCAGCTGTATTGAATATTATAGGTGAAGTCATACACACACTTCTCAAAATTACCTGTAAAAACTCATTTCTATGTTTGGTATGCATGGGTATTCAATGACTGTTGACTTTTGATTACCTTTAAAAATATATCTAAATTCACTGCATTGGTGCGCGAAGCTCGCATTTTTAAATGAATATGACATACTACAAAAGTCGTGCCCACACGCGTCGCCTCGCTCACATTATTAAATATCTGAAAGCACATACTGCAAAAGTTGTGCCTGTGCGCGCAGTGCGAGCGAAGCGTGCGCGGTGCGCACGCTAACTGGCATCCACTGCTATATCTTTATTTGAGGAAACAAGACCTTTTCCTTCTTTTGGGCTCCCGCTGCTGCTAAAAATTCTTGCAGCAGCTGCTTGTAATTCTTAACAATGTTGTTGAGTATCCTTTGAGATTTAATGTCCAACAGTTGTTGGAGAGTGTTTAATAATTTTTGGCAATATTTCTATGCTATGAATCCAGAAGGGCCTGATCAAGGCGACTCGCGACCCAACTACGTACGGGTTCACATACAACATGTGACACAAATCACTGCAAGTCCACTGCATGTGTAATGTATACTAACCACAGTCTTTCCATAGAGTGATGCAAGTTTACCACAAAACATTGCATGTTTACGGCAACTCACTGCAAGTCTACTGAAATTCAAGGCTGTTGCCTACGTAGTACATACCTAAAAATCGAACTCTGGTCTCAAGTATGACTACTTTACTGCAGTCCCATATAGTTGCACCACAAGATCCACTGCAACATCACCACTCACCACAGATTACCACACAATTACTGCGATTCACTGTGGGTTCATCACAAGTCACCATGCATTCACCATGCATTCACTGTAAATTCACTGCAAATGCACCGTCTGTGTGCAGTGTTCTTGAACAATCACTGGGGCCCTTCGAACGGGGATAATTGTTCGATCGGTGACAATTTTATTTTCGGCAGGAAAAGTCATTGCACGGTCAAAAAACTGCCAATCCACAGAAACTTTTCTCACAAAACCTCCGATTGCAGGAAAATCAAGATGAGTATCCTTCATTCCCACTGCTCATTACTCTTCCTTTGCCCAGTAAAGTGAAAATCAAGATAATTCCCGACAAAAGAATCAGTGAACGAATGGAAACACTGGGATACTCAAGAATGACATTTTGAAAACCTTAAGAAACTGTATCTTTCCTGTCTCAATTCAAACTAAGACACCTATTGGGTGACTACTTTAATTGGTCTATTGGTGTTGAAGTCCAGATCAAGCTGAAATTTAGAGCAGATTTGGACCATGTTTAGACTGTGTTTTCAAAAATGCTTACTGTAATATATTTTGGTCCAAATAGGTCCAGATTTTAATTTTCAAGAGACTTACATAGGAAGTCAATAATTCTCTGATTTTATTTTAAGAAATGCAGAGAAACATGCCGACACCCAACACAGTTACGACAACAACATCATTAATCATCGACCAATACGATATTTATGACCATATCCAGCTGTTCTCCTTCAAAAGAAAGTGTAGATCCTTTCAATGATTGGAATGAGGATGTTATTCTAGTCACTTGGATGACCAGATTTGTGGCCTCCACAATGGGGACGAGATTCTGAATCGTTGTCATCGCTCATGGTGTAATTTATTATTATTTTGGATGTTGTGTTGGAGCTGCGATGCGAGTTGTGGCATAAAAGTTACGTGTGGAAAAAATATGTGGTTACCAGTGGTAAAATGATGATCTAAATATGTACAACATGGGTTGATCCAAAACAGACAAAAAGTGGGGGTGTCAGGACACCCCTCTTTTACCAGATTTAGACCAAAAGTGTGGTGGGGTCACAGATTTGGAACAGATCTGGACCAGATTTGGACCGTCCAAATACTCAAAAATCTGGACATCTAGAGACCAATAGACCAATTATGGTAGTCACCCATTTTGCCTCATTTTATATACCTTGTTGTAGCCCAATTTTGGAATTTGATTTACTGGAAATCCATTTTTGATTACCTTTTATGGTACTGTATGGACAAGAAAAAATAACAAGAATTCTCTAGAGTGCCTCTAAAGATCCAAAAACATCAGTATTTAGGCATGAATAAATTGGAGAATATATATATTTGGCCATTATAAATAATTATTTTCATAGAATTTGTTTCTATTTTCCAATAAATGAAATATGTCATTGTATTTCAAAAACTTTAATTCAATAGGACTATATTACCATCCATTGGCGATCGAAGTATGGTAGTTGTGTGTACAAGAAGTTTTTCACAAAAAGCTCATCCTGCCTCCTTGTCGTTTGGATAGGCAGCGTCGCAACCAAACCCTACTCCAATCACCAGTCACAAGTCGCCCATCACATCTAGTGCACCATGCTCCTCCCCACGCTAGCCCGCACCGCCCGGACACTGTCTCGTCGCCTCCCCTGCGCGTCGTCCGTGGGCTCCGTGAGACGCCTGAACCTGCACGAATACCAGTCGGCCCAAATCATGCAGAGCTGCGGCGTGAACGTGCCCCTGGGCATCCCGGCGCACACCGTGGAAGAGGCCGTCGCCGCCGCGAAATCCATAGGCGATGACCAGGTGGTCATCAAGTCTCAGATCTTGGCGGGCGGCCGAGGACTGGGCATCTTCACGTCCGGCCTGGAGGGCGGCGTGCACATCATCGACAGCGACAAGGTGGGCGAGTACGCGTCCAGAATGCTGGGGGGGACGCTCATCACCAAACAGACTGGCCCGGCCGGCAAGCCCGTCAACACCGTGCTCATCGCCAAGAAGATGGACCTCGTCAAGGAGTTTTACTTCTCCATTCTGCTTGATCGGGCCAGCGGCGGACCCGTCATGATCGCCTGTTCCGAGGGGGGGACGTCCATTGAGGACTTGGCGCACAATTCGCCAGAAAAGATCATCAAGGTCCCCGTAGACATTCGGACGGGACCCAGCGATGAAGATTTGGCCAAAGTGGTGGAGGGACTGGGTGTTTCGGGAGACAAGGCGGCGGCGGCACAGCAAATCAAGGCGCTGTACAATTTGTTTGTCGACAAAGATTGCACCATGGTGGAAGTCAACCCCTTGGCCGAAGACTCGAAGGGGAATTTGATTGCGGCCGATGCAAAAATTGGATTTGATGATAATGCAGCCTTTCGCCAAAAGGAAATCCACGAAAAACGCGATTACACTCAAGAAGATCCAAGAGAGGTGGCGGCATCCAAGTGGGATTTGAATTACATAGGACTTGATGGAAATATTGGGTGCATGGTCAACGGAGCAGGATTGGCAATGAGTACCATGGATATTATTTCGCTCAAGGGGGGAACTCCGGCGAATTTCCTTGATGTGGGAGGATCAGCCAATGTCGATCAGATCAAAGCGGCGTTCGAAATTATCACTGCAGATCCTGCAGTCAAGGCGATCCTTGTGAATATTTTCGGGGGAATTATGAAGTGTGATATTATTGCTGAGGGGATTGTGCAGGCATCGCGGGATTTGGAATTGAAGGTTCCTGTGATTGTGAGGCTGGAGGGGACGAATGTGGAGAAGGGACAAAAGATTTTGCAAGAGTCGGGGTTGGATCTTATTTCGGCCAATGATTTGGATGATGCTGCGGAGAAGGCAGTGGCGGCCATTGCTTGAGGTGCAAATAAGAGATGTGCATAAGCAGTTGATGAAGAATTTTCATGTATCATGATGTGCTGAGCAAAAGTCTGGCGGTTTTCGTTAGTTCTTTTTGCATTTTGTGTGTAATGAATAAAAGTGAAGTATGACGTTAAAATTTTGGTATTGAGATTCATAATGATTTTGTTGTACCAATAGGGTTATTTTCTTGAACTTTACCGACAATCACACATCGTGCCATTTCATTTTGATTACACGATTCTCGAGCTTTCTAGTCTCTGCTGACACAATAGTGAAATCTATTTTCCTCTTATTCTCTTTCCTACAAATATCAATATCCAAAATCATAACGCAACATTATTCTTAATCAATACACAAGTCTCATATGCATATTTCTCTCAAATCACAAATTGCAAGACACCCAACGATAAAAAACACACAAATCCAGTCGTCTAAGGCTCAGCATCTGCCCCTGGTCCATCATAACTCAAAGCCTTATCATCCAACAACTTGACATATTCCATCATTCCGGGAAACGCTTCCAAAACGCGTTCATAATATTCCTTAATGCCCTCTGGCACCTTCTCCCAGAACTTCTTTCGTCCCTTCAGCAGGGTCATCAGAGGCCCCAAACTCAAATCTGCAATCGTAGGCGTATCCGAATAACAAAACTTCTTCCCATTCAAAAATGAACTCTCAATCATGGGAAAGTGCACCTCCATCAATTTTTTGAATTGCTGCTTGGCCATGTCTTCGTCGACATCGACCCCAAACATCATGTAGACTATGTGGAACAAATCCGGGTAGAAAGTAGAATTACGCCAATCTAACACCATGTCGATCTTGCCCCTCTGCTCTAAATCCTCGCGAGGATACAACTCGCCCTTTTCATCAAATTTATTGCACAGAAAGCGCATGACCGCCGAGGATTCCCAAATGGCGGAATCGTCGGAGAACTGGAGCGTGGGACAACAGTGCGCCGGGTTCATGGCAATGAACTCGGGAGTGCGAGTTTTCCCCATGGCGTTGACGATGGTGACGGAGGATTCGAGGGAGAGGTGTTTAATTATGGCGAGGCAGCCGTGAGAGTTTGCGGCTGTGTGTTGGTTGGAATTTGGAATACGCAAGCAACAGGAAGCAAGTTCGAACGTAAGCTCTACGTTAACGGGACACAAGTAACACGCTAAGTGGCAATCAATGATTCTTTGAACTTACAAATGGGAAGGACGTGAAGCTTCATCGTTGTTGTCTGTTGTGGTCTGTTGTGTGTCAGCTGGCTTGCGATAGGCTTGCGCTATGAGGCTTGCGATCTCATGCGATTTGAGGAGGAAATGAGGCTTGCAATAGGCTTGAATAGGCTTGCACTTTAGCATCCCTGGGATTTGATGCACCGGTATCATGTGGAAAATCTCTCAGGTGGGACGAGGCCTGGACGAGGCTACTTAGGATCACGTAGGCCTGGTACAATAATTATTGATACAAGACATGTTTCAGGATGATTTGGGGACTTACGCCCACTGTTGGGGGACATATGACCTGTGACAGCTATTTTCAAAAATCGCTAAATTGTTGACAATAGCTACAATACCAGTTAATCTAGAAAAACATCCATTGTCAACAATACCTGCTGCCTCGTGCAGCTAGACTTGACAATGTTTTTATTGTCGAAAATTGACACCCCCCGTTTTCGAAATTTACTAGTTATTTTAGAAAATAGAAAATACCCAGTACATTGGCGGCAGTATATTTAGATAATGCGTCCAAAGGGAATCTTTTCTGACTTCAAGTGAATCTTTTCGTACTAAAACTTTCCGACATCAACCTCACAAAGCCACCAATCTTGAATAGGAAAAGTTAAGACATCAACCTACAAAAGCCACCATTCTCCTCAATACCAATAGCACTATCATCATTATGTTCCCCCACAACCATCATTGTTGTGCTTTCATTTTCAACTATTTATCAAATTTAACATGGACCTACCTCCGCCAGTAAGTGCAGTTGATGAGCACAGAAAGAATCTTCAACAAGAAAGTCTTCTCCCTGAATGCTGATCTGACTGTTGATGAAGAGCCATCCAAGAATTCCAAGCACCTCACTCCCCAAGTTTGGGTTGACATTTGTACGTGTTTGAGGAGATGGGGACCCAAAACCTCTGATGGAACGTACCTACATGTTGAACAAATCGAAGATCTAGAGCTCAGAGCCATCGTCAAAGGCTACCGAAACAAGAATGTAAACAAATACAAGTGGGCAAAGAATTACCTTCTGGAAACCTTTGCTGACTCCACTGGAGTCATTAAGGAGCGCCTAAAACGTGTGGAATCAAAGTGGGAGAATGCAAGGACTGCTGTGTCTATGAGTCAAGTTTTTGACATTATGTCAGATGCACACAACCTCATGTCAAGTCATGCTGGACGAGACAATACTTATGGCAGTATCAAGCCCAGATTCTCTAACATAACACAAGAGGATGTTGCTGAATTCATTAAGACCTGCCCTGCATGCCAAAGCAGGAATGTTGCCATCAAGAAGCTCCCCGGTGCAAAGAAGCCCATCAAGTCGTATGATTTCCGTGATCGATTCCAGATTGATCTTATCGACAAGCGATCCAATCCCCAGCCATGCATTCATGGTACTGTGCGACGTTGGATAATGTCTGTCAAGGATCATTTCAGTGGATTTGCCATATTTGAGGCTTTGCCACGGAAGAGACCGAAGTATGTGGCTTGGGAACTTCAACACATCTTTGCCATCATTGGATATCCCAAAATATTTCATACGGATAATGGTAATGAATTCACTGCAAATGAAATCATCGACTACTTGAAATCAATCAACCCAGGTATCCTCTCTGTTACTGGACGACCTAGGAAACCCAGTGACCAAGGCTCCATCGAGAACCTGAACAAGTTTGGCAAAAGGTTGTTAACTGCATTGGAAGATGAAGAGCGAATCAAAAATCCAAAGTCCCCACCTAATTGGGTTAGTCTTCTTCCACGAGTTACGACATCTATCAACTCAATGCCTGGGAAGGATGCCATGAATGCATCACCGTACTTCACTGTGTTTGGCATGGAGTATCATGATGGATTGGTTGACACTTTGGATGAAGTCAGGAAGTGCAAAACTATCGAAGAACTACTTGCAAAGTATCCTAGCGAGAGCCTTGAGAAAAGTGCCCAACAGTTCTGTGAGCTGAGGAAGGGCAGTGAAGAGAATGGTGACGACATCAATTCAATGCCGCCACTTGATGACTACTGGGACGAGACTTCTCATGACGACGATGAGGAGGATGAGAGGAAGATAAATGAAGGAGATTTTGATAAGAAACCAGCAGCTAACCCCCCATCTGATAAATCTCCCATCCAAATTCCAGCACAAAAAATACCATTTTCCAACACTACCCCATCAAAGACTGTGAAAGAAATCCTACTAAAAACAGGTGACATCTTGACTTACACTAAATTGTGTGGTATTCAGACTGCATTAACCAGAAAAGATGTGAATGTTTTGATAAGGCAAGGGAAAGAGTACAAATTTGTGTACCCCACATTGGAGTGTGACTGTTGCTTCACTGGACATAACTTGCTTTCCATTCCAGACGAACAGTACTTGATTGAATGCTCCACGACGCACATGTGGTGGCATTCTGACTTCATTGCAACTTTTGCTGCATTGGCTGCTCATCAAGACCATAAGAATTTAATGAAGCCTAGTCAAGTGCAGTTGATTCACATCCCATATCCGAATGCAATTGTGAACGAATCAGAGAAGAGAGACCTTGGCCCAGAAGTAAAAGTTATTGCATCTGTTGTGCATGCTGTAGATCATTTTGCAGTTTTGGAAGTGAAACTTACTGAGAAAATTGTTAACGTTGTTGATGGTCTTGGCTTAGACACGGGAAGGTGGATCAAGCATGTGATCAGTGTCTTCATTCGATGCAAGTTACTTGACAATGCTGGAGATAAGTTGTCGGTGAAAAGGATTCAAACCAGTTCACGAAGTGATAAAGATAATTGGGAACTTACTTGTGGAAATATCACCTGGACAGTTCAACGAAGTGAATTCCTCTCCCAACGCAATGGTTGGGATTGCGGTCCAATAGCATGCGCCAAAATCCTTGACCTATACGGTCTCTGGCCTGAGAATGGAAAAGTGGGTACCCTCCGTGCATTCATTATTAATAAATTCAAGGAGTTGTTGGAAGGAGACACGGATGATATTTACATTGCTGTACCAATGATTGAGATCATGGATGAAAGTCTTGATGGCACAGAGACGACAAAAAAGCACGATGTTGATGAAACAGTTAGCACGGAGACAAAGAAAGAAGAAGGCATGAATTGCTTAGTATGCTTCGATAGTTTACACACCTTGGGTACGACTGTCATGGACTGCTGTGGACAACCAATTCACGCTGTTTGTGTGTCAAATTGGTTGTCACATATGCCTCTCTGTCCATTTTGTTGCCAAGGAGTATCACAGATCACATTACAAGGATCTGTAATCCCATTCGGCAAGGACATTGACGCAGATTTGGATTCGACCAGGTCAGCATTGAGTTTCGACAGGGACGGTTTGATGAAGTCTGATCCTGATGAATCCACTTCACGACATGGGAGGATTCGTGCTGCCACTACTATCAAACGCAAGCGCCAGGATGATAGTGCCGAGAAGATGATTAAGATGAGGTCAAAACATGTCGTGGAGGCAGGGGCATCTATCGGAGCAGTTGTGAGGGTTGGAAATGATTCAAGGGATGTTAAGGATCCAAGGAGCACTATTGCAGTAATCTTTGACATCTCTGAAGTAGGTGGTGCACTAGTTTGTACAGAATGGGGAGTTGTAGTCCACAGCAGTTGCAGGAAGGATCATTGGGTATCAAGCGATAGGTATGAAGTTGTTGCTCGAGCTGACGACAACGATGCTGCTGTAATCACTTCAGGGCTGGCAATGGTACGACAAGAAATCCGTTCTGATAAGTTTGATAGATCACAAAAGGAGACCATAACCTTGCAGGAGTGTCCCAAAAGATTTGTTGGTAGTATCCCTGTCAGAGCAACTGCAGGATGCAGGTGTGGAATGGGCAGTCATGGGAAGAAGACGTGTGCGTCAGGGTGCAGCTGTATGAAGAAGAAGGTGGCTTGCACAAGTAAGTGTTTTTGCAATGGGAACTGTAAGACAAATAGTTTGAATAACATTTGATATTAAGATTTGCGTCATGATGAAAGATAATACACCAATAATGTGTATTGTCAAAATAGGCTAAGCTGTTGTGGAAAACACCTGGCTGGTGCCTTGTGTATTGTCAAAATAACGACTGATGATTTGGTCATTTTCGAAAACAACACACAGTTATTGTCGAAAATGGAGACGACATCTCATGGTGGTTGTGGAAAACGATGCGTGCCATGATTGTCGAAATTGGTTGATCGCAGTCGGTGCATTTTCGAAAAGGCCTGTCAGTTATTTTCGAAAATGACGGGACCGGCGTTCTCGTTAATTTTGACTATGGTGTCAAAATTAGATTCTAACGGTCACGAAGCACGCCGATCTCGAGCAGTCATTTTCGAAGAAGAAAAAACACCTATGTTTTCGAAAATCTCGCGGAATTGTCGAAAATGGCTAATGTCAAGTTTAGCTGTAACAGACCCCTCAATGGGGAAAAACATTGGATTGAATGGAGCTCATACAATCAAACCACTAAATTCATGCAACCAGATACAACCCCACCACTCCATCTATCCCTTACAGTTTGTCAGTTGCATTTGGGGGTGATGAGTACGGTACAAGGTAGAATTGACTTTGATGCCTTATATGTCAGATATCTTTGGCCGCTGGTGCGGCCTCAATATTCACCCCCTGAGTCCCGGCCAACATTGCACAACCCTTTGGACTATCTCAAGGGCTTAAGTCCAGCTCAACAAGTCCTCAGAATGGAATGAAGGCAGCTGCAATTGCAATGCAGTTCAACCCAAAAATGGGCATAATGCGTCAAAGTCCATCCCGTAGAACTCGGTACGTTTTCTACGGGATAAAAATATCAGATATTGAGAGCCCTCAGAATGCACGAAAAGTCAGCCAGCACACACAGTTCTCACACACCAAACAATAGCTGTACTATTTAAGACAGCTAAAAACAAAAGGAGCACTCGTGTTCTGTCTTTCATCCGTGTGACGGACGAAAATGATGTCACAGCTGGAGTCAAACCATTTTTACAACCTTACATCAACCGAAAGATCGCTTTCCGAGCTTTCAAACGGTGTTCTTATTTTGTTCTTTTGAACAGTGTTTCATGAGTTATTGTCCGTTGAATACAGAAAATTGGAACGATCCAATCATTTCCTTCTTGTAGAAAATTGGTATGTTTCTACAGTACTACAGTAGAGCTACTTCGTTTGCTCCAAAATTCTTTTTTTGATTTACTCTAAATCAGTTTTTTGGAATCCACTGTCTGCCCGGCTGGGTATCATGATATCTCTAGGATACATAGTGCTCCTATTGTTTCTTGCTGTCATATGTAGTAAAGTACAGACAGACCCTTCGTGTACATCAATTTTTTTGTCAAAACAGGTAGATTTGTACGTAGGAATAATACGCCACATCCATAATGAGTCAAAGTCCAGTCAATGCATCAAAGTCCATTCTAACTTGTACCTACCAGTCAAAAATCATAACGAAGCATTCTGACTGTAATGAATCATTAACATTAGAATGTACCTATTCCTACATATGTATGCTACAGTTTTACTCTGAGTAAGCCAAACTGTGAACATATTAAATTTTGAAACCACCCACAGTACCACCACAAAAGACCTACTAAGTCTGAAAATTACTTCTTATTCTCAAATGGTAAGACATTTTGCATTTTAATGTCTAGCTATTTTGTGAGTTGCTAGAGGACGCAAAATCAAGACTTTTATTCAAACTCCTTCAAAACCGAGACGGAGCGTTGCGTCTCTCTATCCACAGGCTTTCAAAAAGGAAATAAATATTGTGCTCTCTTGTTGCATTTCATTTCTTTGCGCTAGAAAGGCCAATAATCTGGGTTGATTGTTCTGTGATATTAGTCAAATGTCAAAGCTGCATCATAGTGCAATGTTTTCTGCACTTCATCGCAGGGAAACAAACTGAATTCCATGCTGACACCAATTTCAAACTTATTAAAAGGTGCATATTCCTGATTATATATATATATATATATATATATATATATATATATATATCCATATATATATATATATATATATATATATATATATATATATATATATATACTATATATATATATATATATATATATATATATATATATTATTATTATTACATATATATATTACATATATATATATATTATTATTACATATTATATATTATTAATATTATTATTATATTATTATTATTATTATTATTATTATTATTATTATTATTATTATTATTAATATATATTATATATTATTATTATTATATATTATATATATATATATTATTATTATATTATTATTATATATATATTATTATTATTATATATATTATTAATATTATATATATTAATATTATTATTATTATTATTACAATATTATTATTATTATTATTATTATTATAATATTATATATTATTATTATTACACATATTATTATTATTATTATTATTAAGAGAAAAGAGACAGAGAGAGCAGCGTTTATACGCGCCATACGCTACTGCATGCTACTGTCTATTTTCATTTCAAATGCTTATTTGTTTCTTTTATTTTATTTAAGGGTCAAATAGCAAGAGTCTCAAGAAAGAACATGAAGTAAAGCACTTACCAGAGAGTTTTGGATGCACATGCACACATCATCAGTGTGGCAACAAGCAGGGGTGTGTGGGGGCTTTTATGGATACATCATGGCCGTAAGAAAAATCGCAATAATGCATTCGAAAATATTGTTGAAGAAGAAGGGACCACGGCCTGTGACATGTGTGTTTTGATGCTGTGTGGCTGTGCGAGAGAAGAGGCACAATGGAGACGAATAAAACATTTTCATGCATTCACGAGGGTGGCAATTCTGAGTGGAAATATTGTAAAAGAAAAAAATAGAAATGCTTCATGAGTCGTGCGATGGTAGAGAAAGAGTTCGTAGCAGGTGAAATGCGTGTTTAGCAGAAGGGGGTCACAGGAATGCCAACGGCTGATGGAGACAAATCCTCCATGGTCACATTTGTTTTTCTGTTTGTGCAAGTGCGTGCGTGATGGATATGAGCGTGACTTACTTTTATTTCTAGTGTTAGTCACGACGGTGGTAGAATAGGCCCAACCATGTTAATTTGTTGGCAAAAAAATGATGGTAAATTCAACTGTGGTCACCACCAAAGTGGGATTTTAATTACCCTTATACTATGATATTCCGAGATGATATTGGAAGTGCCACTGGGACTTAGTATCACCCACAGAAAATACCACACCGGTGGTATTTCAACATTAATATGCAAGTAAGTTATTTTTGGGCTCGCCTCTAGAATAAAAATGGTATTACAGAAGAAGATGGTTAAGAAAATAGCTGACATATTTTTCTACATACATACTATATTCTACATAAAACTACAATGAATCACTACATCAGCTATGTGACAACACCTTCCCATTGAATTAGGCATCCAGGAACTGGAAATAAGCTAAATAGAAAGGTACTCAAAGGATTTGCAGTGATGCTTGTGTGCTAGATGCATCATGTGCTGTCACATCAACTGGTCAAACAAGAACAATATTACTGACATGTAAGTGATTCATTTTAATTTTGGTCTGGTCCCATACACACCGTAACAATCCTCGTGGGTGATGGATCATTCAACAGCAATTGTAAAATATCAACAAGGTTGTGTTGGTCTGGCTCTAATTATAAGAGTTTTCTGTTAATGTAATGAGAATTATTATGTAGGCGACAAAGTAAACAAATCAGGCAAGGGTTAGGGTTCAACTTGAAATTCAATGTCGAGAAAATTTCTGGTCTTCCCTGAGATCTGATACATAGGTGTCATAAAAAAATTTCTCAGGTGGCAGGATTTTAACTAGCTTTCCTAGAAAACACTGATACATGACAAAGGATTTAGTCAGGAGGGTATACTTTGATACAGAGTCAAAGCTAGTAAAAATAACTAGGAGTTCACCCCTCCAAATTGGCTTGCAACTGGCTTGCAATAGGCTTGCAATAGTTTGCAATAAGCTTTTTCAGTTTTTTTGTAATATTTTTCAAAATCTTGCAGGCTGGAAACTGGGAGGCACTTTGTCTCCTCCTCCTCCTTCTCCTCCCCTTTCTCCTTCTCCCTCCTTCTCCTCCTTCTTCTCTTCTTTCTCCTTCTCTTCTTCCTTCTTCTCCTTCCCTTTCCTTCCTCCTTCTCCTCTTCCTCCCTTCTCCTCCCTTCCTCCTCCTTTTCCTCCCTTCTCCTCCTTTCCTCCCTCCTTCTCCTCCTTCTCCCTCCTTCTCCTCCTTCTCCTCCTTTTCCTCCTTCTCCTCCTTCTCCTCCTCCTCCTCCTTCTCCTCCTTCTTTCTCCTCCTTCTCCTCTCCTTCTCCTCCTTCTCCTCCTCCTCCTCCTCCTTCTCCTCCTCCTCCTCCTTCTCCTCCTTCTCCTCCTTCCTCCTCCTTCTCCTCCCTCTCTCCTCCTTCTCCTTCTCCTCTCCTCCTCCTCCTTCTCCCCTCCTTCTCCTCCTCCTCCTCCTCTCTCCTCCTTCTCCTCCCTCTCCTCCTTCTCCTCCTCCTCCTCTCCTTCTCCTCCCCTCCTTCTCCTCCTTCTCCTCCTTCCTCCTCCTTCTCCTCCTTCTCCTCCTCCTCTCCTCCTCCTCCTTCTCCTCCTTCTCCTCCTCCTCCTCCTTCTCCTCCCTCTCCTCCTCCTCCTCCTCCCTCTCCTTCTCCTTCTCCTCCTTCTCCTCCTTCTCCTCTCCCTCCTCCTTCCTCTTCTCCTCCTTCTCCTCCTTCTCCTCCTTCTCCTCCTTCTCCTCCTTCTCCTCCTTCTCCTCCTTCTCCTCCTCCTCCTCTCCTCTCTCCTCCTTCTCTCCTCCTTCTCCTCCTTCTCCTCCTTCTCCTCCTTCTCCTCCTTCTCCTCCTTCTCCTCCTTCCTCCTCCTTCTCCTCCTTCTCCTCCTTCTCCTCCTTCTCCTCCTTCTCCTCCTCCTTCTCCTCCTTCTCCTCCTTCTCCTCCTTCTCCTCCTTCTCCTCCTTCTCCTCCTTCTCCTCCTTCTCCTCCTTCTCCTCCTTCTCCTCCTTCTCCTCCTTCTCCTCCTTCTCCTCCTTCTCCTCCTTCTCCTCCTTCTCCTCTCCTCCTCTCCCTCCTTCCTCCTCCTTCTCCTCCTCCTCCTCCCTCCTTCTCCTCCTCCTCCTCCTTCTCCTCCTCCTCCTTCTTCTCCTCCTTCTCCTCCTTCTCTCCTCCTTCTCCTCCTTCTCTTCCTCCTCCTCCTTCTTCTCCTCCTCCTCCTTCTCCTCCTCCTCCTCCTTCTCCCTCCTTCTCCTCCTTCTCCTCCTTCCTCCTCCTCCTTCTCCTCCTCCCTCCTTCCTCCTCCTTCTCCTCCTCCTCCTCCTCTCCTCCTTCTCCCTCCTCCTCCTCCTTCTCCTCCTCCTTCTCCTCCTCCTCCTCCTCCTCGTCTTCTCCTTCCCTCCTCCTCCTCCTCCTCCCTCCTCCTCCTTCTCCTCCTTCTCCTCCTTCTCCTCCTTTCTCCTTCTCCTTCTCCTCCTTCTCCTCCTTCTCCCCTCCTTCTCCTCCTCTTCTCCTCCCTTCTCCTCCTTCCTCCTCCCTCCTTCTCCTCCTTCCTCCTCCTTCTCCTCCTTTCCTCCTCCTCCTCCTCCTCCTCCTCCTCCTTCCTTCTCCCTCCTTCTCCTCCTTCTCCTTCTTCTCTCCTTCTCCTCCTTCTCCTTCTTCTCCTCCTTCTCCTCCTTCTCCTCCTTCCTTCTCCTTCCTCCTCCTTCTCCTCCTTCTCCTCCTTCTCCTCCTCCTCCTCCTCCTCCTCCTCCTTCTCCTCCTCCTTCTCCTCCTTCTCCTCCTTCTCCTCCTTCTCCTCCTCCTCCTCCTTCCTCCTCCTTCTCCTCCTTCTCCTCCTCCTTCTCCTCTCTCCTTCTCCTCCTTCTCCTCCTTCTCCTCCTTCCTCCTCCTCCTTCTCCTCCTCTCTCCTCCTTCTCCTCCTTCTCCTCCTTCTCTCTCCTCCTTCTCCCTCTCTCCTCCTCCTTCTCCTTCTTCTCTTTCTCCTCCTCCTTCTCCTCCTTCTCCTCCTTCTCCTCCTTCTCCTCCTTCTCCTCCTTCTCCTCCTTCTCCTCCTTCTCCTCCTTCTCCCTCCTTCTCCTCCTTCTCCTCCTTCTCCTCCTTCTCCTCCTTCCTCCTCCTTCCTTCTCCTCCTCTCTCCTCCTTCTCCTCCTTCTCCTCCTTCTCCTCCTTCTCCTCCTTCTCCTCCTTCTCTCCTCCTTCTCCTCCTTCTCCTCCTTCTCCTCCTCCTCCTCCTTCTCCTCCTTCTCCTCCTCCTTCTCCTCCTTCTCCTCCTTCTCCTCCTTCTCCTCCTTCCTCCTCCTTCTCCTCCTTCTCCTCCTTCCTCCTCCTTCTCCTCCCTCCTCCTTCTCCTCCTTCTCCTCCTTCTCCTCCTTCTCCTCCTTCTCCTCCTTCCTCCTCCTTCTCCTCCTTCTCCTCCTTCTCCTCCTCCTCCTCCTCCTTCCTCTCCTCCTTCTCCTCCTTCTCCTCCTTTCTCCTCCTTCTCCTCCTTCTCCTCCTCCTCC
>JABMIG010000247.1:117500-152500 GCA_013187285.1 Cyclotella cryptica | reverse complement strand
TAGGGCTACTGGAGTGTACGGGGGGGGCTACCGGGTCTGATATACTGTTGGACTACAGTAATATTTAGAAGAGTATGTGCAATTTATCCTTACTAATAAAATTAAACATATTACATCATATAAATTCTGGGCCTGTCCCTCACATCGCCCACCACCCCGAGCCCACCAAAATGCCACACATACCACAATTTCAGCCCCAAGCTAAAAAACAATACTGCGGACCATCCACACGAAGGTAGAAGAAAATTAATTATTTAATTGAAACTAAGCTGAAATCAAAACAATTGTAAAATATGTTGATTTCATCATAACTCACCTTGAAAATTTACATGCCGCTGCCAATTGTTGTTGGCTACACAACGGTGCCAGGCGGGATGCCAAACTCAGTCTGTGGGCTGAGTTTTAGCTGTTCCCATGGCTGGCTGGAAAAATAATTAAATTGAATATTAGATGTAGTCAAAACATGTGTAAAAATAATTGAGTTCGTAATGACTCACCCTGAAAGTACACCCACCGCTGCCAATTGTTGTTGGCTAAACGGCAATGCAAGGCGGGTAGACTAACTCAGTCTGTTGACTGAGTTTCAGCCATTTTGCCAGTAGGCCTGTAGAAAATGAATTGAAAAAAAACTGATATGTGCTGTGTAAAATACAGTGAAAAAAGGGCGAAGTCATTATAACTCACCCCAAAATTATACCCGCTGCTGCCAATTGTTCTTGGCTACTTGGCGGTGCCAGGCGGGAGGGCTAACTCAGTTTGTGGCCTGAGTTTCAGACATTCCCGTGGTGCACCTATAAATATTTAATTAAAATAAATTGACATGTGGTGAGTAAAACATGGTAGAAAAGATTGAGTTCATCAGAATTCACCCTATAAATTTACCCGCCGATGCCAATTGTGGTCAGCTAGATGACAGGGCCAGGCGGGTAGACTAACTCATTCTGTGAGCTGAGTTTCTGTCCTGCCCATGCCTATTGACCCCGTTTGTTGTAAAGGAGTAAGTGTCATTGAAGATACCAATAAGGGGCCCGGATGCAATACGTGTGGGTATGTACCTACAGTAGCCTGGATGTAGGCTACATACTTCTCAGTAGCATGTTCTGGCCCAGATACTTTTGGAATAGGAGTACGGCAGTACCTATGATGCAGTACCTCTGAATGTAGCCGGTGATACTGGCCCTACTTTCTTGTCTCTCTCTGAGAGCTGGCAAAACATCATCTCTGAGAGAGTTGTGGTGTGGACATGCTCCTGCTGAGGAGATGCCTCATCAGCCATCACGTGAACATCTAGAAGTTAGTTAATTAAAATAATGGCTCACATTTTTCATTTCCACTTCATTTCCAACTTTTTCTTAGTGTAGACCGTAGGTCAGCTTCAGCCATTTCACCAGTAGGCCTGTAATGTAAATATTTAATCCAAAAGAAACAACGTGTGGTGAGCATTACTTGGTTGAAATGGTTGAGGGCATCAGAACTCACCCTATAAATTTACCCGCCGCTGCCAATTGTGGTTGGCTAGATGACGGGGCCAGGCGGGTAGACTAACTCAGTCTGTGGGCTGAATTTCAGCCATTTTGCCAGTTGGCCTGTAATTATTTAATTGAAAAAATTGACGTGTTGTGAGTATAATAATGAAAAAAGGGCGAGTTCATCATAACTCACCTTTAAAAATTGAAACGCCACCGCCAATTGTTCTTGGCTACATGGTGGTGCCAGGCGGGTAGACTAACTCAGTCTGTGGGATGATTTTGGGCCAATCCAATTGTACACCTGTAAATATTTAATTCAAAAAGATTGACGTGCGGCAGGTATAACTTGGTAGAAATGGTTGAGTTCATCAGAACTCACCACATAAATATACCCGCTGCTGCCAATTGTTCTTGGATAGATGATGGGACCAGGCGGGTAGACTAACTCAGTCTGTGGGCTGAGTTTTGGTGATTTTGCCAGTAGGCCTATAAATATTTAATTGAAAAAATTGACGTGTGGTGAGTATAATAATGAAAAAAGGGCGAGTTCATCATAACTCACCTTTAAAAATTGACATGCCACTGCCAATTGTTCTTGGCTACATGGCTGTGCCAGGCGGGAGGGCTAACTCAGTCTGTGGACTGAGTTTCGGCCATTCCCGTGGTACACCTGTAAATATTTAATTGAAAAAAAAATAGATGCACACTGAGTTGAATAATGGAAAAAGACGAGTTCATTAGAACTCACCTTAAAAATTGAGCCGCCGCTGCCAATTGTTATTGACAACACCGCGCTGCCAGGTGGGTAGACTAACTCAGTCTGCGGACTGAGTTTCGGCCGTTCCCATGATGGGCGGGTGGGGTATCGATATAATTGAAAACAATAGAGGGGACGTGAAAGCAGTGAGAGGGCATCCCCCTATTGCTGCTGGTTCAAGCACCTGTCTTGTGCAATGGTATGGTATTGTGTCATACCGTATGCTGCAGGCAATAATGTCGTACAAGAGTGAGGTACAGTGATACAAAGGAATAAGCACCAATCATGTAGCCACACGTTACCAAATTTCAGCCCTATGTGTTATTCTTGTGTCTCATTTTTCGGCGCAGTCACTTCTGATAGTACTGTAAATAGCATACTTGTGGGACAGGAAGTCTCAACATTCATATGTAATTCCTACATGGAGGGTGTTTAAAAAATGACAGAACACATATAAAACCAATGGATTTGAAAATAGAAATAGGACCAAGAAGCCTTCACCAAATAAAATCAAAGATCAAGCCTTGAATCGACACCAAAACTAGACTCAACAGGTGATCTTCCTGTTTGTAACTCGTGATTTGCAAAATGGGAGTCATGAAATACACAACCATTCCAAAGATTTTTTGCTTCAAAGCTTAGCATGATAAATGTATCTGTGGCCTAAACAATGTATAAAATATCCGATAACCCACCTGTACACTCTAGAAATTCCGGTAACCTCCCTGTACACTCTGATATTTCACGAGTGTACCAGGAGGTTACTGGTGTTTTTTGTTTGCAGTGAATCAAATGAAATATTTTGCTACATTGAGATTGACAGTAACATGTGGAGTTCTCATTTTTCAAAACTTCTCTGTACTATTCTATCATGATCAAGTTTGATCCAGATTGGGTGTTTTAGCTATGCATCAAAAATTTCAGTTCAGTACATTCAATCTGACTATGGGAATACCTGATCCTCCCATCCCACATTGTCACCTTGTCTACAACGATAGGCATTGGGGGTATGTTATCAAGATGAGTGTTTTAGTTCCCCAACCTTTTTTGCCAATGCTTTAGCTATGTTCCAAATTTTATTTGAATTACATGCTTACATGCACACCACATGAACTGTCAAAACTTGGATACTCCCTACTGTATATCACAGATCATTAGTCCTCTCATATTATAAGATCCCCCCTTCCCATTCTTGACATTTGTGTTTTCACCTCATGCAAAGACCCCAGATGTTCTAAACCCTATATGTTGGATTCCATGTGTGCAGCTTCCAGAAACATGACATTTTTGGTAAGAATCCTTCTATGTTGGCAAAAATCCCCTCACATTTTGGCCAAATGGTATATGCAACTATCTGTGGGGTTCAACGAGAAAATGAAATAAGCTCAAAGGAAGAAGAACAAGTGTCACTACAGTAGTAGCGATAGCAATGATTCCAGCTCATCCTGAAGTGATGGGTCAGGTAGTACTGGGTATGTATGTAAGAAACATAGTTGTAGTAAACAGAAAATTGACACTTGCCCTAGTTCAAATAAAACTACCAAATGGATTAAGTTTACATTTTTTTATTTTAAACACGGGGTGTTTAAGTGACCCAGCAAAAGAACTAGTAAATCTTTCAGCTAACCATACACAGAGTGAGATAGCTACTGAATCATCAGACTCTGAACTGTCGGGTGCCTTTCTTGATAGTGCAAAAGGTAACTTCACAATGAGTAGTAACTGAAAATCCAGCCCCTTAATGCCTTGAATGCTCAATTGGACATGTTACCAGTAACACAGTTATCGGGATACACCAACAAAACGCTATTGCAATGTAATAATTGAAACTTGAAGGCTAATTGCCATTTAAATAAGAAATGTAATTATTACAAAAATATAGCCCTTAAAGGAGTGATGTGGGCTGGAAGCCTAACTCAATCTGTGGACTGAGATGTGGCAATTCCTTGAATAAATATATATACTCTCCTTGAAAGTATACCTGCCACTGCCAATTGGTGTTGGCTTGACAAAGAGGCTAGACAGGAGGCGAACTGCACGATGTGGGCTGAGTTTTGGTTGTTCCTGTTGTAGGCCAGTAAGCATGTAATTCAAATAAAATTTGCATCATAGCTAGACAATTGGCAAAATGGTTGATGAAATAAAATTCACCCTGAAAACATACTTGCCAATGCATATTGTTGTAATCAAGGCTTTGCTGGAGGACAAAGTCAGTCTGTGCTCTGAGATTTGACCATTCCCATTTTAGGCCTGTAAGTAGTCAATTGAATTTTTGAGGCATAGCTAAAACATGGGTAGAAAAGGGAACCAAAAACACCTTGACAACATACCCAGAACTGTGATGCGGGGTGGGAGGACAAACAAAACAAAAACTCCTCACTGAACATTTACCAGCTGCTGCTATCATCGCCATCGTGGCGGCAATGTGAGGGTCTGCCCAACAGGATCTGCCCAACTTTTATCTGTTGGCTGATATTTGGTCATTCCTGTGATGGGATGGTTGAAAAAATATAATTGAAAAAATGAAGTCAAGGGGACAGAAGTTACAAGTGCGCCCTAGAGAGCTGCTGCTTGTGCAAGTAGGTGTAAAGTATGTATTGCATGGTAACATACCATACTATAAATATGATACACCTAGCTCTATGCTTGTGCTTGAAGTTTTTGGCACATTCACTTCTCTGAATCTATTTAGTAACAACAGAACCATACGTATAACATAATAAATAAGGCTGCATATCTATCAAGCAAAGTAGTAGCACCACTCCATACAAACATAATATGTAATCTTGACATTGGCCAATAAAGATAGGCCATACTAGTGAATGAAGTATTTCTGGAAAAGGAATTCTTGATTTTTTAGTTCCTATTTATTGTTTGATTAAAAAGTACACTGACAATATCAAATCAACTGATTTGTCAACAAAATAAGAAATATGCTGTGACCAATCAAATAAAAAACCAACCATGGTATCCCCTGCAAAACTAGACCCAGCAGGTGATCTTCTTTTAGGTAACGTATCATTCATGAAATGTCAGTCATGAACTACCCATATGGCACCAGTATGCTCAAAATACATATTTTTGTGCAAAAGGTAGCATGCTAAATGAAATGTGGCTTAACAATGTACATAACATCCAATAAACCACCTGTACTACATAACTTGCAGATTTTGAGGCAGGAATCAGAATCAGCAGTAGTTTGCTGTCTCTCATCAACAGTTATGATCATTTCCAACCTTTGTGGTCTCCTCATACAGCCCTCACATCTGAAGTCAACCAGAAAGGAGAAAGGAACTGGAATTCCAAATTTTACCGGAAAATTGAATAGAAATAAGCAGTTCGAACAAAGAATACTGATCTTATTTCTTGCAATCAGCACTTTTGTGAGAAAATTCACTGTCTATCGGTGGCTGTATGGACCGTGCAAGCAATTTTCCTTGCACTGAACAATTAATGCATTCAATGCCTACTCCTTTAAGTAACACAGTGCACGATGGTGAATGGTGACTTCGGGTAAATCCCTGGAGAACCCACAGTGAAGTGCAATATTTGTGCGGTGATCAATGAGCTTGCAGTGGATCTTTTGATGCAGTTCTATAGGGCTCGAAGAAATAGTTGTACTTGTAATCAGAGGACAATTATTCTAAGTACGTATGATGTAGGATAGGACCTACAACTTGCAGTGGGGTGAGGCAGCAGTGTTTTGCGGTAAACTTTTGTCACAATGTGGTAAGACTGCAGGGAGGGAGGATCCACCCTTTGTAGTGCAACATGTAGTTGTTCCTTCAAGCAACAAGCAGCCATGAGGAGCAGAGATGCTTTGGTGCTAACAAATATAAAATTAAGGGAATCGATGATTCCCAATGGTATTTTACCTAGTAGATATGTTAGGCCAAAAGCTAGGTAACTTACAATTGCTAATAATTGCAAAAAAATTGGCGATCGTAATTGCAATTCCTGATAAATTTTGACTTTGACAAGTAGTCGCACTTTTCAACTTTGCAATTCCTCGGTAACCATTGTTTAGCCCGGGATTTCTGTGAAGGGCAATAGTTTGGCATCAATTCGAATGATGGTGTGATCGATTGGCATTAAAATACCACGATCGGCATCATTCGAGAAGGGGCTTCTCATACTGTATCAAGGGGCTTCTCATACTCTATCTTTAGTACTGAGTGGTTGTACAATTCTTTAGGAATTAAAATCATCGACGGAATATTGTAGTATTGCAATTCCTAAGGAATCGCATTAAATGTCAGAGCATCTGCAAAAATATTACCACCAAAAGATTCTATCTTGCAGGAATTAGTACAACCAATCGTTGAACTAATTTTGATGCCATAAGATGACTAAACTGACAACAACATGAGCTATTTCGCACTATTCAAATGTAAAAGGCTGTTCCCCAAGAATTGTTCTACATATTCCTGGGCTGATTGCAATTCCTTGTCAAAGTCAAAATTTATCAGGAATTGAAATCGCCAAAAAAAGTGATGTGCAATTCCTCGGGAATTGTAAGTTACCTAGCTTTTGGCCTAACAGATAGAGTTTTTATGTTATACTTCGAATAAGTAGGAGAACGGTCTAAAAAACCGAACCCGACGCAGCAGACACAAAACATTAAGTTCAGGATGACATCAAGGCCAACAACATCGTGGCATCTGACCATGCTCTCGCTGACCCTTCTCGTGATTGCCGCGCTGACAATTCAATCACCCCAAGCTAAAGCTTCCATCGACGACCGCGACTACATGCGAAGCGGACCACAACAAACATTCGACCGGTCACGAAAAACATCCATGGTGGGCGGTTTCTCCGCTCTCGATTCCAAAAGCGACGAAATTTCGTCCATCGCTTCTTTCGCCCTGGCTGAATTCGCCGCCATGTCGCAGAAAGACGCCTCCAACGCCGCCTCGACTCCTGATTCCTTTGTCGTACTGCCTTCGCAAGTTCAAAGTGGAGAAATCTCCACTGTTGTTTTGGAGGCGCAGCGACAAGTCGTTGCCGGGATGAACTACAAATTGACCATTGGTCTGATACAGAATAACCAGTGTCTGGGGGGATTCAAAGCTACGGTTTGGAAGCAGCTCTCTGGAGAATTGAAGGTCGCCACTTGGGGTGTCAGGTTGGGATGCGATGAGATCAATGCACAATTCGGTGAGGCAATAGGAGAGGTTTTAAAGGGGGAGGCAAATGCTTTGAGGGTGGAGGAGGAAGTTGAGATACAAAAGGGGGAAGTGGAGCCTAATGAATAAAGTCTGTAAAATTTGATGAACCGATCGTTCATCATCTTGTTGTGTTGGTATTATTTCTTGGCCTGTGCAGAATTTTGCAAGTGCTTGTGTTTTATTATGCTTCTTTCGCACTGCGTGATATGACAAAGAAAAGAACACGAAGAGAAGATAGGATTCATTGTAACATAAGAAAATAATGTGTATTACGTCAGTTCTCATATTCGTAATTTAAAATGAACATTAGGAATATCTGTGTCATCACCTTCCTAAGGAATGAGACAGTTGCTCTTGTTCATAGTCAATCATTTCAGAAGGAAACGAGCGATACGATGACACAGCTCATAAATTGCAGTTCGACATTTGAGAACTCATCATCAAACAACCAGTAATTCAAATCTCAACAGCAACCATAATTAGTACAAGCTCCTTTCGAAGCAGCAAGCTGTCTTTCCCTAAGTGAGTTTTGGTACTTTTAGGAATTCAACCTAAATCAATTCCGAGATGCGGGCATGGAGTGGGTTCCAACGAATTGTTCTCGTCATCCAATTGAAATGGATACGCCATAGAAAGCGTCGTAGGGTGGGGTGGGTAGGAAGAAAATGTCACAGGAGAGTGTGATGGAACTTGATACAATGGCCGAGAAACCCCCCAGGGAGATGAGAATATGATGATGCATGCCCCAAAGGCAACGAATACAGCGACTACAAACAGCACGTCCTTGTATGTCCAACGATGACGAATGCGAGTTCTCCCGTACTTGTCTCTATATTGCTCAGTGTATCGACCCACCATCGGACCAGCGTGATGTGACGCTACAATGGCATTAGACGAAAGCATAGGAGAAGCATCTCTGACATCACAAGTCGCAGTAATAATTGGAATTGCCACTGCAGTCGCGACAGGAATGTCAATCGACGGGGCATTGGGCGTAGGGACAGAAGGTGATGCTAGTCCATTCTCCATAATGCTCTCACAGTAGACGGTTGCATTGATTGCCAACATGATGAAACGAGTCTGTAGAGTTAGCCGAAGTTACCGAGATTGTGATCTACATTATCATCACTGCGAAGGGACTATTTGGTCTTGTCGACTACAGCGATCTGTCGTGGAATTGCGGAGAGAGACCACTATTGACTTATCTGTCGCCAAAAAAAGAATGAAGGTGTACGACTAAGCCTTAGGTCGTGATGTGTCACTCTGGTCTTGCCTTCTCTGACGGGTGGAGTCAAGCTCTCTCATTTTTGTGTCTCAAAATCTTAAAAAAACAAGAGAGCTAAGCATTTGAAATGCAAGGTCCAAAAGGGGGATGTGAGGAACATAGCTCGGATTTTGCCAAATTCATGGAGGAACACAGGGGAGAGCGAAACATCACAAATGATTCCGCGTAAGGTATATCAACAAGTTGTACCCTTCTTCTATACCTTCCATGTCACAGCATAAATGCCAAACATACAAGGGCGAAATGAAGGAAAATGCGTATCACAAATTGCAATAGCACGGTATTCTAGCAAGGTAAACAAATCTGCACCAGGTTTTTGTATAATACGTGCAGAAACACATCCTTGCATGGAAGATCACTCATATGCATCATTATCCCCTTTTCAGTTGAGAGCGTACTCACATTTAAACTCATCAATAGTACAATAATATCACCTCGGAATTCAACTGGGAACGGGTGAAGAATCGAGGGCAAAAGTCCAGTGAGAAGTGTGTAGTGAGTAGATTGAGAATGACTCATAACAAATGGCGACAGTTGTTTCAAAGACTACATGATCATGAATCAGAAGATTATCACATTCATCCAAAGCAAATCAATGCCATCAGATGGAATCCGACTGTAAATGGGTGATTCAGTTCATCCTTTTCATGACTTCAGATTTTATCAATAGAAAGACTTCCAAGACATAAAGGCGCGCAGCATCGTATTGTCAACATCATTAAAGGGCACATCAAAATCTGCTTAGAAATTAAAACAAAAGTCTCAAGACGTCCCTCATCGCCAAGAACCAAAACGGCCCTCGCTGTAAAAGCGACATGTGGCTAGAGATGGTTGTATCGTCATCGCAGATGTAAAAGTATATAATTGGCATGATTTGATCTCGGAATCAATAAGGGTCGATTTTGCACATACCTTCACGATCCCCGAGGCGGCAACCCTGTCATCGCCGACATTGGAAAGATGTACGTCAAACCATTAATTTACCAGCCAGCGCAGACATCAGACACAGGGATCTCTCGGCCAGTTGCATTCGGTAAGCAGCGATGCTAAAAAGCCATCGGGCGTTTGCTTCCCTGGCGATCTCGCGTTTTCAAGTCAGGTCGCGCAGCCCGGTGTTTGGTGGTGACTTGGGTGACTTGCTTATGGTGCGAAACAGTGACCAGGACTGAGCTCTTTCAATGTCGTAGATGAATGGTGGGCGGAGGTTGAGAGTCTTTTTTGTGGTACGTCTGATAGGTACCATACCGTATACCATACTATGCTTGTTATGCTGTTTTTATGCTGTTCGTATGTTGTATCGTAGTGGTATCATATGGTTGTGTATTTAGACTGGTTGCAGCCACAGTTGCTAATTTACCCTCTATTCACTATTTTGTCACCCACTTCGCCGAAATGGTAACTAGATCCCTAACTTCGCCGGTGCATCCACGGTAAGAATTCGTTGAAGTTGCCAAAAAAAAATGGTTAACGTAATTTTTTTTGGTAACGGGTTCCTTTTTCGGCCGTCTTTGGTGAACGTTGCCATTTCAATTTTCCAGGCACTAAAAAAATGGAAACTCAGATAATTGGTGTCTACACGATTTAAATACGAATTCCTATGTCCTCCCCACAATGTCCATCCAGGTTCCATCATGTCCCTCCCGACATACTCCCGACAAGCAATTCCCCAACAATCAACCGGCGATGATGGTGGCGAATGGGAGGCTTCGTCGAGTCAACGAGTTAGACGAACGGGGGAACGACGTGGTAGGCATGGAAGGAACTCCGAAAGGAGTGCTTTCCCCCCTCGTCGCCCCCCGTGATGTTGAATCTTGTCCCTCGCTACGGCGTCGCACATCGTCGCCGATGCCATTGCGGAATAATTCCCCCCCTTGCCGCGGAAATTGCGAGGTTTTTGACCTCTGTCGTCACTCCCATTGCGCCCTCCTAGTCTCCGTCAATATTTTTTGGGGTGCCCGCAATGAAACAACCAGCCATCGCGTTGGTCGACGTCTCCGCCGCCATTGATGCTTCCAACAACTCCGTCGACAGTGACGTTGTTGGCGGATTGTCCGCAAACTTCGCCGCCACCGTCTTTGTCGACGCCTCAGTGGACAGGGTCAACATCGCCACCAAAAATGAGGCTATCAACTGCATTCTCCCAGGGGGAAACACCCTTTTAAATCCGTCGTCGATTCTGCGTGGACGTTGCCCCCGTCAAAGAGGAATTTGTGGACGAACACGCCTCTGCCGTCGTTGTTGGGCTCACTGATTTCCTCCCCGTCGACGGTTTCACTCCGCCGTCGCAGTCAGCAAAATCCCCACCGGTGTCGCCATCAAGAACCAGTCTCTCGGCGCCGTCAAAAGAGCGCGTTAATCGATTCAACAATCAACCAAATCAATGTCGATCCTCCAAAAAAAAGCACTGCCTGCACCGCTATCCGCCGTGGATTGCTCTGCCCCTACCCTGCCACTAGCTACGTCACCTTCTTCAATTACATCAAACTTGAAGGCACGGAAAACATGCTGGTTCCAAACAATAATCAATATGTCAATTCAACAATCAACTATGTCTGCCTCTTCCCCGTTGATGAGGAATAAATCCTGTTGCACTTCCACACTAACCTTTGACATTACCCACTTGCTGAATATCATGACTGGATGTCCGTTATGTTGATGTTGTGACATGGTTTAGGACTACCTGTTCACAGAACCAGAATATTATGAAGAAGGACATATTTGATGATCTGTGAAAAACAAAATGGTGCTGTATAACATGATTTCCATAGTTGATAATACCTCTGTTCATTTACACTGGCTAAAGCTAGATGACTATAACCCTAATTAATTAGCTACTAAAATAGATTTCATTTATTACATCATCTGGATAGAATCCATGATATCCTTTCCAGTATTTGCCAACACATCATTGGTCAAAATGAGGTATAATGTAGCTTTCACTTTGCTTGTGCTAGCTCTTTTGACCAAAACCCAAGGCTCCACGTGGAAGCATGGCTTGACTATTTAGTAACTGAGAGTTTTGGCAACTGTGAAATATGATGACCGTGACTGCACTTAATTGATTGGTTGCCATAATTTTGGTAATCGTATACTCCGACGGTCACCAAAAAAAAATGGCAATCGAGAAAATAGCAGCCGTGGCTGCAACCAGTCTTAAGACTGGGGCTATAAAAACCTATACCCCTAGCTTTATGTCTCTAAGATACTTAAACGGACAGACCGTCCTTTTTTCGAACGCACGTTTCGAGATATTTGAGATAAACCTTCCGTGACACAACAATACGATACATACAGTACAATAGGTGTATCGGCACACACAAACTAGGTGCGTTGACATGTTATTGGCCTTTTTTTAGGCTACTTATGGTACAACAATAGAAGTACGATACAAAAAAAGACGTTGAGAATAATTGGCCATGCGAGAGAAAGTATGGTTGTCTTTTCAACGGATGAAATATTAAACTAAGAATGTTACAGCCTATTTAGAGACAAGACAACAGTTCGCTTGATGTCCACATCTTAAAAATCGGATTTTGGCTCGCCAACGGCCATTTTTCGTCCGTTTTTCTTATCGCCATTTCTAGGGGTATGGGTTTTTATAGCCCCAGTCTTATTTGTGTATGTCGTGTATCGTAGGACGTGAGTATGTCACAAATCCTCACATATTTTATTCTCAACTTTTTTTTGAAATTTCTTGCAATCTAAACGGTGATCACAAAACTCGTGAGCTCAAAAAGGCTCAAAACCAATGCTGACATCAACATACAGTACAATAGTTATAGGCCACAATGCAGTGTGAAGAGTTTCAATAGAGAGGTCTTAACAACCTTCCTTACAAGTTAGAATTGACTTTGACGCATTAAATGTCAGATATCTTCGGCCGCTGGTGCGGCCTCAATGTACACCCTGTGAGTCCCGACCAACATTGCACAACCCTTTGGGACTATCTCAGGGGCTTAAGTCCAGCTCGACAAGTTCTCAGAATGGAACGAAGGCAGCCGCAATTGCCATGCAATTCAACCCAAAAATGGGCATAATGTGTGTGATGAGCACTTGTACTATATGACAGCATAGTTTACATGATGTCACTAGTTGGAAGGGGACTGGTCTTGCATTTTACAAACGCTCTGCCATCCTTTTCCTTCCCCTACCCCTCACCCCCAATGTTTTGCATATGTGTGTTTCACATTTCCCAAATATAAATTACACAGAGGGCTGCAGCAGCCATATAGATAGCTATGGCATCATACATCGCAAGAATCTCCTTGTTTATTACATTTATCTAATAAAAAGAAGGTTATTTATACATGATAACATTCAATAGTATTGCTTGCTCTTTGCATCACAATACCTCAGTTCACAACAAAGCAAGGAGGATGTAAAGTGCAAAACGTTCAAAAAGATCACTACACACCATGATTTTGAATCATTCCGAGGTGTGCAGAAACCTGCACATCACACTAGCCATGTTCCTTTTCATCTCTTGTTGACTGTTCTTGGCACACAACATGGGAGAATGGCATAATCACGAGTTGCATAACAAAAAACTTAATCTGATAATAAACCAAAAACCTAACTGATGCAGCACATTGAAATATAGTTGAACTGCATCATCCTTTTCCATCTCAATTAAGCTTAAGTTACAATCAGCTGATATCTTTAGAAGTATACCCACTAGCCAAGAAAAAGGCTGCTGCATGACAGAAAGCAGAGGTATATTTGAATCTCAATTAGGATGGCTTGGTTAATCACTATCCTTGATAGTGCCCTGGCTTGTTGCTTGTGACTCAGATTTGGGAGCATGGGTGGGACAAGTGACCCAAAAAGTAATCTGACTATCTGTCCTGGGCATAGGCCATGTCCTGCTCAGAGGAAGTTACCAACAAAGACAGAAACCACAGCACATCATAGAGACCATTTGTCCTGACACCAGAAAAGAAGTTCTACTCCATATGGTAGTCAGCAATATCATGCAATAATCACAAATATCATTCCTACATACTTGACTGAACAATGAAAGCAGTCACAATCCATATTGACATCAAACAAGTGCCTACTTAGCTTTTCTAAGTAACTGAACTTATACTACTGCATTTGAATGAGAATGTGCTAATACTGCTACACCAAACTTTCATAAATACGTTGCCTTGTTCTGCAGGAATAAATGATGTTGATCTGTGAGTGGTACTTCTTCTGTGAGTAGTGCTTGTGACAGTTTAAACACAAGAACCCCCTGCAGAAGAAGAAGAGTAACGGAGTTACCATTGGCTTTAAGCCTAAGCCCCATCATAAAAGAAAGCCTTGCCTTGGGTAAAAATATATGACTATTGAAGCCAAAGTCTTGAAATAGATGATCAAAGCTGTATTAAGTGCCATTGCATGTGATGGCTAATAAATATATAGTACCAAACACAAACAGCACATTAGAGACAAACAAATCCTTCTTTGATGCTGATATATGTCAGCATGCAAAATTATCACATAGCAACATAAAAAGTATCATTGTTTTACCTCTGTTAGGGTGTTGCAGGGGACAGAAGGTGGTAAATGCAACATACAAATGTTTCAAATGCAATAGAAGACAATACAGCAATATCTTGATGAGTTTCTGCATGGCACTCTGAATTTTGATTGGTTAGGAACCAATTGAAATGAGATAAAAGTGAGCCAGCAAACTCTGTTGAAAGGTTGATGTGAAGCTTGAAACAAAACTCAAATACCCAGAAGAGTGTAAGATTGATGCAAGGTGTCTGATACCATGATCATAACATCTGGGACAAGAGTGTTGCCTTTGGCATGAGCAAGTGTTTCACATAAAACAGAGTGAGAATTACGTCAACACTGGGTGCATCTATAAATTATAAGTCCAGGTTGGAGAACGTCACTCCAACAGATAAATATAACACAAGCACAAATTAATTCTCATACAAAAAGTACACTCGCTTTGACCTTTTAAGATGGCATTTACATAATCAATAAATTGTCAGCCATTCTGTCTGAATTATGATGTAATAAAATGTATGCAATGGATGAGTATGACAAATGAAAAGCACTATAGACCATTGTCTATCTACTAATTAAAATGTCAAATCGAACAGCGTGAAGTCCTTGGGGTATGTGCTTAGGCTTCGACACAAAAGGATCATATGCATGTAGAGTCCACATAAAAGTTGAAAAAAGTCTAAAATGTTTGCTGGAACCAATTCCCATTCAACTCTTTTTGAGGCAGTTGATTTGCAGGACAGAATGTGGCTGGACGAAGGAACTCCCTATCTGTCTTGAAATCATTTTGAAAATCCCCTCATTTTAGATTGCATTGAAGAGTAGGATGATAGGTCATATCTGCTTCCAGCTCAATGCTTCTCACTAAAATAAGGAGGCCAATTTAGAAGCATTTCAGCATAGACAAACAAGTCTGGTCAATGGAACCTTTTCTGTAAAGATTATCAAAAGGTGTAATGAGACTACTCAATTTAAGCTCTGTTTGCCATTGATTAGAATAGAGAGGGCACATTGTTGTGTTAATGTTCATCAGTTCATACAGTTGTATTTTTTGAAGAGCACAGTGTTAGAAATGGGATCATGCATTTTCATTCTAATAATAGTGAAGCCTCCACAGAAAGATACAAAACCCTTAATAAATGCTATAACACAATACATGGTTCTGAGAAAAGACTAAGTGATTGCTACAGATTTAACACAGCATTTTCAAAAATGGAAATGCAGTCATCATGCTAAGAAGATACAACCAAAGATGTGTTACAACATTGCAATACAAGTCCCAACAATGTGATGTTTATCCCGTTTGTGCGAGGAATCAAAAGTTGATGACTGATGGAATTGTCACTACCAAATTTCTGGCAAACGTGGAACAGGAAGACCCTTCTTTCCGAGCCAGTCAAAGATGTTGTACAACATGAACATTGCACAAGAACCCACCCGAGAATAAGGATGGCCATTCCACGACGGTGGTGGAAAGTAAGTATGAAACAGTTGCCATAGTTGCTCATGTTGCATGCCATCCTTCTTGCTGGCTTCATTAAGTGTCAATCGATCCGGGATACCCAGAATTGCATTTGCTATGACGCTACCTGCAAGCGCAGTGGGTACAATTCCATGACCTGCAAATCCAATGTTATACCATACTCCTCCCTCTGTGACAGATTTGCCGGTGCTAGACTTGACATGCGATTCAATATCATTGTCATAATCTACATCTCGTCCTACTATTGGCATAGAGTTCAAAGCAACTGCCAACTTCCCACCCCAAACATGATCGAATCTGACATTGCTCAAGTGAGGATATACTTCCGTGAGAGCATTTCGCAACCTCCATGATATGAACAGTGGCGGGAAGGAAAAGGAATCACACAAAGAACCGAAAAGCAGCCTGCCTTCTTTGTTGTTACTGTTTCTCCAATAGTTCAAGGCAAAATGATCATCCCCACACATTGGCGCAGCATATGGCGATGAAGATGTTGTTTCTTTCCTGCTTGATTGTTCTCGAGGATTCAACTCGGATAAAACTCTTTCTGTGGCTTCCTTATTTAGAGGACACTTGTCATACAATGGTTCTGTGGCAGCCATCCAAGTATACACCGGGACAAACGATTTCGAAAGACGTTTTGAAAGACCAGACTCCGCACCTGTACACAGGACAACATGGTCGCAGTGGATGACATGGCCTTCTTTGGTCGAAAGTTTATATTTTCCTTTACATGATGTGTCAGTAGATTGTTGATCCGGTGGCTCACCGGTTTGAGAAGAATAGTGACTGCACTTTTCCAACTTTGCAACCTTGGCGTATTCATATATTTTTACGCCCCATCCCTCAACGGCATCGGCTAGACCTACCGTCAATGCGAATGGATTAACTCCTGCACAGCTTGGATCGTATTCTCCCCATTTGTACAAACCGTGTTTATTATCAGTCCCATTGCCTTTACCAGATGATACAATTTGCCGTCCCATAATTTGATTTACCTGCTGAGACGTCAAGATTCGACATTTATGATTACTTTCCTCCTCAACTTCCTCATCATCTTCCTCAGGCGTATGTATGCTTGCCTCTACTCCCCCACTTTCTACCCAATCGCAATCAATATTGTACTTTTTCACAACATCACGTAATCGCTCCAGGGCCACGTAGGTCGCATCGTATAGTTCTTGAGCCACTGCTTTTGGATAACGGGGTGTTGTATCGTGGATTCCAAGGGAAGTTTCGACCGTACGCATCATGGAAGGAATGCTGGAAACTTCGGCAGTATCTTTGGATTCGTAATCGTAGGCGTTCATCTCCAAGTTTTCAAGGGGTACTTGAAATCCTTCAATGGTTGAAATAGTAACAGGCTTTGAGTGTTAGAGTGTTTGGTATTATGGACAAACCTTCACAGAGCAGGTCATGTTCTCACCCGGCACGACCATTCCTTTATTGAAAAAAATCACAGAGAGACGAAAGCGATCAGAGATAATTATTTCATTCATGAATAAAATCAATTCTTTCTTCAGTCTCCTCCTTGCCTTTCGCACGTCCTGACGCTCCATTACCGATCTCTGAAGCTTCCAGTACAATAATCTCCGCATTGAGTGCCTCCTCTTGTTTTTGAGATTGCTTTGGTGAAAAGAAATTGTTGCGATTCATTCTCCATCCATCGTGATCTTTTGGTGGACTCGCTTCCTGAGAATGTGGATTGTGTATCCTTTCGGCTAAACACAGAGCCGTGTGCAACCCAGCCATGCCCCCACCTACTATGACTACGCGTGAGTAGTTTGGCGGAGAATGCAAAGAAGTTGCAGCGTTTGCTGGGTCGCTGGGTCCCGTTTGTGGAGCATTCCTTAATCTAAAACCTTTGGTGGATGTCGTTTGTTCCAAGTCGGGTTCTTGCTTCTTGGCGGTCATCTTCCAGTAGGATACGTTGACGTCCTCCTTGCTGCTCTCCAATGCAGAAATAAAGGGATCACTGAGGGTGGCCAACAGCAGTAGTGAAGTACCCAAGATGGAGGCCTTGCCACTAGTTGTTGTCGCTGCTCTTGATAGCATGGCCCTTCCTGATGTTGAAAATCGTGTCCGTATCTCTCTCGTCGTCGGCGGTCTTTTTGAGCGAGCGAGCGAACAAGGGAGAGAGCGAGCGAGTGACATTTTAGTCAATGGTATGAACCTTGTCGCTGTCAACTGTCGATGCTGGAGAGAGAGGATAGAAACCATCGTCCTATATAATGTGGTGTGAGGATCGTGGAGTTCGGTGCTTCCGGCTTCGGAGGGATCTGTCCACGCAAAAAACGGTATGTCTAGGACTTTATCATGGACAAGGAACGCCCACACAGTGAATGCAGTGGGCTTTTCGATAGGGAAAGCGACCCACAGAAGTTGGAAAGAGGTGCTCATTGGGGGGGCCTCAAAGAGGAACAAGTGGAGAGACGTGGCTAATTTTTTGTTCCTCCACCACATGAGGTCTACTTAGCAACCCCACCAATGCAAACATATGTGTACGCTCAACCCCTGAAAGGCTCCTGGCAGAGTCAGACATATTACCTGTTTCCATGATGAAATTATTCTGAATGGTGATTGTCTATTGCTGAACAAGATACCATCTCTTTTGAAACAAACAGCATTTCCCAATAGGAGTTCTTTGATAGGTCCGGTACTGACACATGTACTCAGTGGTCTTTATCCATGCTATAGCCTCTTCTAGCAGCTGGTCTACCACATTTATGCCTAATGGTTTTGCATAGTGATTCACAAGCACTACCATCACCTACTTCAACTTGTATATCCTCTCAAGTTACTTTATTGCATTCTACTTAAGTGAGGCAGCATAGAAAAGATGGCATTAGAAAATCATGAAGTATGGTTGCTATGAATTGTGATAAGAGATCATGTCATCTTGTTCTTTTCACATTAAATATATTAGTTCAGACTTACAGAAGGCAAGTCAAAACAGTGCATCAATGTTATTTCCTGTGTCAAAGACTAAAATTAAAAACTTTTGGAAGTACAGCACAGAATAAGCAGTGATAATATGTAGTATCCGTTGGATGGTATTATTTTATCACACCACACTCAAAGTGTCGTAAATACAAAAACTGCGAGACATCAAGACAAAGTTGTCTCCAACTTTGACTAACTATCATGAGTTTGCAGTTTAGGCAGTAAATAAGAAGGAGCCATTTTAGCAGCACAAAAAAGCAGGTGATGTGCTGTCATCATGGGAAGGAATGATAGGTTGAAGGTTCTGGAATGAGGTACTGTACTATTCATATGTTCCCCCACAGATGTATATTATGGGATATTGTTTCTGTCGCAAAATATTAAGCAACAACTCTGGATTGTTTTCAAAATTCAGATCAGCATTCAAGAATCCTTATTTGATATGATTTAAAATGTGCTGCTTCTGAAGTACATATGGATTTAATTAGAAGTCAATTATCATTGTAAAAAGGTTCCACTTGATGGCATGAGTCACTGAAACACCTCTAAGTTTTTGAGATATTGCTTTCTCGTTCGTCAAACCCGTTGGCAGCTTTTTGTAAATGTGAACAAAATATGATACATATGTAAAATATGGCCAAGTCTTGCAGACCGAATCTTTACATGAAGGGTATTTTCCTCATAATGAAGCCCTCTGTGTTACACACTTTTGGTTTTCATTCAAGTGAAGGCTAACTGAATATAGCACGATGTAACACAAAGAATGATCTGGACCGTGAACATTTGGAAAGATAAATACTTCATATTGGTAGTTCATTCCAACCGGTTGATAATCAGAGTCCTCCATCTTTTTAGGTTTAGAGCCTTCAAAGTCCATGGATCAGTTAATTTGTTCAAGTTTATTAGCATTCAATCAAAGAAACATGACCCCACCTTTTGTAGCATCAACAATTTCTTCCTTCAGCCTCTCGCCATCCACCTCATCACAAACAACATTCAATTCCATTTCACCTTGATCATTGTACTTCTCTCCACTTGTAATTCCACCAAACTTTGCCGTCGCTGCATATACAGCCCCTGAGTTGGCTACCTTTGTTGACAGACGAATTGTTGATTTGGGAATATATATTTGCGTAGGTGCCGATCGGAGAACTAGCCGTGCAGTGGAGCCATATGCTCGTATGAGTCCACCTGCTCCTAGTTTGATCCCACCTTTGACGATGTTGTTAATTGTAGTTTGTTTGTAGTTCATCAAAGGTATAATACCAGATACAAGTCATGAGACATAGATGGGGCAATGATTTCTTTCTGCTGCTTTGAAGTGCAATCATTGACGTACCGAAGTATCTTACAACAATACACAATGTGTCAGATAATCCTTCTCCTTTTATTGCCCCTTCGCGACAATATTAGATCGATATTGTTGCAACGAGAAGAAGGTTTTTTGATGAGAAACGAAACATGGTATCTTTCTGATATGCTTCCTTTATCCTTAATAGATTCTTTCGAAATCTTCACTTACCCAATATTGGAACACCCTGTGAAAAAAACAATTAAAAGGATGCAAAGCTCAAAACAATGAAGAAATGACATTGTTTAAAGACAAAAGCATTCAAGCAGTCCAATCTCACTGCTGTCCCTGTAGGCTCGCCATCATCAGAACACCTTTCCGTTCCAACACCTCCATGATCTGTGCCTCCACCACCCGACACAAATCCAAAACACACATGTCTCGACTTGGGGTGGTCTTTTCTAACTCGGTCTAAATGCAATTGTGCCTCCTCCCATGTCGCGCATGATGTGGCTATGCCAATGAATCGTGATTTTTTGATAATTTCTTCTTCTATGTAGAATGGATTATCGCTAGCCGTTTTAGGCAAAAGGGTTTTGATTTGTGGTGTTTCGTTGTTAGAGGATGCCGCGTCTGTACGAGACCGAGAGGATTGACATGTCTTTCTGCGTGGGCAACTGTGTGGAGTGTGCAAAAAAGAGATGGGGATCTTCGAATGCGTTCTTCTTGATTTTCCTGTGGCTCCACGTAAATTAGCATTGCTTCGTGTGTTTCCTCGTAACTGGAATGATAACGTCGCATGTCGGTTTCGACGTAGTATCATCAAATCGCGATGACCCAAAGCCATGGCATTCTGAACGACACAAGAGGATAAGCAAGCGATTGTGGCGAGGTACCGGCACGGCATTTAGGTGCTGTACCCACGTGAGTTGTGACGAAGTAAAAATTATAATCGCTGCGATAGTCCGCAGAAGTTTAGCAGAGGTCGGCAGTCAGCTTGGCTTGGCTTGCCTTGCCTTCATGTTCAGTTGAACATGAAGATGCGTTGTGGATTGTGGAAGGACGGGTGAACTCCTGCCTGCCTGAATAAAGATACCATGGTATTTTTCAAATTTTCTCAGGAGGCAGGAAACTATGTAGAACACGTAGGCACGGTACAAAATTTGGTAGGTATCAGATTTCAGGCTCCAGGCGGAGTGATTATGTAGTTATACCTGACACAACACAACATACGTACATACATACATACATATCGTATGGTATTCTACTAAGGTTACCCCAATAATGTCCCTACATATCAACTCAACAGTTTTGCTTGTGTCGTCATCCAACGTTGAGAGGAGTGAAACATTCCCTTTACTCCAATGATGTCCTTCCCGGTAATCATTCTAATGACACGACGTATGTCATAGGCATCATCAATAGGGGGTCTCAAAGTTTTTCTGAGACCGAGACCGAGACCGCTTCTTTTTGTGTATAATGACTAAAATAGACAGTCAATTTACTTAACCCCTACTTTGTCATTTCGGTCTCATCCTATCTCATCTCAGATGAAACTTTGAGACCCCCTGAGACGAGGACCCATTGTTTGTAATACCTTTTCCGATCAAAAGACCGCTCCTCTTGAAGGGGTCTTGTACAGCGATCATTATTGTGCATCGCGATGAAATAAAAGTGTTCGAGAGGAGGAGACGTGGAAATACTTCTGTGGAAGACCACTGTGCTTGAAGTGGTCTTGTGCAACATCCAGTCAGAGATGGAGTTGTCGTGTAAGCGATCTTGGTTGTGTTGCTTTTGTGTTGTTGTGTTGCTTTTGTGTTGTTGTGTTGCACAACGGAAGAGATAGCCGGGCAAATATTTCATCGGTTTTTTGTTGGAAGATCTTTGGATTTTTATCTTTCTGGTCTCAGAGGTTGCCGTCTCGGTCTCGGGCTTGGGGGCCTGAGGCTGAGACGGCAAGTTTTTCATGGTACTCTGATTACCAAATTTAGGGGATAATGCCAGATGACGTCGGCAAAATGACCTGAGACGAGCAGTGAAGTTTGGATTTATTGTGATAAATAAATTTAATTCCTACGTATTCGAGCCTGTAGAGTTTGGTCGGAGTTTATCTTTGCGGTCTCGGTCTTGGTCTCAGAAAAACTTTGAGACCCCCTAATAAGTTTCACATCTTCAGAAAAGGTTCGAGTGTTCCATCCTCCACCATTCTCACTGCAAAGCGATACTTGCTTTTAAGTTGTCCATCCATGATTGGGCTCCACTTCTTTTCTTATCAGTACCATACTTACTTGTTTACTAACACTGTCTACACGAGCCACACAGGAATGCCTTACGAAATGAATATGATTTTACTTTTTACCTCTAATGTAATAATATTTTTCATTGACTGCTCATATTATTTCTATTCGGGGTTCAAGATTTTATAGGTATAGAAATTTTTTAACCCTTCATGCCTGGATAATGATACTAGGGTATCTGCCATGTTTCTTCTCAGGAGGCAGGCATCTCTCTAGCTTTAAGGAACTTTACTAGTAAATGATGATACCTAGGTATCAAGAGAAATTTGTCAGGGGGGGATAGGCTGATACTAGGGTCTAGTTAGCAAAAATAACTAGGAGTTCACCCGTGCTGATTGTGGATCAAATTGACGGTTTGGTGATGGTACGTATTAGTTTTACGTACAGACGTACTGGGCTAGGGCAAGGTAGGGGCAAGGTCACACCACATCATGTACTACGCTTTCATGACAGAGATGACACAAAATTAATAAAAAATCAAATAGTGTTATAGGTAATGATAAATACAAAATATTGAAATACCTATCAGAAAAACAGAATGGATCTCACAGACACATCGAATTATCATGTTGGGGGGGATCAGAGCGTCCCATCGAGTGCAATATTTTCTCAGAAAATACATGATATATTTTTACTTTGCTTTGAAATCGAACTTAAATATCGAAAGGTATGAGCAACAATAACAGAATCAAGACTGTATAATAGTCATGCAAACCAAGCTAAACCAAGACATCATCACAGATGTATCACAGATGTGATTCTGAGTTCTACTACGTCTTAATGATGGAAAATACAAAAACCACCCTCACAAAATGGAAATAGAAAGCACCACGAATTCGACGTAAACAATCAATCATCAATCACATGATGAGTTTCGCCACATTCGCAACCCAAGCGACCTCCAAAGTGATCCGCGCCCCACCCGGCTCCATCTCTCATCTTCACACGAAGATCACAGAACAGCCATCGTACTTTCCGTCCGCTCTCCGTTCACTCATTCAAGATTTGGCATCGAAAGAAGCATCAGGCATGGATACAGCCAATGCGAAGGGGGTGTCTAATGTAGAATACGATCGAATGATGAATGAAATGGAATCAACCGGGAATGGGTTGTTGAAGTTGGTTTCCGATAGAGCGGACAAGATGGGAAGCGAAGAAGTCTATGATGAGCAAGTTTTAGATCTGTGTATGTATAATTGTTTTGAAGATATTCGGATTGCATTACGTTGCGTTTTATTTTGTGTCTGAAACGTCTTACTGAATCTCGTGGACCTCATTATTAAACAACACAGATGATTCGTTCGTATGGGGTTTCAATTCGCCTTTCCTCTGGAGAATCACCGAACACGACATACGATCATTGTATGTTTCGAATATACGTGAAAACCATGTCGAAATCGGGGTAGGCACGGGATTATTTCTAACCAAGGATGTCTCCAACTCATGTCAGTCCGTAACACTGATGGATCTAAATAGGAATAGTTTAAATGTTTGCGAAAAGAGGATAATGGCTCCATATGAGACTGGAAATGACACCACGGCGCAGAAGCCAAATCTCAAAAAGGTGATTGCCGATGTCACCTCCTCGGGGGAAGATTTCTCATCGCCATTACATAGAGGACAATATGAATCTGTTGCCGCCAACTTTTTATTCCACTGCCTGCACGGATCGAATATGTTAGACAAATTCCAATCATTCCAAAATTGTGCATCATTGCTTAGTAAGGATGGAGTGTTCATTGGGAGCACAATATTAGGAAAGGAAATGTTGCTTGATGCTGAGAGAGCCGGAAAGACACCGGTGAAAGTTTTGCATACATACAATGATTGGGGTATCTTTGGCAATCTCGGTGATTCGTTCGAGGATTTGGAGAACGTCTTGAAGGATTTGTTTTGTGAAGTGGAGTTGAAAAGGGTTGGATATTGTGGTGTTTGGAAGGCGAGGGGCCCAAAGCAGACGAAAGTATAAATTGACCTTGGCGCGTTGTCTGTTGGGCTTATTATTGTTCAACAACGAATAAGTGAATGTTTGCGTCTTGAGCACCTGCACCTACAAGACAAAAGAACTTTTGTAGATACTCATAAATAATGTCTTCTGGAAGCAACGTGTTGCCTATCGCCAATGGGCAGCTGTGATTGTTGTGTTGTTTTAAGCTAACAGGTTTTCAACACTGCATATCCATCAGCTAACTTGTCACTCAACAACTACTGGATTACAAGTAGAACAACAGGTCACTAACACACGTACACACTGTCTAAGAAACTGCTTCCAAATCTAAAATGATCTGTGTGTACATTTCATTGGGCGATTCATGATTTATAACTAATGTTACAAGTCTATGTCAAAAAGAAGCAAAGATAGCTGGAGCCACGAAAAACTGTTACCCTCCCGAAATATTTAGTCTATGACAGTTCCTCTCTTAAACAGAATGAGCAGGATGGACCAACTCCCCGGTAACCATATCGACGCTCATCTCCCACTCCTCGGTGCAGTTTCTCCAGTCATACCCGTCATAACGGTATTCCTTCTTATTGCGGATTTTGTTCTGACGGACCTCGATGGAGGAAGAAAACATTTTCCGCCGTTGCTGCGGTGTGAGCGTGGACGCGTGTGGGATCGGCAGGACAGTGGCAGTCTCGTTGAAGGAGACGCCCTTTTTCTTGCTCGAGCTGCTGCTAGAAGAGGAGAGACTGGCGTCATCCTCCGTGGAGCTGCTTTCCAGCGAAGAACTTGAATTGGAACGGACCAAATCCGGAAGCGGGGAAGAGAGCACAGAAGGCGATGACGGTTCGTCGCGAAGCCGGGCAAAGCCCAAGAGCCAGCTGCCCCCTCCTCTCTTCTTCACGGCGGATACCTTTTCGGACGAGCAGGGGCTAGTGAAGCTGTCGGGACGACACGACCGTGTCTCCAGCGTGTGATCGTAGCCCTTAAGGCGCTCGAATTCGAGATGATTCGCATCGGGGAGGAATTGGCGATGGCGTCGGGCAGGCTTGAGTGCAAGCGAAAATGCGCCGTCCATGGAGGAGCTCTCGGTCTCGTTCGTGAGATGAAGAGAAACCTTCTCGAGGTCCGAGGCCACGCTGTTGCTTTCCAGTTCTTTAATGATCGCCATGATTTCAGACATGTGTTTCGATGTTGATAAGTTGATCGATTGTTGTTGCTGTTGCTGTTGCTGCTGCTGTCGTTCTGGCAGTTCAATTTGTGAGACAATTGAAATGGATCGAGGCAACAACAATGAGATCAATAAGAATGCCTTAAGGCCGTTGTTCTTCTCTGCAACAACAATCAAATCGATCAACTTATGCACCCCATTTCGGTGGCTGCAGTAGCTTGACACAGCGCTCAATGTTATTATTTTTCCACGATCAACGTCTGTGAATGAAAGGGATTCTCATTAACCAACCCCGCGAGGACATAACGGTGTCACATCTTTCGCCGATGTCCGTCCAGTGACGATCTTGTACAAGCAAACAAGGACATCAAATTTTTGGGAATAGTGACGGAAAGTCCCAATGTGAAATCGATACTGTAGGGCACTATGTGATTGGCAATAGAAGAGATGTATTTCGTTGGTTCACATACGAGTGACTTGTTGTGTATGGGTTATCGTGTCTTGAGATAATGTTTTTTTAGATCACCCAAAAAGAAGAAGACATTGTGTGCGGCAAGGCAGTCAAAATTACTACAAATTATTACAGTCTTGCCGTCAGGGTATGTATTATACAGTACAATACAATATGGTACCAGGATGACCGGAGGAGAATTTCTGTTGGATCTGGCACGATTATTATGGGGAAGTGGCTAGTGATTGTGAGGGCAATGTGATTTTCGTGCAGCCTCAGTGCGTTAGTGTGAACGAGTGTGATGTCGTATCGATTTCGAAGAATGATTCGACGAGTGGAATCATGTTTTGGGCCCTATCGTTATATTATAACCTACCTTAGAAGTATTCTAACGCATTCTCATTCACTACTTGATCCCGTGGAATATCCCCGAAAGTGTCTATTTCAGCTTGGGCCTATTGTAGCTAACGACACAATAACTAAAAATGCAAACTATCGTGAGGGCCTTACATACCCTAACATAGCCAAAAGCGAACCCATCCCTTTTTCAAACCCACAGTGACCATAAAATACACACCCCTGTGGAATTTTCCTGTTGCATGTCTATTTGAGGATTGCAATGTTTCCAAAATATACACCATCACACTGCGATTTTGTGTGCAGGGTTGTGTTGACTGATAATTTTCATGTCCTGAAAGTTTTGGCGGTCATACATCGTCCTACTCCTATTACACTTGTATGTTTCTAAAATATGCTTCCTGATTTAAATATTACTCACCAATGGTTAATTTCTCTATCAAGATACACCGGAAATTCGAAGCTTTGTCCTTTCCTGAAAAAGTATACCATATTTTAATGCATGTGCTTGAAATGATAGAGAGAATCACCAACATAACATCAAAATAAATTGCAATTAAACAAATTATGAATGTAATTGTTTTTCTTAATACTCATGCATCTTTTATTCACAGAAAGGGAATGTATTTTTGATATGCAGCATCAAAATATTCACAGCAGCCAATGAATTATTTACATCAGAGAAAGCATGTAGATAGGCCATGTCATATAATTTATGCAGCAGTTTTCAAAATCAGGTGAGAACCTGGGGCTCCAAACAACATTACACACCCATAGTCACCCCTTTTCACTGCATACAGTATAGAGATGTCTTACTAGCAGCCCCGGGTCCAGTAAGACACCCCTACACTTCTGTAGCCCAAGTGTACACTAGTGTACACTTGGGTTGCACAAGTGAATGAGTCAGTTACTGGCAACTTGATCCCAAAGCCAAATTACCCCATTTATTCTATGTATGAGAGGAATTGGTATATAATACAAGAAAACCAACTTCTCAGTAAGTAATAGACTCAATAATGATTCATATAGCATCTACATTAGTGTTATATGGCATACGGGCTTTCTACTTGAAGTGCATGGCAGGGTTACAGGAAGCTACTGTTTTGGCTTACTACAGTTTAGTAGCAGATACTGTAGTGGATGGTTCGGCTGTGGGAGAGTGTACAGTTTGTCGACAGGAGTGTAAGTGCAAGCTGTGGTTGGCACTCCAATTATTATGCTTTACAACTGCATTATTAAATACTAGAATTAATCGTCTTCAAAGACCATCCTTTCACCCCCCAAAGAATGAGCCCGAAAAGCTTTATCCGGCCAAATTCCATCCTGACACCAAAAAACTACCAATGACCAACAACATACATACTAAGACTTGATTTTTCTGGCACACCAACATCAGGCTATTGCAATGTAATAATAATAATAATTAAAAAGTTAATTATAATTCAAATAAGTAAATAAGTAAGAACAAAATCCAGCGATAACCTGGCAGCAATTTGGGTGGCATTTCAAACTCAGGCTGTGGGTTGAGATGTGGCTATTCCAATGAAAGGACCATAAATATTTAATTAAAAGGAATAAGATGTAGTGAAAAAATGTAAAAAAAGGTTGAGTTAATAAAAACTTACCCTGAAAATCTATCACCCTTGCCAATTGTTCTTGTTGGGTAGGATGCAATGCGGTGTGGGAGGCCAAACTCAGGCTGTGGGCTGAGTTTCAGATGTTCCCTTGGCAGGGCTGTAAGTATTTAATTGATTTTCTTTGAGACGTAGCTAAAACTTGTGGGTAGAAAAGGGGAAGATAACAAAAGCTCACCCTGAAAATCTACTGCCCCTGACAATGATTGTTGGCTAGGTCGCAATGCCCACACGGACACAAAACTCAGTCTGTAGGCTGAGTTTTGGCATTTTCTGTGGTAGGCATGTAAGTATTCAATTGAATACAATTTGAGGGTAAGACTGTTCAGGTAGTACAGAGGAACATGTTCAATGGCAGAGGGGTGTGGCAGGGTAGGCGGGCTGCCAGTTTGGATTACTGATTTATCCATTGCAATCATTGGTTGTGTTCTTGGAATTCATGGTTAAGTATAAATGAAGATTGCAGAAGAAACTTCAGGGACAGTTCCTCTTATGAAGGAGCACACAACAAAACTTAATTCAAATGATGTGCTTCCTATTAATGTTGCTCCTGCTGCTGGACATGCGGGAAACCTGTGCCATTGGGCAACTATCAGTATCAAAAAAAGAAAAAATACCTACTGCTTCAAAAAGAATCATTTTGATAAAGACTGAATTCCTGAACATATTGGCCTTTTTATACATGCAACAAATTGTCAATCTATTTGCGTACCAAAATAGATGCAAGAAAGATGTTTATCAAATTGAGTGGTAAAGCAGCAAAAATTGATACTGTTGAGTAGTGTGTTCAAATACAAGCTATTTGGTTTGGATGGAAGGACCTCCATCATTCATGTCAAAGAAGTGTAAAGAGCACTCCACAGAGGATATGTTTTTAATTGGATTAGATAATATATTAAACCCAAGCACAGCAAAAGTCAAAATAAATTTAAATCAACTGTGTAAGTTCCAACCCCGTGACTTTGTCAGACGAAACAACCTACTTTTATCAGATGAATCATTTTTGTCAGTTAGGTATCAGTTTGGTGTCCAACTGACCATTTTCAAGAAAAGGTATCCACTACATTTAAAAACAAATTCAAATTTTACGAGGCAAAAACACATTTGTCAGACAAAATCACTAAAAAAGTCTTATAATGAAAAAATCACATGCTTATCCCTGGTCATCCAGGTTTTGTTGGACGAATCCACATGATTGCAAACTGACAACAAAGGGAAGACAACCCTGAACCTTAGGTTTACTTACGGCGACCTATACCGCAGAGCCTTAGCTCAGCTGAACATGATTGATTTCTAAATATACAAATAGCAAATGTGATTTCATAAGTTGAGTTTAAATCAATCTCCAATCCGACTGGGGATAGCTTTTATCTTATATTCACATCTGAATTTGAACATACCCCCAATCTGTTTCATCGGATGAAACACCTAACTAATTTGGTTCCGTCTGACAAAGTCAAAGGGTTCCATGTAACTGCCCCCTTACCAAAGGTGTGTGAATCAGAAAAACACAAAGTACTTGTTGAAGCCATGAGAACGACAGAGGAGTTACATGCAGATTGAACATTTTACATGTATGCAAAACTGTAGCCAGTAAGATGAACCATTGATGAAAAATAGAAACCATCAAAATGGAGCAGAGTTAAATCTTTGACAAAAAGATGGAACAAAAATCCACTGGACTATCAAGGTCTTGTTGTCCCCATAAAATGTCTAGATATAGTTAGAATCATTTCAGATGCTCCAACTAACTACCCTAAAATGACAAGGACTCTGAATGAAAAATCAAAGGACCAGATTGAAACATGATGATGAGTTCATTGGCTCTTGTTAAGTTCACGTTCCCACCAATTGAAAGAATCATATCCAGTCATTCAGAGCTTGTACCCTCGAGGAAAAATAACTCGTAATGGCCACTTCAAGATTTTCTTTCAATTGGCAGTGGTTATGCCATTCAAATCATGAGTTGAAATGTAGTTCTACCATTGAAAATGAAATTAGAATTGTTGCTGTGGTTCTAAAAAATGAAGAAACCAGTTGACAAACAATCATTAATCTGTAATGACGACCACAAACCTCAAATCAATATGTGTTATTGACAAATAGAAAGAAAGACGGAGATTCTTTGATCAGTTCCCATTCAATTCTGGACTCAAAGTACATTTTATGTCTTAACAACTATATGCAATACACAACATCATCATGTACACTACGAAATGTTCGTCGTCAATGAGCTCCTAACTTCGAATGTTTGCGTAATATGCTTCCTCTAGCCTCGATTCATAATCAGAGACCATTCCAGTTATCTGGCTCTCCATTGATTGGATATGAGCCTGCAGACGATTTTCTTTCGACTTCTGTAGTTCCAAAGTGTTGTTGAGCTTGTTAACTTCTGATTTGTGCTTTCTTCGCTGTTTCTCCAACTCCTTCTTGCATTCTAAAAGCTCTCTCTTGATCGACTCGGCATCCTCTTTGTCTTGTAGTTCTTGCTCAAGGTGTTCTATTTTGATCGTGAGCTCCGAGATCTTGGCTTGTTTCTCTCTGGTGGATTCCTCCAAGAGTCTTGCGAATTCGTCATCTTTCTTTCTTAGCATGCCTTCAATGTCCAAATCATCAATAGAATTCTTCAAGTGAGCATCTTGGATCTGCTTGATAAGATCATCTTCCCTTTCTTGCAAAGTCTGCTCCCTTCGTTTTGCATCACGCAATTGCTGCATGTAAGAATCTTCCTTCTCACGAAACGTTGTCAGTAATTCCTTCTTCACCTCACGTATTTCCTTGAGGTGCAAGTTCTGCTTCTCAAGAAGAGTATTTTCGTACTCTTTCTTAATCTCACGGATCTTGGTGTTGAATTCATCCTCTTTTTCTTGAAGTGCCCACTGTTGCGATTTCTTGGCTTCCCAAAGCTTTGCATCAATACCATGGTCATTTGCTTCCAGCTCTGTAATTTTCTTTTTCAGCTCACGAATCTCCTTAAGATAGGAATCTTCCCTTTCTTGAAGTTCTTGGAGCTGATTTTTGATGGAACGGAGCTGATGGTAATATGTTCGTTCTTGGTCAGACGAAAAGACACCACTCTTAATACCATCTAGATCCTTCAACTGCATCTTGAGTGATTGCTCTCTCTCCTCGAGAACACAGATCTTCGATTCCAATTCACTTACTTGATCCCGGTGATACTCTTCTTTCTTACTTAGTTCCTCTCGTGTTGCATTTAGCTTGTATTTAAAGGATGCAGCATCCTCTAGTTCTTTTTTGAGTGATCGTTCTTTCTCCTCTAAGTGACGGATCTGGTCACGTGCTTCATTGAGTTGCTGCCTGCAAGAGTAATCTGTGCTGTGGCTTACAGGATCATTGTACGATTTGCTATACAACTCGTCTTCAAGCTCGCTGATTCTTCGACGGGCATTGTTCAACTGGTCACGCAGTAATTTCTCTCTACCTTCCGCATCTTTTTTAATCGCGTCAATAGCCCTCCTGGTTTGCTCTGCCTCATCCATGCTTCCGCTTCCACGATACTTCGACCTGATACCGTAGAGGGCAACCTCGACACTTCCTTCACGCTCTTCCAATTCTGACTCCAACTTGGAAACTTTATACTGCAGTGTGACAATTTCAGAAAGCAAATCCTTTTTACTTGCTCGCTCCTTTTCCAATTCACTCTCCAAGTCAGCAATTGTCGCTCCGTGTTCCTTCCGTATCGCTGAATTGAATTTGCGCATTTCCTCGGCTTCTCTCATTATAGTATCAAGTTGTAGCTTCATGTGAGTTGAATTCTCACAAATCGAAGTGGGATGATTCTGAAGCAACGAGGCTGTGAGAGAATATCCATCACTGCCTGATTCTTTGACAATGTCCTTGAGATGCTTCACCTCTGCCTCGAGCCTCGCGCGGTCTTCTTGCCAAGATTGTTCTTTTTTCAGGAGCTCTGCCTTCAGGGCGTACTCAGAGTTCTGAGCACCCCAACTTGTTTCGGTCAGTGATCGAATTCGTGATTCTAACTTGGCACGTTCTTCATTCCATTCGTTTTCTTTTGCCATCCAGTTTTCTTGCTGCTTTGGATTGAGGACATCTTTCTTGGCACGTTCCTCCTTTAGTTCTCCCTCTAGTTTGGCACACTCCTCCTTCCATCTGTTCTCTTTTACTGCCATATCCTCTCTGTACTGCTTCTCAAGCGCCTCCATCTCCTTGACAGACTGTTCAGAGCACTCCTGCGACTGAGCTCTAGACTTTTCAATCTCAACTGTTGCCTTTTCCAGACTTGTTCGTAACGATCGGACTTCTTGGAGGTGAGAATAAACTGCCTCCCCATGTGCCTTTTGCATGGTGTCGATCTTGATCTTAAGATCGTTCACTTGGGCTTCGAGCTCAGCAGATCGTTTCTTTTCCTCGGTTAGTTCAGCGAACGAGTTATCATTGGCAGCAATCTTTCTCTTCATTTCGTTCACTTGACGCTCTAAGTCCGCATTGCGTTTCCTTTCTTCATCCAGTTCTTGGCTTAGATTTGCTTCACGTTCGCTAAATGCGCTCTTTCCCTCCTCCTCATACGTCCTCAGTTCGTTAAGTTGACACTCGAGCTCAGCGATTCGTTTCCTTCCTTGGTCAAGGTCGTCGCTAAGCTGCCGTTCACGATCTACGAAGCTTTTCTTCTCGCGCTCTAAATAAGTTTCGCGATCTTTCCACAACGTCCTCTCTTCTTCCAACCTCTCTTCATATTCATTCTGAATCTTCTTTGTGGTCTCGTTGACATCCCTCAACTTTTCTTCTGTGCTCGCCTTCAATTGCATTTCGATTTGTTCCTTCTCGATCTTGAGTATTCTCACTTTATTTTCGAATTCTTCCTTTGCCGTCTTCATTTTTTCGAATTCTCCCCTGCTTACTTTATCCTCACCTTGGTGATGATGTGCCAAGTCAAAAAATACTCCAGGGGCAGGGTCGACACCTTCCCTCGCGGAACTCTCCTTATCGTCACGAGCATCGGAGATGTATTCCAAGGAAAGACGAGACGAGGAAGGCTGGGAACGCTGATTTGACATAGTCATGACACGAGGGCTCATTGGAGGCAGACCCTGACGAGCACTGGGGTCTCGACTGTGACGAGGACTTAGATATTTGTCAATGATGTTGGTCGCTGTGACAGGAAGATTAATCACATTTTCAGCTTGAGGCGTAGCAGTGTCCTGAACATCCCAAGAAAACGATCGTCGAGGTCCCATCTTCGGAGTGGGGTCAGTCCTTTGAAACTCTGGGTTGGTGCTTTTCGTGACGTCTTGTTGAACATGGCCGTAGCTCACCCTGGGAGAAGAAACAACACGCTGATTATTGCAAGTGACTGGATCACTCATAATGCTTCGATTGTCCCATGAATGACGGGGAGACATCTTGTTGTTATCGTTACTTGTGGCGGTGGTGGTGACTGTTAGATTGTGTTGACCTACATTTGCTTTGATAGTATTGTGTACCGGAGAAATTCCCAATTTATTCCAAGCATTGTTTCCTCTGGGAGTTCTGAGAAGAAAATGTCGCAAGTTGAGAAATGACATTTCTGATATTACCTTCTGCGACCCAAGTCCGGGAGACTTACCTAACTACACCCAAACTAAACTCAATATTATCGCGAACTTCTCCCCCCTTGTCAGATCTACCATCATGTCGACTTGTGTCCAACCTCTCTTCTTCTTCTTCCAACAAATCTCCAAAACTCACCAGGGCATTCGAATATCCGTGATTCTTCCTCGCCGTCAAATCCATCTGCTGCATATTAGTATCCATGGTAATATCATCTTCGAAGGATGCATATCTTTCTGCATTGTTCTTATGCTGACTGTTTTGATGGAGGGAATATTTGGGACTATTTCCAAGTGAATTACTTAGATGCAATCCTTTTCTCATGATGTGGTTGGCGATTTGATTGGCGACTTCCGTGTGCTTGGGATAGGATGCGTTTTGTGCAAGTTTGAGGGGTGTGTTGCCGTCCTTGTCCTAGGTTACATTCACGAGGAAAACGAGCAAGGGCAGATTGATGTGAGATAATGTAAGAAAATTGAATTGTTTGAATGGTTGGAAATCACATAACTAGAGATGAGAACACAACCAATCAAACGTATCAATCCACTCGCAGCTCACCCTAGTATTGGCCAAATCCCCCGTAGCCACCAGCATCATCTCGACAATTCCACTCCCATTACCATTGCTCCCCTCATTCGGCCCCCACTGGCCCAAATAATGCAAGGGCAACATCCCACGTGGATCCCCCACCATGCTCCCTTGAGGAAAATTCATTAGCAGCGTATATATGCATTCCCGGCTGCATCGTGCCCCACAGGCATAATGCAATGGCAGGAGACCTTGATGATCTCGAGTTCGTACCGAAGCGGGATGGAGCTGGATAAGTAGACGGAGAAAGGTGTGTGGCGGAGACAATGCGCATGTGGAGTGAATGGGGAGGAATCGCCAAAGGATGCTGCCGTTGTTGTTGTTGTAACGCACCACCCAAGTGGCGACATCGTTCCTCGTCCCGTTGTTTTTGTTGGATAGAATGCCCTCGCATATTTGGGTAGCCCTGTCCCAATCGCTGTTGCCAATTGCTTCGTACAGAGGAGTTACGTTGGTGTCATAGTCGACCGTGGCATCGGCAGAGTTGTACGATAGAACGAGCGAGGCCGCCGAGCTTGCGTTGGTAACGTGGCTAGTGTGGCTGCCCGAGAGGCTGCCGGTTTGGACGGTGATGTTCTTGGTGGCGTAGGCCGCTTGGCCGTGGGAGGCTGTCATGGCCTCCAACCTCAAGCTCGATGGATTCAATCGGGCAAGTGAGAAATGAAGCAGATCGAATTCAACAAGCCCACGTTATCTACTTCATTAGAACCATCGTGGCTCTCGTCAGTGAACAAAACATTTCTATTCCATTGTCAATGAGAGACTGATCTAAAATCAACGATGGCATACCCCAAAAGTGCCTATCATCTCGTCTACACACTAGCAACACTACCACCTCTTCTACTAACTCAGATTGCACATCAAATCGAGATTGGATGCATACCATATCTTATCAAATTCGCCAATTCTAGATTTACTTATTCCTACGTCATATTTAGTTTTCTTCGGGTCATAGACTTCAAATTGATGCCGATAGTCCGTTCTGTTTGAGAGAATTTCAATTTGCTATAGCCTTTGCTCATTTGGCGAGCACACGATTTTCGCGATGTATGGCGACCATTGGCCATGCGGATGCTGTGAGGTGCCGACGACAT
>JABMIG010000247.1:0-112500 GCA_013187285.1 Cyclotella cryptica | reverse complement strand
ATACTCGGCGGGTGCATCAAACAATCATGGCGATGCTCCGCACAGCTGACTTAGACATGGCAGATGCAGTCAGCGAGTGACATTGCTGACTTTCTCACTAACGCCGCATGGGCCATTCGCTCTACCTATCACACAGTACTAAAAACCTCACCAGGAGCAGCTATTTTTGGACGGGACATGTTGTTTGACGTCCCTTCATTGCTGACTGGTCCAAAATAGGGAATATAGACAAAAACAAACAAATAGAAACACACACAAGGGAAAATGATGCCCGCGTGGACTGGGATTATCAGCCCGTTGACCAAGTACAGCTGCCAGTATCCTCTGCAAAACAGAAAGCCGGTATGAAAGTGATTCTTGGACTATCACGCCAGTTCATACGAATGGCACCATAAGGATTCAACGCGAACTAATCTGAACGATTGAATATTAGGAGAGTTACACCTTACTTTACATAAAATAAGTCTCTGTTCATCCCCACTCTCTACCAACACTTAAGCTTCGTCACATGCACACCGTCTTTTTTTCCTCCCAGCCCTCGGCTGGAGGTTTTACATTTTGTGCGCATTGACACCTTATCGCTCCATTCGTGGGGGCGAGTGACATGAGCCAAGGATCCATCACTCAAGGACTCCTCATTGCTCTAAAAATTCAAAAGTATCCAAGAGATACATTTAGAAACATTGTTCCTAATATCAAAGACAGTCCGAAGGTTCAAGACCAAGATATCTGGCAAGACCAAGAGGTCTGGAAAAGACCAAGAGCAAGACAAAACAGCAAGACCAAGTCAGCTTACAAGACCAAGTTATCTGGCATTACCAAGATCACATGGTGTTACATGTTCTCCGACATCTTCAACCTAAGATGTCTGAGCTAATGGCAACCCTTGAGTTCGTCTGAACTTACCTTGATGACTTATTATGCATCAGCAAGGGTAGCCTTGAAGACCACCTTAATAAGCTAAGACGGGTTTTCATCAGGTTGCGAGACACAGAAGCGATAGTGAATGCCGCAAGTCATCTTTCTGTGCGTGGAGACAGAATACCTAGGATATCGTTATCCAGAGATGGTATAAAGCCACAACCAAAGAAGGTACAGGCAATCATCGCATTAACACCACAAAATGTTAAACAACTCCGTAGATTCCTGGGCATGGTCCAGTACTACAGAGACATTTGGGACAAGCGCGGTGAAATACTTACCATTAACCAACTTGGTTGGTGAGTGTGAACACACCAAAGTCACAGGGCTAACAAAACTAAGAAAAGCCGTGGCATTGGGACAACATCCACCAGCAAGCTTTCGACACTGTAAAGGCAACAATGCTCAGCGATGTTACCTTGGCCTAGACTATTCGCAGGGCTTTGAGATTTACACAGATTGTTCCAAATTTCAATTGGGCACTGTAATTACTCAAAACAACAGGCGCTGGCGTTTTCAGTAGAAAACTGAGTCTGATGCAGCAAAATATAGCGTGACCGAAGAACTACTGGCCATAGTAGAGACATTAAAAGGTTCAAAGGCATGCTTTGGGGACAACACATTACGGTCTATACTGACCACAAAAATCTAATGCAGGACACTCTAGGTCTGACCTCTGATCGAGTGTATCGCTGGAGATTACTCTTAGAAGAGTATGGCCCCACCGTGTATATCAAAGGCATCCACAATACAGTTGCAGATGCCATCTCATGACTGGACTATGGACCCGTTGCAGATGACAGGTCAACATGGATGACTTTCTCAATGCTGGTGTTATCATAACGGCACAACCAAAATCATCCCCAGCAACCACCAAGGAATCCATGAACCAGGTGTTTGCAAATCAAAACGAGGACTCTCCATCTGGAGAGAGAGCACAACAAGAAGACGAAAGCCTATTAAACAAAGCCTGCTCAACTCACTTAGTTGAGAACATTAAAGTACTCTGTAAGGATGGCAAAATGGTTATTCCAAAAATGCTCCAGCACCGTGCCATAGCTTGGTTTCACCACTACCTACAGCACCCCGGGACCAAGCGTCTCAAAGAAACTCTTCCTCTTCGATGTATTGGAAAGGACTAAGAGCGATAGTTCAATCACATGTCAAAAAGTGTCACAGTTGCCAGGTGAACAAGCGCAGACAATTCGCGAATTCTCGATCATGAAATTAATCCGACTCGTAGGACTCCCCGATCGCGAAGTCGATCGCCGAAGTATACGCTTACTCGCTGATCTCGGAGAATTTTGAGAGCTCGCCGATCGAACCGATGGAAATTCGTGAAGCGTAGCTGTTGATTTGGAGAGATCGTCGATCGCTAAAAAGCGTATCGCGGCGAAAAAGTTAAAATTGCCGCGCGATCAAAAAAATAATTATCGCACCTCGTGGTCGGAGGGGTTGGATGTTGTTGATTCGGTGCGAAGGTCGCACCACGGCTATCTGCAGATAGTCACCTGAGCCGTCATTCGTAAAAAAATATCACGCGAAAATTATAGGTAGTTTCGACAGGTGCCTAAGATTTGATTTTATGAGCTATATTTTGTGCTATTGTGAGGATGGAAAGGCAGTGGACCTGCACTCCAGTCCAAACAAAGAAAGCAAAAACATTGTGTGACTTCTACACAATATGGTATGTCTATACCCTTCTGAAAGATGTTCAGATCTTCCAAAAGTGTGTTCTCTTATTTGGGGTTCTGAACTTCCATGTTGGGGAGTCCATGCTTCGGAGGTGGACTCTCCTACTTGGGGTCCTGAGAATGCTCCTATTTAGGTTTTGTACCTAGGGTACAAAAATGGCTGATTCTTGGCCTATGTCAGTACGTCCACCACAGACGCGGACAAGCCTACATTTATTGTCTTCTCAACGTTGCTCTGTATGGTACCCTCAAGGCTGCAGCTCTGTTTTGGAAGAAACTCACAAAAAGTCTAAAGATGAGAGGGTTCACAATTAATCCTTACGATTGGTGCATCGCCAACAAAATTGTAAACGGTAAACAGCTCACCATTGTCTGGCACGTCGACGACTTAAAAATTTCGCACAAGGACGCACAAGTTGTTGACAGAATTATTGCCTCCCTACGCGAAGAGTACGAGAAGGTTGGACAGATGTCAGTATGTCGTGGACAGGTGCATGAGTACCTTGGCATGACGCTCGATTTTTCTCAACAAGGCAAATTCATTATCAGTATGGAGAAATACCTCAATGAGATCATAAAGGACTTACCTGAAGACATGAAAGGAGTTGCAACAACGCCAGCTGCGGAACATCTGTTCAAGACTCGGGAGAATGTGCCAAAATTGAATGATGAAAAGGCGGATCTTTTCCACCGAGTAACTGCACAACTCCTATATGCATGTAAGAGAGGGAGACCGGACATACAGACTGCCATCGCATTCTTATGTACGAGAGTCCGGTCCCCTGATGAAGATGATTACAAGAAACTTGTGAGAGTAATAAAATATCTTCGCAAGACTAGTTTCCTGAGACTCACCATGGAAGCCGCATACCTCGACCAAAATCACTGGTTCATAGACGGAGCGTTTGCAGTTCACGATGACATAAAGAGCATTCTGGCTCATTTATGACGTTTGGAAAGGGAATGATGAATGGCTCATCAAATAAACAAAAAATCAACACCACGAGTTCCACAGAAGCTGAAACAGTCGCAGTTCATGACAACATGCCAGCAATACTGTGGACACGGTACTTTCTCGAAGAACAAGGATACCCACTCAAAGCGAGTATCATACATCAAGACAATCAGAGTGCCATACTCCTCGAAACTAATGGCAGGGCATCAAGCAGCAAACGCACTCGCCACATGAATATACGATATTTCTTCGTGGCCGACTGCCAAGAGCATGGACACGTGAACATCGAGTATTGTCCTATGGACGAGATGATCGGAGACTTCTTTACCAAGCCCCTCGGTGGAGCAAAATTTCGACGATTCCGAAACATCATCATGAATTGCGAGCACGATGAATATGGTGCAGTTGACATAGATGAGGTGATTTCGGAACACCACCACAGAATTATGACAAGATTCCAGCAGGGACGTGATGAGCCCAACATACACACTGACGTAGATATGCTGGGCTCACAGGAGTGTGTTGGGACACAAAATCAGAAGAAAATGACCACGGATATAATCAGTCCCGGGGCACCAAGAATGTACGAGAAGTACCGTAGTGGAAATAAGACTTACCCATCATGGGCAGCAGCTGCTGCAGAGTGAATGGATGCGAATGGCTGCCATTGTAGCTCATAAATTAATAATTAGTAGTCCACCAATTAAATTGCTAATCTATGAGTGACCAGACTGATACGACCCATTCCGAGTAGCCTTCAGGTTGGGGTAATCCTCACCACACAGCTCCGGTGGATCCATTCGCCAACAGTAAGACAATCAACCGCTCATTTGTCCCCTTTGACAAAGCAAAAAAAAACATGTCACATGGAATGCAGCTCAGGAAGCAATTAAAGAAAGCGCAGGACATGTCCTCCAGGCGATGACTCCCAAGCCTGTAGTGAAGACAACTGCTATGATGCTATCAATGACTCCAGCTCCGCTTGAGGGGGATTTGCAGCTTAGCCTATCAGATGCCGTATTATCATATGGATTTATCATAACTTTGGAGAATGACATTGCACTACCTATTATTGGTAGCGACATTCACTTGCTTGAATCTCAATTTTCTGCTCTTCATATTCCACATTGTTTTGACAGTCAAGGTCATTTAGTGTATTATCTGCTGCTTCCTGGTCTGGCAATTTGTCGTCACTTAAAATCAAGTTTGATAGGTGGTGTATGTTGTTTGTTCAAATGACCATCCTTGAATGGAATGAACACCAACGGCAACTTTCACTGGTTATGAATCTTCTTGACCTGCTTACTTTTGATAACATTGTGTTATGGCCTTTAACAATATACCATCCAAGGTCTGTTGTTATGAATGTAAGTTTGTTTTTTCTATCCCATTTCAATTGTAAAATAAAGCTTAGCTCAAATTTTTCACTTCATTGTTCAAAGGGCAATCGCAGGAAGAGGTTCCGTAACAGATTACATCAGCTGAAATCTTTACTTACATGACAGGCCCAACAAATCCAAAGTTACATAAAATTTGGAACACAATGTTACCAGCTATTGAACGGTGTCAGCAAGCTAGGCTTGTTTTGCATACAATGATCAATTTTTTGACTATCACATTAGGAAAGAAGCACAAATCAGAAACCATGGATGATGATGGAATGGATTCTGTTCCTAATGAGATTGGTAAACAACCTAATGGAGACAACACTGTTGCTGCCATTGAAGTGTTAAAGATGGCTCACCTAGTTGGGATTAGGCATACTCATGATTTTGATATTGACAATGGCATTGTACAACAGTTGACAGGGATTGTTGTGGAGAAGCAGATGAACAGGTATTTTGTTCTATTTGAAGATGGCCAAATTACAAGAGTACACAGAAGATGAAAGAGTTTCAAAGATCAACCTCATATCACTGGACTCAACCATTCTTCATCAAAATGAGATACTCACAAGATCTGAGTGGTGTTCAAAGATTCAATGGGGTAACATTGGCTTCATCAAAAAGAAGGGGGCGATCTGTCCATATCTTGTTATTTCTCCTTTCAGCAGACATGTATGTACTGATGTGGAATTGAATGATTAGGAGCAGGCTTATTTGAAGGTAAACAAAACATATCTTTATTGTTGGAACAAAATGTTTCATAGCTGACATTTCTTTCTGTCGGGGGAAATCTCAAATGAACAAACCCCTCCCACTGCTTGTGCATTACTTTGGCTGGTTTTCAAGGTATGGGATTATACCCATAGTCAAATTCATTCCTTATTAAATAGGAATTGACTTGCCTGTTTGTCAAGTCAATTTGCGATTTGTTGCCAAACTTTCATCAATGTCTCTACTTTCAAAGAATGAAACAGTGGTCCTATCAGCATTGAAGGAAGCAAGTTATCATTACTCAAAACTCCTATAAGAAAAAAGGCTCTTCTCTTGATGCAACTCAAACAAAATCTGCAATGTGGTACTATAGCAATGAAGGAACTACCAGCAACAGAGCAAAGTGGCAAGCCAAAGTCAGGTAGTGTCAAACACAACAGAGCTTCTAATATAGATTTTGCTGAATTGCATCTAGAAGTGGAGTTGATTGTAGATGAATGTGGATTAGATTCTGATGCTTCTTATGTGGACAATGATAATGCTACTATCCATGATACTATTTCCATTGACATGGGCTCTGATGGGCAATATGATGGAGAATATTAAGGAGATGAAATTCAATCAAATGACAAAGAGCAAGCAAAGCACACTAAGATATCTATATCAAGAGTTCAAAACCGCCGGTATACTTAGGGAAATTTGATGCTTGTAAGAAGAAAGCATCCAACCCAGACAAAATAAATGGCAACGAACAGAGAGTACTAGAAGCCATTTTGCAAAACAAGGTATTCAAAGACATCATCACTCGGGACACCTCGGATGTGGGGAAAAACGGTTTTACTGTTGCCCAAAAGCATGAGTTTGGATAGTTCACATTACTTGGTGTGATATTGACAAGATTGCAACTTAGGAGCATGATACTTGGTATGCAGCAAGTCAAGATTATTGGACATATTTTGATGCATTGTCAAATGGAGAGAGAAATTATGTGAGGACTGATTTGGATAAGTGCAAGGCGTTAGTTCCAGAGTTCATCCTAATGTTGGCAATGAAAGACGATGATTATGTGGTTAGTGAATGTTGCTTCCCCTGTATTAAAATATTGCACCACGTCTTGGCAGAGTCAGTAATCAGGTTATTCTTGGTTGATGATGGATGAATTTTAGTAAATCATGCTTTATCCCAGTTCTTTTTCTAAGGATGAAATAGATCACTATTACTAGCTTTCCCCATCATTAATCCTTATGGTGAACTATTTCACCGCTAACTGGTCAATTCCCACATGACTCAACATGTCCCCAGGTGAGTTAGGCATGGCATCATTACTTGCAAAAATTCTTAAGCCTCATTCATGTCAAATTTACACGTGAAAGCTAGGCCAATTTAACAATGTCAAGAAGTTGTACCAGACATTCAAGGCTTATCTGAAAAAATGTATGCCATTGTACCCCCATATACATGCCATGTATGCCAATGTATGCAAGTTAGCAGGTATGTGCCTGTCATTATCTCTCCACAACAAAACACCAAAACCCTCTCAAAGCAGTCACAGCAACATCATGCACTCCAAAACATTTTTTCTTTGATATCTCGATGTCCTGATGGGTTAAGACCATGAAACTTGGACCACTTTGAAAGATCTGGGCAGTGTGCATCTTTTGCGCTTTCATTCACCTCATGAGTCCTGACGGTTGTCAAGATATTTTGATTTGAATCCAGCAGGTGGAGTTGATGCTGCTTATTAGTGTGATTTTACCTACACCCTCCCATATTGATTACTCCTATTATGGCTATCACAGAAAGAGGCTCATTAAGTCTATTCCAGCGGCTATTCTGTATTTCCTAGAAGATGGTGGTTGGACACTTGTTTCCTCACCCAACAGTTCTCCCTTCACTGTCATCAACAAAACTGAATGCGTGTCTTGATTTTCATCAGAGAAATATACTGATACATTCAAGCAAGTCTATGAGAGCAAGAATAATTACCTCAGTAGGTTTGGGTAAGATCATGATGACTTACAACATTTTCCTTAATAATGGTGTTGAGGTTAGACATAAACTAACTCTCACCCCATCTTCATGATTAACTGAAGTACTTCATTGGTTGAGAGGATATGATGTGCTGGAGAAAGCGGAAATAACTTTATAGATGGTACTTGGATGCAGAACAACAACCGGTTGAAGAAACTATAAATCCTTGAAGAGAAAGCATTTGGTCCATCCATTAACATTTTGATGAATAAGAAGCATGGAGAAATTGTCTTGGTAGATGAGTTGATTGGGTCTCGGGCTAATGATGTGGAGTCCAAGACATTAAGTAACCAAAAAGAAGGAAAGGAAGGTCATGTTGCATTAGCAGTTTCTCACCTTGGTTGTTTATTTGTTTCAGTTAAATTGATTGTGGATGTGGAAAGATGAAAGTGTTGACAGCTGCTGCATTCGATGGATATAATTTTTCCAGGGTTATATCTTCTGTTGGTTCATATCACCCATTCATTTCATCTGACGTCATGCAAGATTTTACAAAAAAGATGGAAGCAGAAGCAAAGAAAGACTGGGATAAAAAATCCAAATTAGATTTCATCAAAGATTTTGTGGTTGATGGCTCCACAACAGCAGGTTCACTTGTTACGTATGCAACAAAAGAAATCAAGCTGGGACATAATGATGGTCCAAAATGTAATGTTTATGCCTTTGTTGTTGTTGATATCTTTGACAACATGAGTCTTTTGAAAAATATGAAATTTTTCAACACTGCCTCAGGGTCGATCAATAACCATACATCTAACATATTCATTGTGATGCTGAACTCAAATTTTCCCGATCAATAGCACATTTCTTTACTCCAAAACAAAGCCAAATGATGCTCGCAGGAAGGTGGACGAACTCTGAATTCATGTTGTGGTCCACTGATGATCCGTCAACGTACAGGTGATTGGTTACTACTACATCCCTTCAATTTTATTGGTACAATTGGAGGAAACCTCGAGTCATTCATGATACCAATGAGTCAAGATCACCTCTTTTCTCCACATGCTCAAATAGCTGGTTTGGCAGGCACAAGTCTTCAGAGTTTATGATACAGGGATCAAAGAATGAAGAGTTCATCATGCCGCTTACAGCAGACATGGGTCTTCCATGCATATGAGGTTGGATTATTACAGACCAAAAACAAGGACATACCATGGATAGCTTTTTCACCTGATGCAATAGTTCTGGGGACTGTTGGTGAAGAGGAGGAACGTTTTACTCGTTGAAATGAAAACCCGACAGACTAACAAGACTATAAGATGGAAAACTTGTACATTGTGCCTTCAGAGACACAGTTTTTAAGGAATGTGTCCCTGCAGGCAATAGGAAGCTGCTATTACACTGAGCCACTGTTACCAGCCTGAAGTACGGGTTGCTTGTCACAGCTGTGACATTTGACAATGAATCAGAAGTTCTCCAGTATGTTATTGTTACATTCACCGATGCAGATTGTGACAGTCATTATCACGTTGTAGAATCAATTGGAATTGGTATAGCTGGTTGGCTTTATCGTAAGGAGTTGGTGTCAAAAAAATACAGTTCAGAAGATGATTGCCCTTATTGGATGAGCACAGAGCATGCTCATGATTGTCTCAGTCAGTATCCAATGTGGCGATGATGCAGTCATATTTCAACCCTTTAGTCCACTTGGAGTCTTTAACATTTTCAACAGGTGAATTGCAATAAGTCAAAATGGGGCTTAGTCAAGAGCCTGAATTGACTAGTCATATGATGATGACTGGACTGAAACTTCCCTTTGTGGCGTATTACATTCTATGTATGATCTGTGGGCATGTTGCTCAAATTTGTCTTATTGTCCAATTTTAAAGAGCTGGGGATAATCCTGGTCATACTCAAACATTGGAGCAAATTTGGCAAAGGATGAGGGACCTTCCACTCAAGGACTACGTGTTTTGATTGGGGTTTGGATACGCTACTGTTTCTTCAGTCTTCAAGGTACTAGATATCATTGGAGGCTTGAATGGGGCTAATTGTGGAGAATGAGCAAACCAGCACAAACACAGTTGTGGAAAATGATTTTGAGCAATACAAGTCAAAGAAAAAGTGGCCCACACAGAGATACAAATTGGGAAAATATGTGAATGATCCAGTATTAAGTTCAGTGTGCAAGCGCTTCAATAAAAACCTTTGGCATGAGAGAGTTCCGTTAAAAGATGGGAAGATCAAGGTACAGTGCATCATTGTTCAAAGGGAAATCATAAGTATTGGCAAACAAGTTTTGCGTGTGAAAAATGTGAAATTGTTCTCTGCAGTCATCTATTTGGAATGAGACACGAAGATTGTTTTGAATTATGGCATCAGGATGACTTGTTTGAAGAGCATAGAAAACAAAATGAAAGGATTGCTGCATCAGGAAGGAATAGAAAGAGTAAACCAGATGAAGATGAAATGGAAGAGGGTGGGTTTAGGAGCAGCAGTGACAATGAAAATGATGATATAAAAGTTCCTGCTTTACCTCCTTTTAGTACAATACCGGTTAGGTATTAAGGATAACTCAGGTGATCGTGATGGGGTTGCGAGGGTGTTTGAGGGTGTATAATTCTGCACAAGTAATAGGAAGCTATGACATGCTGACTGTGTGCTAGCACTAGAAGTATTCTGTAACTAGGTGGGCAGTCCATTCACTGGATGATGGGAATTTGGGTAGGATAGATATACAGTAAATAATATAGTAGTAAGCAATCATAAAATTGAACATGTGGATTTATGACTCTAAAATAATGTTTGGATTATCGTTGTTTCTGAAATTGTTTCTCATATATGGTCGTTACTCCAGAGAGACAAGCATGGGAATCAGTATGATTCTAATGGTGAAATAGTTCACCGTAAGAAAAAAGTAGTTATCATTTTTGTAATGGTGAAATAGTTAACCGCTAAAAGGAACTGGGATATTGGATCTAATTTTATCTAATGCTTGTTAAATCATAGCTATCAACATGATTGGACAAAAATACTACCACTATGGTAATCCTGATTACAGCAGAACAAAGTGGATTTGGTTATTTAAAGAGGATATAGGAATGTGGTAGTTCAGGCAAGTTCACCATGGAACTCGTATGCATTTAGGTTATTCTAATGTTGGTATACCGATAGTAAGAATCATTAAGGTCGAGATGAATAATGAGGATGTGTTTGATTCTGCTTTTACTTTGGTGTGGGGATAGTCGAAATATATGACCCCACAAAGTGCTGGGAATCATGTCTCCTCCTGTTTGCATCTCATTTGTTTTTAAATAATTAACTACTGGATCGACAAAACAGTTCAAACTCTTAGTCGAAGATGTCAATGGTTAATTTAATTTATTGAATAAGTCTCTGATTACTCTCCGAATCTGGATCATTGATTGAGAAGGCATTAAAATGTAATTGGTCAAGGTGAAAAGGACCTGAACCTTTTCCAGGAACAGAGTTGAGCAGATACAGCAATCCCTGGGAGTTCTGAGTGATGTTCACACTGAATCGTCAAGGAAATAAAGCTTTACCCAGCGGCGGAGTGCTTCATCAGCAAGTGTGGCCACATTCTGCTCGCTGCCAAAAACAAACACGTTCTCTTCATTTGTATCATATCCGACAGCAGTGCCATCCACACCGGCCTGGTGCCAAGCCTTTTGCATTAATGATATGTTTTCCTCGAATGTGGCGGATGACATCACATTCTGTGATTTCAGTATACCCCAAACATTCATTACCTGAGCCTGGGAAACTAGTTCGAAGAAGCCTTCCCTGATGTCACCTAAAACTCCACCGATGACTTTGCCATTCTCTCGATTCTTTTCCCATACCGATATGCCTTGGATCGCCATGAAGTCATCTGACGTCGCCAAACCCATGTTGATAGCATTTATTGTCTCTTCTTCTGTGCATCTAAATAGTCCGTTTCCGATTAGGCTTCCCATACCCGCGTTTGCTATTTGTTTTCTGGCATGTAAAAAACTCATTGGTAGCATTCCATCTTCTCCATCATCCTGCAATGGCCCACCGTAGCGAACAGTCAACTCTGCCATTCGATCGTTTCCTAAGTCCAGCCGATACGGACTGTCAGTGACATGATTCAAAATGACACCTTCGGAGCATTCATTGTCATCACGTAATATCAAAACCAATGACTTGTGATAGCCCTGATCAGAGAGCAAAAATGGCGATCGACGGGCAGAGGACGCTCGTATTAGCGTACCGGCCGCGGAATTCGTTGACATCCGATTTTGGAGTAAAGTGTCCACTCGTGAAGTTACAGCCATACTGGTTGCAGGATCATATCGAGCGACATCAAAGTCGTTGTATTCGTCGTCAATATTTTGGTCACAAGATATTGTTGGCCACTCCGTAATCATGCTACTGTGACATTCGTCTAAAGAAAATGAAAGAGCGCCAGTCGCCCACTCTCGTAGCATGAGATCTCCAAATGATTCTTCACTTTCACAAGCTTCTGCCGTTCTCCCAATCATGTCCATAAGCATTTCCCAAGTATGAATACCGGCATTTCTGCTGTCAGAATCCACGTCACAAATCTCTTCAGCCGTGCGCTCCTCTTCTTCCTCACACCGTTGAAGATTCAATTCTTCAAGTATTGTTCCTCCATCAGAACTAACTATTCGCCACAGACCTTCTTCGTGCATTTCTCGATAGAAAGAACTTGATTCCCATCCACAAATCCCACAAAATAGCCAGAAGTCCGACTTCTTTGCTTCGCCGGCTTTCACTATGGCACAAGCTCCTTCGAACGATGTCATCTGTTTTTACATCAGAATACTATAACTGCCAATAACGAGAAATACGCCTTTTATATCCAGTCCCACTCACCAATATACTGGGCAAGACTACTTCAGAGACGCGCGAGGCCAAATCCGTTTGAACAGAGTGCAGACACATAACCTGAGGAGAGTCTGAATATAAACCCAGCGCCTCACCCCCGAACCAAACTTTCCACTGTTGCGGAGACCATCCCCCACATGATTCGATCTCATTTTCATAACCTTCTGCATTGCCAGGACAAAGAAATTTCATCCCTTCCATCACTCGAATGTTCGTTGGTCTGTTTAGTATGATCCCTTGAATAAAATCAGACTTAACATCTAAAACCAAAACGATAGACTTTCTATAACATTGATTGTTCAGGGCATCGATGTCATCTGCAACCGGATCAGACGAAGGGATAGATATCACCACCGAACCTCGTTCGACGAAGTCTCCAGAATCGTATGCCCAATGAGTCGACTCATTGCAATTCTTTTGGTCTATTGATGAATTCCCATGCTGTTCGGATCGGACGAGCTGGGCCCGGAATGCTCTCCAATCAAGATCCTCGTTTGTGTTCCCGTTGGATTCGTTCTCATTGTTTAAGTCGTCCTCGATATTTTGTTGGGATAAAGATCTGGAAGTAAATGAATCTTTGTTGTAGCGCGAAGTGAGGGTTGTGACGCGGCCGGAAAGAAATGCATGTACGGTAGACACACTCATATAATGCGAGGTAGTGCAAACTGTGCATGCAAAGAAGGCAATCAAACACCGCGCGATCATTTTGGAGAGTATTCTTTGCAGCAAGATATGAAGATAAAGGTGGCGGAAGAGAATCCAAACCTGAGGACGATGCGACGCAAAAGGAGGCGTGCAATGAAAAAGCGTGGGTTGGTTAAGTAGTATGAGATGATGATATTATCTGATAGCATGTCCCTGGTGCCCGTTGGACCAGCGTTGGACCTCAACAAAGAAGTTTTGCGATCCTGAGGCATGAGATGGCATGGTACAGTACAATACACAATACAATGCTACCATACCTCTCTATATACGCTCGTGAATATCATACAAAGTTTGTATGATGCATGTACCTATAAATCATGTGTTAATATTTAGTAAAACTCATGTGATTGCGTTCGAAGGTTGGAGGTCATATAAAGAAGCACGTAAAAACGATTTTAAGATTTTACCTATCCGAAAATTCCAACACATGTAAATGACAAACGATAAATATGAAATAGAAAAGGTCCTACTACTAACTAGTATCTAAGTCTTCACGAAAATATCACGGACGAAGATAACACCAGTTGAAATGCATATTAAAATTAATCACGAAGACAGCAAAAAATACTAGCTTATTGACACACTAAAAATGCCATGTTAACTTAAACCAAGTCTAAAGTAAACCATGAGCCTGCGGCCAACCTAACCCTTAACCTCATTAACTTTGAGGGAGGTTGCTATTCCATAATGCAGCGTGGAATTAATCCATACTCATGGAAAGATGACACAGAAACAAGGCAATCAAATTCAAACACATCTTAGCCAAACTTGGCTGCAAATGAGTCAGCCACAGTTCTCTCCTCCTTTCATCATCAAGCCTCCCAGGAGTTTTGTTCAGTCTCTGTATTGGTCCATCTACCCTTGCATCGCCAGACACAACAAATTTCCTCTTCATCTTCTTAAGCTGGTTCCACGCCGTTGCTCCAGGAAACATAGCCCTGTCTGTCGCAGTACCCTTCTCTCTATTAACTTATTTGTACCATCCTACTCCAAGTACTGATTTACCAAGTCAACAGAACCTACTCCTTCACTCTATTTCAGAAACACTCAGTGGAATGGAAAAACAAAGCAAAAGATTCCTCAACGAGTTCTGGAATCTCAAATGCAGGACACTGTTCAATCAATCTGAAAATTGGTTTCTATTTTGTTGCTTTACTGGGTCAAGTCCAGAGTAGGAATGGTCCCTGATGCCCTTGTCGGTGAAAAAAATAGGGCAATCCAAATGTTGTTCTGCAGACACCATGACAGTGCATTCCTCGCAGATGCTGGGGTGTTCTTGAAACACGAAGTTAATGTATCAGTGAATTTGAGATCTAAGATCCATTCTCACCTTTTCACTTACTCCTTGGTTAGCAGTGATAAAAATGACAGCAACGTGTTCTGCCGTGATTCTGCGCCCTGTAACTGTTGGTGTGACGTCGTCCACAGCATGGTCATGTGGGTTGATCCGGCCGCCGCTCATGGCGTTGACGGCGTGCGCCGCTAGACATCGTGACTGGACATGAGAGCGATGACTGTTTGGTCGGGGGAGGTGTTAGCGCGGTGGCGATGGCAGCGGCGGAAAATAATTCAATTGATGTGCAGGATGTCTTGCAGGTGTTGCACACGCACGTGTTGTGAGTGTGAAGATAAAAATGGGACCCATTAGCACGTGCATGTTGCGGGCAATTCACGATTGCCCGTATCCAGGGTATGCAAGGGATGCCCTACAGGGCACTGGTGAGAGGGAGGATAATCATACAAAGGTTGTATGATTTTCCTCACTCTTTTCCATGGAGATGTTTCTCGCACATAAAAGAGGGCTTAATATCAAGCAATTCTCTTTTCATGGGAGCGAGGAAAATCATACAATTCTTGTATGATGCCCAGTAAAATTCTACGGAACTTGTATGATTTTCATAGTTCCCAAGAGAGAGGTATGTCTGGTGTATGGTTAAATCTTTCAAGATGGACCGAGACGAAGAATCCAGATGGTTCTGACATAAAAAAGACATGGTGGTGTGGTGTTGTGACCTGTGGATTTTGAATCTTTTGTCTCACATCAAGAATGAAAGGTGTATTTTTTACGTACAGGTAAAGTACCGTACCTTAACAAAGGGGCATTTTCACTTCGGTCACCCAAATCCAACAGACACACATATAGAATAAGAAATAATGCTTGTACCATACCATACACCCTGATTTTACCTAGAGAGTTTCAGAAACAGGATGTGAGACTTCAGATTAGCTTCAGATTTCTCATTATCATCAATTTATATCTTTTCAAGATATTATGTTCGGAGTCTACCTTACCATGTGATACGACTTTATGGGATCCGCCACAACAAGTAGCGTATAACGTAACACCTTTGACACTGATCATCATGGGTATTGTATTGTACATCGGGGCCTATCGTACACCCAACGAGAAGGGTGTCACATGATGAGGTGAGCAAATATTATGATGTGAGCCCCTCCGACGATATCGTATTGCCACACCCAATTCCTTGTGATCATAAAATCTGCCATTACAGGAAAAGAATCTGTCACATAATCCTTTAATTTGCAACCGAACATCATCCCCAACCATGGCAAACGGAGAAACGCGCAAGGCAATAAACACCAGCTTCGACAAAACCGGTCAAGCCTTCGCCGAAGGCGCCGAATCCGCCGCCGACGGCGTCAGACGTCTGACCGCCGGCCTCGGTAAAGGTCTGAAGGACTTGGGCAAAGGCACCGTCGATGCCATTCTCAAACCCCAAACCATCCCCCAAAAGCTCGAGCATTGCTTCGATGTGCTTGCCGTTCAACCCGTCAACAGGACGATCGATTTCATCGACGAATCGTCCAAGTCCATGCTGGACCAGACGGATGGACCGATTCGTCGAAGGATCAAGGAGGCGCAGAGGGGTGCGCAGAAGTTGAAGGTAGTTTTCGCTGCTCCCTTGCGTCCCGTCGAATTCGGTAGTTTTATTGCCAAGGATTTTCCTAAGGATGATCGAGATAAGGAACTTATCGAGGAGGCTCTCGAGGAGAATTTTGTGTTTAATCATTTGTCCAAGAGTAGGCGTGAGAGACTTATTGGTGCGTTTGAGCCGGTTCCTTACAAGAGGGGGACGGAGATTATTAAGGAGGGAGATGTGGGGGATTACTTTTATGTAATTGGGGCGGGAGAGGTTGATTTCATTGTCGGAGGGCATAATGTTGGTACGGCTGGACCAGGGAAGACATTTGGTGAGTTGGCTTTGTTGTATCAAGCACCGAGAGCTGCGACATGCGTGGCCAAGACGGAGTGCGGGTTGTTTAGGTTGGATCAGGAACATTTCCGTCGTATTTTAATGATGCAAGCCGAGGATCAAGTTCATGATGTCATTGGGATCTTGAAGACAGTTCCCTATTTCAAGGATTTGGATGATGAGAATCTTAGCAAAATTGCGCTCAATCTCAGCATTAGCCATTTTAAAGATGGGGAAGTCATACATGAGAAAGGGGAGGGCTTCTGTCCAAGGTTTGTTATTGTTAAAAAAGGATCTGTGAAACTTGCTGATGTTGAAGCGGGTGGGTCAGAATACAAGGATTTGACATTTGAAGAAGGCCAGTTTTTTGGTGATGGGGCTATCGTCAACAATAAGACATTTTCAGCCAAAGTGGTAGCAGTAGGAGACGTCACGATTTTTTCGCTAAGCAGGGAGACTTTTGTTCGTGTCGTAGGAAGTGACGTTCAGAAGTTGGTTAACCTTAATATGGACAAAAGAATGTTGGTGAGTAACTCAGTCTGCATTACCTGTGCTTTCGGACTCACTTGCTCATGAACCGTTATTCTCTCTACATTTCTAGCGAGCCATTCCATTCGGTAAACGACGTGGCCCTGCTGAAAATGAATTGGATCTCCTAGCTTCAACCATCAAGAATAAGAAGTTCCCCAAAGGGCATGTCTTCTTCACGGAAGGCCAGAAGTGCAACCCGGCTTTGTATCTCGTTCGCAGCGGGAGACTAGAAATCAGATCGTCAAAAATGTCCGAGCTCGAAAACCTGCTAGGATTCACCATAACTAAAGGAGATGTCCATGTGGTTGAAGAGAAAGGCTACTTTGGAAATGACACGCTCGGGAACAACGACAAGGGGGTGTTTGGCGTTTCAGAGTACACAGTACGTGCTATTGAAGACGTTGAGTTGGGAGTGCTCGATCTGGATGCGATTCGGTCTGTAGTCGTGAGAAGGGATCAATTGAAAGCGAGTATTACCATGAAAGATTTGGATATGGTTCGCATTTTGGGTGCCGGAACATTCGGCAAGGTTTGGCTTGTCACGCGCAAGGGCACGGACGATGCCTATGCACTAAAGGTCCAAGTTAAGAAACAGTTGATTGACTTCAATCAGGCTGAGGGTGTGATTCGCGAAAAGAATATAATGGCGCAACTTGATCATCCTTTCATTATCAAGATGGTTGGGTCTTGGAAAGATGAAAATAAGCTCTATATGCTGTTGAAGTTGTATCAAGTAAGTCAAGATCACTTAATTTGCAGTATTCACATTTTCAGAACACGAGCTGAACATATGTTTTGCTTAGGGAGGAGAACTCCAATCCGTCATCCACACAGACCACAGGGATGGAGTTCCGGAATGGGCGGCAAAATTCTACGCAGCTAACATCTTGGAAGGTTTGAGCTACATGCATCGCCGCCACATCATTTACCGTGATCTCAAGCCTGAAAATGTCTTGCTTGACAGTGATGGTTACACCGTCATCGTTGATCTCGGTTTTGCCAAAGTCATCAAGGATAAAACGTACACGTTTTGCGGTACTCCCTTGTATCTTGCACCGGAAATCATCATGCAGAAAGGCCACGACAAAGGCGCCGACCACTGGGTGAGTAGTGTCGTCGCAAAGTCGTATAAAATGTGAAATTTTATTTAGGGTTACGAACATCTTTTTTCTTCTCCAGTCGTGGGGGGTAATGTTGTATGAAATGATTGTAGGGATGACTCCGTTCTATGACGGTGTCGTCGATCAGGTAAGTTTAAGCAGAGATAATACATGAATCATGCTTGGTACTTTCCGTAGGACGTATGAACTAACTGCTTTGCGATTTGCGATTTTTTTCATTGGATTCATTAGATGGGGCTCTTCAAAAACATCGTTCGCGGGAAATTCGACTTTCCTGGTGAAGTGTCTCATTATGCGAGAGATCTTATCAACAGGATGCTTGTTGTACCTCAATTCGACCGCCTTGGAAGCTTTGCGGGAGCGGAAATGGATATCAAACACCATCCATTCTTTGATGAAATTGACTGGAAAAAGCTTGCAGAGAAGAATTTGAAAGTACCATTCAAACCCAAGGTGAAGAATCCCCTTGATGGGTCGAACTTCGACGATTACAGCAAATTAGAAGCAAAGGAGAAAAAGACGAAATTCATTGCGTTAACAGGGCGCGAAGAGGCCATGTTCGATAAGTTTTGATTTTCTCAGAGGGAATTATGTACCACGGTTAGTTGTCTGTGTTATTTGAGGTATCATCTGTTTAGGTCTTGTCATGTATGTTGTTGTTAGTCATTGATTTGCGATCGCGGACATGAAGTCTTCACTTAATTTAATCGGAAATTTACGGTTATCACTTGCACACCTTCTTTAATTGGGGTTACAGTTCGTTGTCATTTTCCATTTGTTGCCTAATAGCTGCGTCCACATCCAGTGCCATCTGCTTCCATTCTTCCAAGGTCATGGATGCTAATCTTTCCGAATTCGACCCTATGTTACGGTCATTGTCTGGTGCCTTGCTTTGACCAACTACAACTTGAATTATGATAGATGGTGGCTGCTGCATATATGCATCGAAAGGTGGTGATAGAGTTGTGGAGCGGGAGTTCAGATGCGGTGCTTTTCCTCCTCCCAAAAATAATACATAAAACCCGTAGCACCCCAATGCAAACCAACTCATTATGATTGTTGCGATGGTACAAATTGAAACAATAAGGAAAATCTTCCATCTTTTCGTGGCTAATGTATGGATAAGATCAGAGCGACGTGCTACAACATTTTCTCGCGCCGCATCATTCGCCCTATTAATAGCTAGTACTGGAATTTTTTTGTCCGCTTTGTTCTCCTTCACAGAAACCTTTTTTTCAATGGCTTCTCGCAACTTGGATTTGTTTCGGGTTTCAGCCAGCACTTCGTTTAAGCGTCGGTGGAACTGAAGGATGGATTCATGAAAGACGTCATACGTGTCAGCTTCAGCGGCATTGTTTTCAGGGTGCTGATTGTGTTCACTAGCGAAGTCTGGACACGAATCATCATCTCCTTGTTCATAAGCAAGTGGCTTTCCCCGAGATTCGAGGTTGATCCAATTGTCATTATTAGTTTCCTCCTTGAATTGCAAATCTTCAATTTCAGTTGTGATTTCACTTTCGTCGTCGTGGCCCGTACTATCGATGCGGCCCAATGTATTGTTCTCCAACAGTCCAGGGCGGTCGACATTAAGTAGATTGTTTCGCAATATGACACTCGGAGGACCGTCATGAACAGGCGCATCCTTTTCTGTCTGCTCCTGCACGTGATCGTTTCCAAGTGTACAAACCAAAGCCTTTTCTACCCCCTCTCTTCCGCTAACAACGTCCTTGTCGGGAGGATACACGTCCATCTGTCTTTGATCACGCTCTTTTCTCCTCCTAGCTGCATTTTCTGTCAATCTCCTTCGCTTCAAGCTGATGCGTTCTTCTTCCAAGGCAAAACAAATTTGAGCACATCCCTCCGCCAATGTCATGACTACCAAGGGATCGCTACCTACTTCCACCATCGCCCACAACGTAGCACTAATGTCAAACCAAACTTGCTTGGCTTTTCCCGAGTTGAAGACATCCACGAATCGACACATCCCCACGGCCGATTGTTCCAACAATGCCTTGACTTCCGGAGTATGCAGCGATTCAATAATTTTAATCACCGTCACGGTGAAATCGACCCAACACTGTCTCGCGACATCCGAGCTCGCCATATCGATTACATCGTCCGTGAGCTGATTCAATTTGTCACACAATGACTTTCCAGACTCGGTATCCCAAATTAAGCTTCCGACATTGGACAGATAGGAAGGCAACACCTTCATCCAGGTTTGTAGCCGCAGGGGTGCATATTGCTCCCACAAGTCACGAAATAATGGAAGAATCACTTGAGTCAACAGTGGCAACGTTGGTCGGGTTAGTTTGGCAGTGGCATCTATACCAAGAACCGCAGTTTGGAATAGTAAATCAGTAAGTGTCTTGGAGACTCCCTTTTTATCCTGTGCTGTGCCCTCCGTCTTTTTCGTCTCATGCTTATCATCGCCCCGTGCAAAATATCTCGAGGATGGATCCGACCGAAGCTGACTCCTTCGTCGAACTTCTTCTTGCAATTCCCTCATAGTTTTCTGTCGACGTCGTTGTGGTCCCGATCGTTGGGAGTATCGAGACGAATGCCGGGAGGTTTCCGAATCCTGAAACTGTAGTTTCGAAGCTCCTCCCCCTTCGTACGACGATCCATCCTCGTCGTAGCTTCGAAAGTCACCCAAACTTTGACCGGATGGTATGGCCACGAGGTTTCTCGTGCTCCCCGTGCGACCAATGGCGGGGGCCGATGCCGGCGTTTTGAGAGAGGACGCCAGGCTGCTGTTGGAGGTGGCCGCGGCGGGAGCGGTGTCGTTGGAATGGACGGGTGCATCTTGTTCTTCCATGGCGAGACTTGGAACTTTTGGGAACTCACTGCGATAAATAATATGTTATTCTGTTGATTGAAGGCGAGTCTACAATACCTTCCAAAGCTTGACACATGACACAATTTCGCGGAGCGTGATGGGTGAACTGGGACGGCGTCATGTTCGCTGACGACTTGATATGGATGCGACGTCAACTTTTTGTGCGAGTGGGCGCGCCTCCTAATACTCTTGCGTTAGGCAAGTCGTGGACGTCAAGCTCTACTTCAAAGGAAACTGATTTGTTCTTCCCGGCGATTATTATTTATCGGCCACCTGCGCTACGACAACGAAGGACAAAGAGTAGCAGCATTGGCACCGGATCTTGACAACACTATGCCACACACACCAATAGCTGCCACCGCCCCACCCATTCTTAGCGTCGTCTCCTTAGGCAGCCATCGATACGGCAAGGATCCTTCTCACTATCCCTTCTTGGCCATAAAATACCTCATATCCCACGCATCCCTATGGGCCGTCGTCTTTCGAATCGTATGCTGCGGCACCATCCTCTCCATCTTGATACTCGTCATTCTCCTCGCCACAGCACTGAAGCCTCAAGCGCAGCTGATAAATCCATCGTTGCCGTGGTGGGCATGGCTTCTCTCCCTACTGATAGTCCTCGTCGAAACGGCAATCTGCGCCTCACTTCTAATGATATTTTCACAATCCAAGGCACAAACCAATGTATTCGTGGCCACGATGAGTCTCGAGGGGAAATGGAGAGAAAATGAAATGATCAAACAATCGCCGCTGAAAGATTTGAATCTTATCAAAAAGGCATTTTTTGTCCGAGTCATCACAATGCCATTGCAAATCATTCCTGTGGTGGGTGGGGTTTTGTATTCTGCCATCAATGCCACCTTTACCGGATGGGATTATATGGATCGATATTTTGATGCTATTCAATTGTCGTCGAGGCATCAGCGTGTGGAAGTATTTGGAGAAGATAGGTCGGATTGTTTGGCGTTGTTCCATCCATCTACGTATGATGCGAGCAATGATTATGCGCGGTTTGGATTCATATGTTCCTATTTGGAGGGGTTTCCGATTATTGGTTGGACTCTTTTTCCTATTACGAATGCTATTGCGGCGGCGTTATTTGCTTGTGATATTGAACGTTGTGGTGGCCCTGCTTGTCTGAGGACGAGCAGCGGTCAATAATGGATGAAAAATGATGGAATCCGAGGAGCATTGATCACTGCACATGGCATTTCACGTCATCAGTACACCTGAAAGGTGCCAAGCTGTGCCAATATCAGTGATGTTTTATGACTAACGACTATTGGGTCTAAAGCAAGTCGTCGTTCAATCTATTTCTCCGTAACTTGCACCGGGTCCCATTGTGACGTTTAATCAACACAATGATTTTGTTTTGCCCCTTCATCACTGATGTCAATGTGATAGCAGCCTATGCAATCCTTTTGCTTTAGGATATTCGTTCTGTGCACTGGTGTCAATGTGATAGCAGCCTATGCAATATTCGTTCTGTGCCTCAGCCGTTGACTCTCCTTTTGAATTAGCAGAAACCTTGACTTGCGTAATGTAAATGAAATTCTACGAAATGACATGTGCTAAGTAAGCACTCCTCAACCTGAATGCTCGAAGATGATACATAATTAATTCCAAGAATGCCATTTCTGATTGGATAAGTACCATGGCAACTAATAGTAGAGCATTGCAAATATAAAGTGTTGATGTGCTGTTACCATTGGAGCAGAATCAGTATTTGGCACCTCATCCTATTATTTTTATTCCATATTTGAAACCCACTCTTCAAAATGACGAAGTACAATCCTGTTTTGACTTTTTATCATGTGATCCATGAACATCCTATAGAACTGTCAAAGCGCAAACAATCTGGAATTGAAAGCTCACATCATTAGACCTAGAATCACCTATCACTAACACACAAAACCCCGCATACCCTGTGTTGACCTTTGGCATGGCTTGAGAATCTGGTTCACCTGTCCATAGATGTTTTCAAAATGAGACTTGTTGTCGTTTCTAACGTCCAAGGTGAAAATTGCCTCACACATGTCATACTCATACCACCTGGTTTTAAAAGTCACCACGGAAGATAAATTGGAACTCTCATTAGATGTCAGTTAGTGATTACTTCGCCTCATGGCAGCATCAGCATGTTACTATTAAGTGAAAATTTTGGTCCAATTCATGGGCTTGTTCTCACCAAATCTATGGCATCACTTTTGTACAGAAAGCAACTGTGTCCCTTGCAATTTTCAGGCCAGAAAGATTCTGCCCTGTTGGTTTTATGATCTCTTGAAGAGTGGAGAGGACAACAACCAGGCTATCTATACTTCAATTGTATTCTGGGAAAACCAAATTCATATTTTAACTGAAACCAACCAGAATGCTGCCTGTGGAAATATCTCCAAGCCATCAGAAAGATGTTTTATTAAATAGACTCTGGTTGATAATATGGACTCACTCAGTTGATGTACTGATTTAGAAGACATGTGTCAACATTATTGACTGATGTGTTGATACTACAATCCCATCACTAGTGCTGGATAGTCACTAGCTGAGAGAATTCATGATGGCTGATCATTCTAGATCAATATTTTGTCATAGAATATGCATTTTTGGTATGTGTCTTGGTACTTCCCATTTGACCTTTTTCATCCATGGGGAGGATAGTTGACAAATTGATCAAACCATAGACAAGTGAACTATATGTCTTAAGAGTCTCATTCATACTTTTGTCATTGCAAGGCACATCAATTGTCTCTCCTGGTGGGTACAAATAAGAAGTTTAAAGATGCAATTTGGATTGCATCATATGTTTTGGGAGTGCTGGGCCTCAAGGGAAGTTTCCTATTTTTGTTGATAGTCATCAAAACAAGAGGTAACAGCTATTTGTCATGTGGTGCGTATTCATGTCGTTGTCTAGTCTAGTTGGCAGGAATTTTTTACTTATCATCTTGTGGTATTTAGAACCATATCCATTCTTCACTGCTTGGAAGCAGCTTGCAAGTATTGACAACTTGTTATGAGCTTTGTCATGCTCATTCTCATGTGGCTATGCAAATATTGTATGCACGTCAACTTCGTTTTTCTTTGCATAGAGACAAACACAGTATTACACTTCTTTTGTTATAAATAAAATGATTCTCTTTTATCTTGTCATTTTTGTGGCATGATTGTCTCCTTATATTACAGGACACGCTCATATTTTTGTGATGTGGGTTCATGGGAACAAAATTCATAGTTTTGTTTCATTATTGTTGTGATCATTCAAGTCTTACTGAATGTTAGTGCTTGTGCAAGTTTTGCTCCCCTTTATACAATGCCTATACAACTATGGTGACTGTATGAGTTGTTCCGTTATGTATGCCTTATTTGCCCTCCATAGAATGACACTCCTGAAGACCAAGGGGAAAGCCTCAAGGCTTTTCTATTCTGTGATGGTCTGGAATTCTTCATATTTTGACATTGTCTGAGTAACATAAAAACTTTTGATGAAGAATGATTATTTAGAAAGAATTTCAAACAAGGAAAAGATAAAGAGACTTAAAGTTGAAGAGGAGACAACAGATTGGCAATGACAGCCCCACTTAAATCAGAATTAGATACAAACATAATGTCCCCTAATCAAAGTGAGATCTGCAAACAAAATAAATTCATTACGCATTTACTGGAGCCTGCCCAATATTTCCCAAATCCCTAGCTACTATTTCTCTATACCCTAGATGAAAAACATTACCCTATCTAGCAATGGCCTAAATTCGATCTAGCACTTTCTAAATAGCATCCTAAATTGAGTCCCTTGAAACTGCCTCTTGAGGTAGTTCCACAGAACTGAACAATTCCGATGCAACACTGTGCCAAACACCAAGCAAAATTGACATCTTCCTTCAACACAAATGCTCACACCGACAACCTACATATGCACCCCATCCAATTACCTCCTGTGTGGCAATGCCTCTGATTCCACTGCCTACAGCAAATGTGGCCGGCTCCATTGAATGGGCCAGCTATAATGAATGGGCTGTCTCCAACAAACATGTCATCTCCTAGGAATGCATAACCTCCAGCAATAACATAAAATCCAATGATTGCTTCAACTCATCAGGGTTTCTGCCCAGCTCACACCAATGAACACACCCCACCCAATTAACTCCTTGCCCCCAATTGCACCACTTCCTGTTGCATTGTCTCATTCTGCCACCTACAGCAAATCCTACATCTCCAATCAAAGCACTTGCTTGAATGAATGCATCGTCTCCAACAAACATGCCATCCCCAAGGAATGCATCACATGCAACAAGAATACTAAATGAAACAACTGCTTCACACCAACGAATGCCTTGCCCTCAACAAATAGAAACACAACAATAAACCAAACATCGTATTGGCTCATTTCTTGTTAACTTGATTTGAATTGGGGCATTTCAACTTTAAAAGATGGTATTGAAAATAAGGACTTACTTGTTAAACAAGTGAAAACACATCATGAGGCCTCCCTGTTTTGCGAGTGATAACTCTATTTGCTTGACTACATAGAGAAACATGAGAGTCTATAAGAAACACGGTAAACTGTTCAAACAGTGTCAGATTTGCTCTCGCTCCTGCTTAATTTTCTATTGAAATGATCACAAGATAAAGAAAATATAGTGATAATTTTTTTAATCCAATTAGAGAAAATACACATTAAATGGACATAAAAGATAGAGCAGTGTTTCCCTCAGTGAAATCTATGGCCTATTGCACATGCAGATACTTGTCATTGTATTCATTGAAGATCAGGACCCGGTTTGGTGTTGTATTGTTTTCTGCTTTTAGAGGGGTTACAACATAATAGAGTTTAGAAAATTCTATAAAATTGAACTTTTCTAGCCTAATTTTTTAAGAAAGGATTAGAGAAATAGAATCTAGGGACTCAAAAGATATTGAGAAGGCCCCACTAAGGAATGAAAGAGTAGAGTCATAACAATCACACTCTGTCTTCTTGTGTCTCCTAAAGATGTGTAGGACTCAGACAAAAAGTCCTGAATGCCCACACACATCCAGGTATGACTCATGAACTTGTGCCAAGATCAAAGTGTCAACGTTATGATTTCTATTGGATTGAAAAGTTTCATGACCCTCCAATGAGTTCATTGCACAGGAAAAAGATGAAGGATTGATGAAGAGACTATAGATCATTGAAAGTGTCCAACTAAAAGCATTGAGGGGGTTAAAATTTGTTTTTTGCATTGAATTCATGTATTTTTTGTCAAGGCAATAAGATCATACGGCATTGTAACATAACTCAGTCTATGAAATTAATCAATGATGATGAATCAACATACATCTATACCTGCTCAAAGACCATCACTCCCAACATGCACCAAACATCAACAACAAATTAGTCATTTGGATTGTGGTGTTGTAAATTGTCTTTACAACTTCGGCAGTTTTTAAGTGAATTCAATTGTTTCACTGAATCAACAAATTGGCCATTTCCTTGGTTGTGGGGCAGAACTATTATATAAATCATAACTTCATGACACAGCAATCAGTATGAACATACAATTAGTGGACACCAACATCTTTTGGAGGGATTGGTGCATCTTTACATATATGCATGGCTATATGCATTTTCATCACAAGAAACACACTCTTTCTCAATACTTTCAAATATTCATACAAGCAAATGAGTGGTGGATTTTCTTGCAATACAACCACATATGAGACAGAAGATTTTTAGATTATATTAATAAATGGATGTAATACAATAAGGGTACATTTATGGGGACAACAATATATATAAGCTGATGGACCTTCCAGAGAGTGCTTCATGCATTGTTGTAGATGGGAGTTAGGTTGAAGAGTAAGGAAGCAACCATGGTTAATTACATGGATTGGTAAGATGAGCGAAGTCTATGCGCAATTTATTTGCACACATTCCTTCTCTAAACATTCGTTGTTGACTGCCCGTGCCACGGAATAATTATATATTTGCCACTACAAATTTCATAAGCTCTCGTCCAGAGCTGCATATTCATTTTAGTATGAAGCATAGTTGTCTGAAGATTCCTTCATCGCTAAAGCAACACCACGAAATATTATTATTCTTATGACTGGTCACCAAGAAACACTACAACATCACTTCGATTTCGAAGGATTTTTCAACGTTGTCTAATCCACCATCCCCCCGTAGTACATCCTCAAACCTTCTTCCCCACTTACGCAAGTCCACTCCTCTTGTACCGAGGATCCCCCTTCGTAATTAGTTCCGTCCTAGTCATGTAATAAATTCCGTAAGGAAATACCACACAGCAGAATAGAATTTGGAAAATATTGCTGGGTCCGACCTCAAAGGTCTGCTCGGTAATTTCACGACGTCCATTCCACTCCTCAACATATTTGTTCTTCTTGACATGCATGGCGTCAGTGTAGGGGCCGTCGCCCATGCTCCTCCTGTTCGTTGGAGGAGTTACATAATGTGATAAGGTGAAGAGGTCAAACGATACGATGTGTGAAGACAAGAGATGATGTCACGGAACAGCGGGTTTTACGTGCATCCTCCCCCTCCCCACCCTGCCGCCCCCCGACTACTGTCGGACGAGCGCCCGCGGTTTCGGACAAGTGCAACGGAAACTTACCTCTGGCTACGTTGGAGCGACCTACCAGCCACTCTGAGCCCAGTGCGAGCTAGGATGCTATTCATCATGGTGCCACTCTCTAGAATAATTGTTTCTACTATGTCCGTCAGTTATAAACCGAGGATTTATGCGCAAATTAGCAAGCCTTGGTAAACGTAGTTACTTGGTAAATGTTAAAACAGATTGGCATCCTTTTTCCTGTTGTTTTACAAAAAAAAACAATCCACTATTTTTAATTGCCGCGGATTGGTTCATTATTTTTCAGGAAACATTCATATTTTGCAATGTGTGTTCAGCCTCTAACGATTTTTTGGCCAATAATGTGTTAACATGTCGACAATCAGTAACGTTATATTCTAAACAAGCTGTGACAATTGTGCAGAAGTGACGTTTTTCACTTTTGCCCAAATATTGCCACATATCGACAATTGTCTTCTCGATAACATTATGTCCCTCGACATTTGTCTTCTAGATAAGGACCTCTGTTTTACCCCAGAACTCTCACGATTCATCCCTTCTTTTACAGCATCTCGTGAACACAGCAACCATGGTCATCTGCTATGATTGCCATCATGATCCATGCTTGGTTTCACTCCACCAAGATGCTCTCACGGGTCACCTCTCTGCTCTGGCGACTGCAATGAGTATCAGCCACAAGCACAATGTTCTGACCGGTGCTTTGTCCGGACTGAATATGATGTGCTGGGGAGGCACAACAGAGTGCACATTCCAGTTTGTGTTGTTCGGTTCATTCGCTCTATTTGCCCTAGTGATGATGGTCAGTACACTGGACACCGCGATGGTGAGGGGGAGGGGGGCGACGACAACAGCAAGGAGGAAGAGGACAATTTGGTTATTATATCCTTTCGTGAGATAGAGGAGGAAGCAACTCCTAAGGTTGTCCATTTTGAAGAGGGCCAAAGCATTCATTTATCGTTGTTTTTCAAGTGTAGCCTGAGCATGTCCATCAGATTGTTCTTGAATCTCCAATCAAAGGATGGCAGGTCTCTTACCATGTGGAGCTATTCACTACAGCCGCATACCTTTGCAAAGATGAACACGCCTATAAGACATTGTGCATGTTCTGCTTTTGAAAAGCTAAGGTTTGCACTAAGTTCACAAGATCCGCAATCAATGAAGAGAATTAAACCTTAGTTATTCCGGGGCATGTGTCATAATGTAAATTCAGTTTAAAATGTTATTTGACAACTCATTAATGCACATCTCTTCCCTAACAACCATTTCTCATTCTATGTCACTCCCTTCATCACCATCGCTAATATGTCCGTCTCTCTTCCTCTTTTTGGGGTCTAAGCCGTACTTACGTCTTAACCTGAGGTAAATTGGATGTGACGTCATTTCAGAATATGCACACTTTTCATCCTTCTTCCTCATATCCTGAGCACAACGCTGCTTAGATTTGAAGTTTGGGTTGGATGACCACAAACCTTCTATGCTTTTATGATGAGCGATTTGGAAGCAGGTCATTTCATCGAATTGTGTCGTCTAAAAAATAAAATTGTTGCTGTTGAGGACGTAAGGGAAAGGATGTACGTTGGTACCAATACTATGACTCATGCAAGAATCACATGGATCGCGTAACAGGATTTTTTAGGACAGTCTAGACATACTCAAGAATATGAGGACTCCGACCCAAGGGCATTGTGTATCTAGCAGGATAATCGTGTGTATTTGTTATTATTTGTTGACACATGCACAACAGCAGGAAGAAAGATTTCTTAAACCCCTTTCTCAGATTAGTACCAAAATGTACCAATCTTTCAAAATATACTGATTAACCAAAAAGTACATTTCGCAAGATCGGTACATTTTCAAAGATCAGTGCCAAAAAGTACCGATCTTTGAACATGTACCGATTTTTTTCTCATAGAAATTGTATTAGTTCCTACTGTATGAGGTACCGATCTCTCAAAATATACCATTGACATGTATCGGTACATTTTTAGAAATTGGTACATTTCCAAATATTGGTACCAAAATGTACGAATCTTTGAAAATGTACATTTCTTACCTTCGGTACCTGAGCTCATTGTCAGGACAAAGTATGATACGTTTGAACAGTTGATTGACCGACCTTTACTAAAAATTAAAAATGTGATAAGGATTTTTAAAGGAACAACAGCCGTTCATTCAAAGTTGTTGATCTCCCAGGACGGGGACATAAGTTCTTGACAACGTAAGCACCATACTTTTTAAAAGTATCAAGTTGGACAGTATTTTTTTTCATGCAACTTTCCCTGAAGTCCTGATTGGAACACAATGAAAGGGACAATGGCAAGATTTGTTACTACATGCAACAATGTTGTGAACACTCCATGTTCCCTTCTCCTCTGGACTGTTGACTGTATCATTGCTTGCCATTGCTTTGCAGAATGGTTGCTCAAGATTGCATGCACAGCACATAATCTTTTCCTTTCTGGGAATACTTTGAGGCAGATGACCAGCAATGATCACGGCAGTCTTGTTCGACAATTGTTGCTCTGATAGAAAGTCAACTGCAGACTTGTCTCTTAATTGCAGTAGCTCTTCCACTAGTCCCCAATGAAACTTCGCATTGTCCCAATTTGAAACTCTCCCTCTGTGTTGATGTTGACATATTCCATGCCTGTCTTCCATTTACAATCATGAAGTCAAATATTTCCATCAAACCCATGCAATACCACTTCCAAAACAGAGCACGTGACGTGAATGACCCACCAAGCTTCTTGTCCTTGTCCATATTATTGACACCACCCATGAAATTCTTGGAGGAATACCTCTTTAACGCCTCCAGTATCTGCAAATCTACATTGTTTGCTCCAACCCTTTGCTGAATGGTAAACATGCCGAATACTCCCAGCGTCGATATGAACGACATGACTTTGTTGTCCTTCCATTGTCCAAATAACACTTTGTTAAGTGGGTCAATTTTCACAAGTGATGTACCTCTCTGTGATGACTTTGGCAAGTTTAGAATATGGGAGTTCCACCCTGTCTGATTGCTCCAAACTGTACCACAGGCAAGTATGCCGTACTTCTCTTTGGAGGACGACGAACAGCATTGGTGCAGAGTACCTGTTTTCTATGTACATTTCTCTCATTTCATTTGGCTCATTGGCAATCCCACTCAAGACAGTTGTGTTTACAACAGCCTTCTGTGTAGTTGGTAGGTTGTGTGCATCTGCCACAATGAAAGAGTTAGTTGCAATCTTGCCTTGATAGACATCCAAATGGTTTATGAAGTTCATTCCTGATGATGCATTCACCATCACAAAGAAGTCAATCCAATATTTTTCAGGTTTGCTTGCATTGAATTGCCGAAAAGGATTGTAACCCAACTTTCTAGCTATTCCACCCTCGTCAAACAAAATTAAACGACCAAGAATGAATGATTTTTTGGCATGCTTGTTGAGAAACTGTATTGCAGCTCTGAGTTGATGGCACTTGTTGCCGATCTCCAAAACACCATTCTCAGGATGAATTGCAGCTTGAATCTGTAGAAAACGCTTGTATGTTAAGTGCTCATCTGTCCAATTTGTCTCAATTGTTTGCAGCTTGATCACATTGTCACAAGAGGTGTGCAACTTCTTGAGTGGATTGAAGTATACCTTGAGTCCACCAAGACGTATGTTAACAAGACTCATTTTGAGGATCATCCCAAGGCATGGAACATCTCCTCTACAGTGATGTTCTTCCAATCAGATCCATAGAATTTATTTCCCACCAATCTTGCTTGCACATACGCATTAGAGTTCATGGTGATTTGTTTCACCAACTCATAACTGAAACCGCCAGCGGCCAAATTTACGATCAGCATACTTCCTCATACAAGGACTGGCTCCATTATAATGGGGGTATGTTGCATTGGGTGCCCCTGTGAAAATATCTGAATAAGACCAGTTCAGTTCCTGAGGATACAGACCATCCTCTTCCATACTCTCAGGGTTGTAGGTTGAGTCCAGCAGGTATCCGTGAAGTTTGTCTTCCTCTGTGCAGCAGAAAAAGTCGATTTCTTCCAGATCATTGTCTTCTGGTGGCGGTCCAGTGGTTTCTTCTCCAACAGAATACTCATCATTGATGCCATGAAACTCAAGAAGTTGATTTGTGCATGCAGGAGTTCCAATTTGATTGTTAATTGGTGTCATCCTCATGTCAGCAATGCACTGACAATGTCGAATCTCACATGGTACGACAGTATCACGAGTACGTCCCATCTTTGCCTCTGTGGCTGTAGGAGCAACAGCACGACTTGGCTGTGAACGATTCCTAACTTGAGGCAATGGTGCAAGGTTTGGAACACCTTTCATGCCATCGGGATGCACCCTGTCAAATGTGAAGCGCGCAATCTTCAACAGATTAATGCATTGCTGATCTGTCTTTGCAATGGCATGACAGATTGCGCTCTTCTCCAAGGCAATTGGGAGGACAGAAGTATCCCACATGATTCCGTATTCCTTACAGCCATGCCATGGAACAGAAGAGATGACTCCATTCATGTAGAGGTTGCTTAGGATTTCTGGATGTTTTCCCAGAGATTGTAGGAATAAGAGCGTAAATGCTTGTACTAGGGGTGGCAACAGTCAAATCTTAACTAGGAAATTTTATTTTATGTCATAAAGATGTGAAATCAAGTTTACTCCAACTGCTGGTCACGAGGGGGTAAAATAATGTGTCGCCGGTCTCGAGCCACTCTCTTGCCTATCAATATGATCGCCGGAAAGATTGATTCCCCCTCATTAGAACTATCTATAGCACACCCCAAACTGAAAGCAATTCAAATTTGCTAAATACAGTCACGACGGGCGCACATTAGAAAATGTGACTGCATTTCCAGATAGGGGGTTTGATGGAACAAAACAGGCCACATCCACAGTTTATGTGCAACGGGCCAAAGCTGAAACGTTGATGGCTGTGGCCACATCAATGTAAAAGTGGCAATTACTCATCAAAGAGAGCCATTTTAGCCCATCCCACTGTCACAACATCTCTCTAGTTGCCTCTCCAACTAGAGAGAACCATTAGATTGCCCGAAATCGAAAAAATCGTGCACACAAACCCTATTGCCCCGTTCTCCACAACCATCAGAGATGGAACAACCCGCCCATCTCCATGCATCTCTCCATGCATCATAGATGATGCGGCATAGTTAGAATTGCAAAAAATGAGGTGAGACAAGTAAAAAAATGTATTTAATCTCATTTTTATCGCGATCATTACTAATTCATTCTCTGTCCCATTCATGGATATCATGGGCATGCCAGCATGCCTCTACCTTGCTTACCCTCATTGTAGCAAATTCAAAGTATTGCAGTGCAAAAGGGAAATGAAACAAATGGTGAGAACAAATGTTATTTTAAGTTTTTGCCCTGAAATTAACGACAACACTAATCATTGAGGCCATGGCAGCTTGACCGGCATTAATTGGCTGATATTGCCCTAGCATAATTCTGACCCACTCTCCTTCCTCCCCCTTCATATAGAAAGGTCACACAGTGTCAAAATACGAGGCCAAAAGGTGAGGTATTGATGCATTTTATGTTTTTATTGCAGAAAAAGCATTCAACTGACATATAAATTGTCACTCCCTTTGATTTGTAACTTTTTCAAATCAAATTTATTTACTAATTTTAATTTGGGAACAACACACAATAATCAATGGTCCATGGGAACACCCCACAACAAAACTAATGCAGAATTATGCAGCACACAACAATCAACTGGTAGTGACTGTGTGATTTTTTCAATTGAAAGTGTATGTTCAGCATGATTGTTCGCATTATTTAAAATAATATCAAATATTTTCGTTACTTTATAATCATTTACTTTCCAGTCAAAATATTTGATTCAAGGGAAGTTTTCATTTTTGTTGCACGTGTTTGTTTAATGTTTAATGTTGTATGAATTCAAAATCAACAGTCTACAGTGGTTTGATCATTTCAATCTAAAGGTAGTCACAGATGCTAGTTCTGCAGAAACAGCCCCAGTCCACTCCACGGGATCAACAATCAATGTATTCTGATGGTCAGAGAACTCAAAGACATCAACCAAATGCAAGAATTAGCATCACAAATACACATTTGTTTGAGGCTGTACAGCAAGACAATCCTGCCAATTGGTGGCTTCAAAAATGTAAACGACAAACCATCAAACACATACATCAATCAATAAATAAATTGTGTAATATTATTCAAGGTGCATGTGCAATGATGTAGTATCAGCATCATTATTAACAATGTATTCATCATTCATTATTTGCAAAGATACAGGTATCTTAAAGGGTAAAATCATAGAAAAACCTGATAAAAACCCTGATTGTTACCCTTATATGGGCACTTATGCACCTTCTACTACTTTGCACAAAAACGATGACTTGAGGTGCAAATATCATTACCAAACTGTCAAATCATCTTAATAACACCCTTTGAGGCAACCTTTGATAGCCAAACCATGTCTGGGATCATTCAACAAGAAGGGGCAAGTTGCCTATGACCTAGCTGATGCTAGCAAATGTTAGCAAAAATGCACAAGTCATTTTCGCAATAAATGGCAGTGTTTTGATGCTCTTAACCTGAGCAAACGTTAAGAACACCTTTTTGGACATAGTTAAGTAATATTTGAAGGCCGGATTATGCCTAAGAATAATTTGATGTGCTGAAATTTTGACTGAGCTATCCCCAACTAGTAATTTTCCCCAACAAACCAAAAATTTTGTGGTTTCGGAAGAAAAAAGTCAACTTCTGATCATTTTTCTCCCTCAAACTTGGTATACATTCTAATTAGACCTATATGCACAGGTCCTGAAAGTTTGGTGATAATTGGTGAAAAATATTTTTGACCATTTTGAGTGTTGCCACCCCTACTTGTACACCTTCACCCTTGTGCTTGATCTTCCATCAAAAATATTGCTGTTCCCGGCCTGAATCCCCAGCGCCACCAGTGGGAGAAGCATTTACTTTGATTGCTTCAACTGTTGGCATTCCGTCGCTGCAGGCAGATGCGTCTTCTATATGGGGGAAGAGATCCGGATGTACATCCACTTCTAGACTATTCTAGGGAGGCAGGAGAGGTTGTGGGGAAGGAAAAGGGTCTAAGACATCTTGAGTTAGAGGAAAGATAGGATGACTATCATCATTGCAATCTGTGGCGGCAGCGGCAGCCGGCTATGACATTGTGGCCAGCCACAAGTGTGGTTATATTTAGTAGCAGAAAATATAATATGAGTGATATGATGGTCTGCTAGGGCCAATTTTTTGCAAGGAATCGATCTAGACCATCAGTTTAACTATTGGGGCAGTCCTGGGGGTAAATTGAAGTGATTCTGTTAACATGTCAACAATTGTCAACATGTTCATTAACATGTGGACAATCGTCCACTCGATGCGTAAGAGGGTCAAAATATACATTGATAATGGAAAGTAAAATGATGTGCATACGTGTGATAAAATGTTGATTGACAGCATACACAGAAAATTAAGTGTGTCCAAAATCATTATTTTTGTAATGTAGAAATTTATTTTTTGCACAATATCAATTTATATTTCGCAATATACATGAGACCTCTGCTTAAGAGGAGGAAGAAGGAATGGGGTGGTTGCAAAATGAGAGGGTATAACTACTTGACATAATACAATGAAGTCAAAGATGACACAAGTGCAAGCATTGAATTGCAGCTTCTTTGCAGAATCAGTGTTGAGCATTGATTTAGAGCACCAACAACACAGTGTCAAGCATTGAGTGAGAGCACCAACAACAATTTCCTAAAAGGTAACAACAGTTTGCCCATTTGTTTGTGCATTTGCACCTTCTAGTGATTCGATGGACATCGTGGCTGCATGCATAACTGCTGTTTGTTGCTATGCAGTTATCATTTTGCTGTCATGTAAATGTAAAGTGAAAGTAAGAGGTAAAAATAAAAATTACTCACCTTTAATCATATTATACTTGAAACAAGATCTAATAGCATGAGTTATGATATCATAAGTGAGATAAAATGAGGCTGGGACAATACTGGACCTGAACTAGATGAAACATAGTTTCCATGGAGTCTAATAGTTTGTTATACAATTGATTGACAATACTACAACATCTAAAATATTTTGGCATTCTCAGCCCTATGCATTGGGGCTGTTGGAGAGCTTAGTGGTCTTCACTGACTCCAGATACCTTGATATGCCAAATATGTATGAAGAATTTTTTATATTAACCACCCTACATGTGGAATGCATGGTAGCACAGAGTTAGGTCCCTTTTGAATAAATCAGCAGTTTGGACTGGTCAACTTAATGGATTTTTTTCACCGTACTTATTAGATTTATCCTTTCAATTGGTATTACTAAGTATTTTTCTTTTTTGTGTAAAAATGAGGCTTCCTTGGACCAAACTATACACACAGTTTGGGAACTATGTACCTTATTGGTTTATCATAACAAGGAAAACAGCTGAATGCACTGCATTGCAAACACTCTCTTCAAAAATGTCATTAGATTATGAAGCAGCACCACATGGCTCTTGATAATAGTATAAGTTTACATCATTCATCACTTTTCAGAGCTTTGCCATATATGTTAGATTATTAAACGGAAGAGAGAAACTTGGATGGTTGACAATAAAATGAGTTGCCCCCGCCCCTGGTTCTACAAACTGTGTGTAAACAGAACTGGTAGTGCATATTGGATGACTGACAGGACAGGACAGGACAGGACAGGACATTTTGTTGGATAACTTGTTTGCACTTTCATCATTTTTAGTTCATAGAGCTTTGATTGGAGATCCAGCTCAGCAATGTTGTTTACACAGGCATTGGGCATAACGTTATTGATAGTTTGGGGGAATTTTTACTAGTTAGACAACACAATGCATAGTCAAGATACCTCTGTATGTTGGATTTGTTCTCAACATTGCTTCAGGTTTATAATTGCAGTGACATTATCATATCAAAATGGAAGGGGGCATGGCTCCTTTGTCTGTGCAACTGAATAGAAAAGGACTTCCTCTATTGAGATGGATGCAAATGCATTCTTGTGGTCTTAGTGTACATTAATTTTGACCTCTATGTGAAAAGCAGCGCATTGGTTGAGGAGGTAATTCATGGAGGATTTGCTCTGTTACAAAGACTACTTGAATTGAGCAGTTTTGTAACTTATCACTGTGGCAGAAACCCTATAGTTGTCTTAATAGTTGTTTTGACCAAGCTATTATTGTTTCCCTACATCTGTATTGTTTTGATTTAGTTTGAAAATCAGAACTATAGGTCCTTTAACCATCAATGCAATTATATGTAAAAACCATTCATTTTAAAGGACTGTAGCCTGTGTCAATATGTGATATGTTTGCATGTGCACTGTGAAACTCACTACGTGAGCAATTCATTAGTAGCATGACAAGAAACTCAACTGTGGGCCATGTCATTTCATGCCAAAGTGATCTTGGGAATAACAATTCTCATATTTTCCAATGTGGATAGGTTCACAGATTTGAAAGATCTTTGTGGCAACTATGAACTATAGTCTGTTTCCCCTCTCTTACATTTTGTTCATATATAATTTTGGAAGACAAACTCATTTTTACATGTAGAATGAAAGTGTTTTTTATCTAAGACTTTTACCTCCGTTTTGTATTATGACATCACAAAACCATTGATTTAGTCAGATGAAATCACTTTTTGTTCTGAAATTTAATGGATACCCCTGAACCAAAATGTTGTCAGTTTAGACCCTAACCTGACACCTAACCTACAAAAACGCTTTGTTCCAAAAAACTAGGTCTTTTCCAACGAAGTCCAAGGGTTCCATACGACACAAATCAGTACAAAAATTTATGAAAAGACTTCGTAGGGTTGACCAAGATCTTCACTTTTGCCACTTCACAACTGCGCTGGACTTCATTTACCATCAATATGGGTACAGGCAGCTGCCCTTTGATAGGCATGTCAAAAAAGTTCTAGTTTTTGTCATGTTTCATCCACTTACGTAGAAATGCTTTTGTCCTTGCATGGTTGGCTTTTGATAATGAGGGTCGTGGTGGCCTGATGACAAACGGCGATCAACAGTGGCTCCATAATTTATCTGTTATGCATTAGCTGATGCACGTAACATTCGCTCCATCGTTACATGTAAACGTCCTGAATATTTATGAAAATTCTTATGATTAAGTCTATATTGGGTCTGAAATTAGTCACTCTCCAATTGCTCTCGCCAAAACTTACACTGGGTCCTATTGTGAGGTTCTATCGATACAGTCTGACTTTGTTTTCCCAAGTCATCAACTTATGTCGATGCCATAGCAGCCTATGCAAACCTTTTGCTTTAGAAGATTCTTCATGCGTCTTGGCAAAGCCGACGACTCTCGTTTTGCAAACCTGTCATTTACTACCGGAAATCCTAACTTGCGTAACGTAAACGAAATTACATTTGCTAAGCGTCCGTCGTCGTGACTTGACTGAATGCTCAAAGTTGACACAGTATTGCTCGGAGAACTGCCGTCTTTGATTTGGTAGGTATCTCGGCAATGAATGAACAGAGCATCACAAAGCTCAAGTGTGGACTGTGTGGTTACTATCGTATCGGAATTACATGCTACCTCGTCCCTTTTTTGCTTCTTCCAGTTTCGGCATCCATTCTTTGGAATGCTGGTATATACTCCAGTTCTCCAAGTTTCATCGGGTGACCCATGAACAAGAACCGTGAAAGTGTAAACAATATGTATTTGCCCACTCGTATCACTAGTTCTAGAATCGCCAATCGTTAATGCACAAAGCCCTGCGCACCCTGTGTCAATCTTTGACAGTGCTTGACAATACAAATTTGCGAGTCCATAGATATTTTCAAAATGGCTCTTCGTTGTCATTTCTAACGTGTCGGATGCAAACTGTCCCGCACATCTCATGCCAACGGGTTTGAAAGCAACTACCAAAGATGACTTTCCTCTCTCGTCAGATGATAGTTTTTTGATGATTTTAGCACCCGACGCCATCTCATCTTTAAGCGAACTTGATGGAACAACATTGTTGTTCGTAGACTCGTACTTTTCAACCAAAGTCACAACATCATTTTCGCGCACAATACGACTTGTGTCTATTGCAACATTTTGGTTGACAAAGACTCTGCCCTGTCTTATGGCGTCTTCGCATTGTCTCTTTGACTTGATAAACTTTGACAGATGAAAACTCGGTTGCCTGCACAGCCATTTTATTCGAGTTGAATCAAAATCATTTTGAACTGTAGCCTCGACCAGAATAGTTGCATCTTTTATGTCTATTGGTTGGAATGAAACCGAGCTATCAGAAGGATCTCTTTCGTTGGACAGTGCCGACTTCATCGTCACAGAATTATCAGCAGAGTTTCTCGTGACAAATACACCAGTTTGTACATCAGGGAGTGCAGGGTTGTTTAGATGATCCATCAACTCATTTCGGCAGTTGAAACCCATCTTGCATATGTCACATTCAAGCTCGTTTGAAGAAGTTCTGTCGCAGCCTTGTTCAGATGCAGTATTAGGGATTTTACCAAAGACGAAATTGACACTCTGTTGCACATTCATTTCCTTGTCGTTCCCACGGAAAAGTTCTCCTTCAGTTCGACGATGCATGTATCCATAACGACTCAGAAAGTGCTTGCTGCCGAGTTTGCCGTTTCGAAACTTGCGCTTGGCACGATAGTGGGTCTCTACGTCGGCCAGTCTGAATGGAGTATCTCCTTTAAAGAGCCACGAGTCAATCGGACAATCGATTGATTTTTCAAGCACGCAGTGAAGTCCATTCTTATTTGCAGCCCCAGCTACATTCCAAGTTTGAGGTTGGCTTCCGCAAAGACATATGTGCACCACTCCATTTTGTTTCAGCACTTTTTCGCAGAGGAGAAGTAATGTGCTAACAAAACATGGTGTCTCATTGCATGCTTCTCTTCTGATTCCAGTAAAGATGAGCTTCCCAAATGAGGATGATTGAATACAACGATATCAAACCGTTCATCTTCACTCCGGGGCACCACCTCCTTCTCTATTTTTGTCGCATCAACACCATAAACAATCACTTGTTTCCATTTCCCAACGAACTCGTTGATTATTTGTGATGAATTGGAGTAGGTACGTATCAATTCTGCGGAAGACTCAACGATAGTAGTTGCAGTGACGCACAGTTCGGGGTAGGCCCTCTTTATAGCGAGCGAAAATGAAAGATCACCGTCACCTGGGAAGAAGGCAGCGGAGCCGCAGCAGGAGGAAACTTATAGAGACATTGCCATGATCGTTAAGGAATGCTGCAAGCGTGCTGTACTCAGTACTCACCAACCGTAAGTAATCTAAATGGCATTGGAACGACTTCGTTGTGGTGGTTGATGGCTATCCGCTTTGGCGGTTGTATGTTGTGATGGGTGACTTCCACTCGTCTCCACCATTCTGGCCTTCACTTGTGGCTCGTGGGATCTCCTCAGGATCTGCTCGTTGTGATCTCGTTGTATTGCCTGCTATATAATAGGGTTAGGGTATTGTACGTATCATACTATCCGTAGGAATGCCGAATTACATTCCATGCGTCTCATGGGCACGATGTGTGACCTGTCTGCTTTCGTTTTAAATACCGTTCCATTCCGGGTTCCCGCGACTATCGGGATTCTCGACTCCGGATAAGGCAATTGGCAATGGCACGTGGCTTGCACGTGGTATTCTCCCATTCCCCTGAAATACCCCTGAAATACCCTTTTATTGCGAAATCACCACTAACCTAACCGGCGTCCATCTTTCCGCTGCCCGTCTTCATGACCAACACATTTTTTGAGATCTCAGTGGCCACACCACCCGAACTGCTCACCCCCTTTCGGTGGCAGTCATCCCTTCATCATTATTAAACAATCATGACATCTTCCGAAGAAATAACCAGCTCGACAGCCGACCAAAATCTATCGAATGAACAAGATGCAAATAATCCTCCAACCGATTTGCAAAACGGTACCACCGACGACGACGTCATTGCAAAACCGCAAGGAGGAGCCACGAATGAGAACAGCGGCAACGATGACAACAACAACGCACCGGCGACCGAATCCAAACGAAGCTTCGACAACGCCCCAGCTCCATCCAGGACTCGCAAGCGAATGAAGAAATGTCCCGCAAAAGATTCGATATTGATCCACGTCCCACTTCACGTCACGGCCGATTTGGGCGTGGCCATGAGACGGACGAGGCGGAAGAGAGTTCGAAGGATTCAACGTTGGGTAGAGAGCGTTACCGAGAAGGGGGAGGAGACGGAGAAAGCTGTCGTCGGCGAGACAACAAAGAATCCACTGAGCTTGGACAAGAAGGGTACTGACGAAAGCGTGTCAGACAACGACGAGGGGAAAAAAGAACGCAGATCGTCCCTAGACATTGACGATGACGAATCGAATGTCGGACCGCCACGCAGAGAGCAATACGGATCGGTGCTCGATTATCTTGAGGCCAAATATGTACGTGGCGTGGTGATTGCCGACTACGATGCCAACGGTGAGAGGGTGAAGCGTAAAAAGAGCGAATGGTCAGGGAAGGAGAAGTCAGAGTCCGACGAGGTTTCCGACAGTGATCAGGATAACAACCGGTCTTGTTATGGTGATGATGATTTTATCGATGATTCGTTACTGGAGGAAGAGGTGGTTGATCAAGTGTTTGCATCGGATTCGTATGGTAAAACCAAGATTGAGGATGAGGCACGCAAACGCAAAAGAATCGAGCGTGAATCATCCGGTGAAGGAGGTGACGTGAAAAAAGATCTGGGCGAAGGCGAAAATGATGAAGATATTTCTGCGGAAGGCGCAGACTCAGATTTCGATGATGGGTTTTTCGTCAACTTGGGAGATTTAGAAATGGCCGAAGGATGGAGGGGCGACACAGACATTGTTATATCTCATAAGCGAAAACCTGGCAGGCCGAAGAAAGCAGAGAGCGATGAGGAATCTTCAGAGCCCACACCAAAGAAAAGGAAAAAGGACGATGATGTTGCGCCTCCAAAGAAAAAGAAGAAGCTCAAGCTGCCAAAAGATGACGTCTCACCAAAAATCACTTCTGAACAGAACGGTGGCGAAAGTAAGGCAGAGAATCTGGAGAAAAAAGCAATCGCAGTGAAAAAGAAAAAGAATTCCATATCCAGCTCTTCGATTGAAAATGGCAAGAAGAAACAACCAGCGACAAATCATGCAGCACCTACCGCAAAAGCAACCACTTCCAAAAAGATCGCAAAACCAAAAGAGGAGCCCCAAACACCTAAGAGCATCGCAGAGCAGCTTGCCAAACTTGTCAAGAGGAGGTATAACATTTGTGTCAAAATGATCAACGAGTTAACTCCCAAACAGCTTCCGAGAAAGCGTAAGAACAAGACGACAGCCAAGATATCAGTGAGCATCCCCGCGGACAAGAATATTGGGGACTATATCATGTTTACGTGAGTTTGTGTTGTATTATGGCCCCTCCTTTCCTTTGCTCCTCTGCTCACCATGTCGCTTATTATGAATCCATTATCGCTTGATAGCAATCCACATGTGCCAGGACAAAAGCTCAAAGTCCAGATTCCTGCCAAGGCCAACATGGAAACTCGCAGCTTTTACGCAACCGTGCCCATGCCGAAAGGACAGACTGCGGAGCCAAAGGAGAATGATCTTCCAAAAGAGCTTAAAGAAGCTCTGTTCGACTATTCCACTGCGTATGATGATTGGGTCAATGCTAAAGGTAAGTGATTCTGAATATTCCTCCTCTGAGCAGTCTCATCAACACTACTCACTCCAACATCCCACAGCGGTATACATTTCATCCCTTCCGCCCGCCGAACGTGAGGATTTTAAACCCACAGCCGAAAAACTCAAGAAATTCGACGACCTTATCACTGTGTTCCCGTCAAATCTGGCAACACCCATTGATCTCTCATACATACGCCTCCTCGTCCGCCGTCTACGCAGCAATAAGGCCAAGGCGCAAGCTAGGATTACTGCTACGGCAACTCCAGCGAAAGCACAGCCGATTACCCCCAAGGAAGAGAAGACGGCTTTTGCATCGGTGAAGCTTGATGCTCCTCAGAGGGGTATTGCATTTTCTTCAATTGTGTTTGATAAGACTAATTTCATGCCATGAAGTAGATCTGTCATTTATAAAGGTTTTCATTTTTGCTTCCCTCTATCATTGTAGTTAAAAGAGATAGTTATTAGATGTCGTTAGACAGTGTCTTATGTCAGACCCATTGGAGAATAAAATAGCTTAAACCATATTATTCGAGATGCGGATAATTGTTTTACATTATGTATTCATGATTTCATTCGTATGAATGATTAATTGATAAAATGAAAATTGAATAGCAATCGAAAGAATTGCCAATGTCATCTAGAAAATCATGAACGAAACAAATTATTTTGGACCCTTCTACTCCACACACTGGAATGTTTCAACCCAGTCTTTTGCTTTGAGAACTTCTGCGTGATGGTGAAATTTAGCTCCAGACGAAAGCAAAACCCGAGTCACTTCCCTTAGGTACCGAAAGTCAGCATGATTTGCAGTGACGCTCTCGTTTTCGAAAGATAGATGCAGATCGTAAAGTAAGTCCAAGATGGTCATGTAGGTGACAGGTGGAGCAGGAGAACGACACGACTTGTTTTTGAACGTCCTATAGATCACATTTGCGTCTGCACCAGCATTCAGAAGCAATAATAACGCCGAATAGTGACGAGAGGATCGTTTGGCGTGACAACATGCCCAAATTGCAAGATTCATATCATTCTTCTTAGGCGCCGTGAATGTATCGGAAGTCTTCGCAACAGCGTGGCTTGCTTCCTCTTTGGATGCAATAAGATCAGATATCGCATTCAAGTCTAGTGTATCTTGCATGCACAAATGGAACAGGGACTCTTGTAGATGATGTTTGTCTGGACGCGAATGAGTTGCAATGACAATGTCCCCAATGAAAGTTTGCACGATTGGTATTGACTCTTCCAAATCAGATCCAGATTCAGATTCCTTTGTCAAGTCAACAACACTTGAATCGAACTCTGCTTCATTAGAAGTTCCCTTAGGATGCTCCTTCTTCGCGCTAGCACCTGCGTCAATCCCAACTTTCATCCTCTGCATGGCCTCCTTCCCCTCCATCAACACCCCCTTAGCCTTTTGCGAACGATCTCCACTAAGCTTTCGCTTCAAACCCAGCGGAACCGCCTCATTCACTACCGCCTGCCCTTCGGAGGTTGAACGGAAAACTTCATTGGTGCGGAGTCTCCGCGATTTGGCCCTTTCGTAGAAGCATCCGGAGGCGGAGACGTTGAGCATTCTAAGATTGAGTTCTACGGAGATCCGCTCGTTTGCACGGCGATGGTGGTCTCTGAACTTCGTTGCGTTGGTTGGTCTCTTTGACATGATGATTTGTTGGTGCTTACGATACATTCGGAACGGAGTGGCAACTCAACTCTCTGTCAATGTTTATCTCAAATGGCGAAACTATCACTCAAGCGGCTGTGAGGATGCTTCCGTTTCTTCTCTAGCGCCGCATTATAAAATGTGTAAGTTTCAAGTTTCAACATATATTCTGTCAACAAAATGAGTCGCAGAGTGTTGATGACGGACAAGTAGACGTAGTATTGAGCAAATGGCAGTTGTAGGTCTGAAGTATTACATATAAAATCAGGTGAGTGTATGTAATGGCAAAAAAATTATCTCCGCGACGGGGAATCGAACCCCGGTCTCCTGCGTGACAGGCGGGGATACTAGCCACTATACTATCGCGGATATCTCAATGATAGGACCTGCCGGGATTCGCACTCGTGGCGAGGAGTTCATCACATACAGATGAGGTATCGTAAATCGTCATGTTATTGGGTCCACTTACACATGATGATTGATCGCTGGTAGCTAGATTCCAACGAACGACTAATCCATGCTGACACACATGCTACCGCGCAGGGGGCGGGGCGGGTGCGTCCAGACGTCATCAGAAAAAAAAAGGGTTTGCTTCTCTTCGATTATGCGTGTCATCCTTGCACAGGGACCATGCTAATCTTCTCTGTATATTTAAGCGTTTGTTTAATGCCACGGGCCGAAACCCGGACGTTCTTTCCTGTGTTTTTGATACTTATAAAAGCAAAATAAATCTGAAGGGAACAAAGGAATCAGTACTAATTTTTTATTAATTAGAACCCAGCTTACATACCTAGTATTGATGATGATCCAAAGAAGATCAGTTCTCGTCAAGTCTCTCATACTTACTTTCACACAGTAGCTGCGAGCAACCAGATAATTGTTTCAAGTCCAACATGTAGAAATTGGTATGTTTTCTATGCTGATGTCCATGTCAGATAGCGAACGTCTTAGAAACGGTGGGATGCCTCAGGATGACGGCACATCATGGGCATCCATGCACAATAATTATTTTACTGTCACTTAAAGTAAACCACGGACAGACTATCTGACACTTTACATCCAAGAAATTTTCAGACAAAACATATACAATCTTATGTAGGAATAGTATGTTGCGGTCTTAATGATTCAAAGTCCAGTCATTGGGCCGAAGTCAATTCTGACTTGTACATACAACAACAATCACCTGCGTGCTTCACGCGCTAGCGCCAGTCATACAAAATTGGAGCGAGCAAGAAGTTATGAGAATGGCCACACACTGTATGCTAAAACAAGTAGCCACTTGTTAACAAAATTATACATCATACTCACCTTCTAATGTCATCTGTTGACAGACGTACTTTCACGAGAAACAAATACAGACAAGAGGTGGTATGCGATCCCACATTTTCTGAATGAGCAATAGGGATCTTGTACAACATTATACACACCCCTTTGTGACCACGTAATAACCAGCATATTGGCATTATGCCACGAGAATGTTATGGCAGTGGTTGACGCACACGAAGGAAGGAATAAATTATGAGGGACCTGTTCATTGGTCAGTCTTGCTTTATGACAGTTTTAAATTGGTACCCAATTGTTTTCTGTAGTGTTAGGTTTTAAGTCCTATTCATCCTTGAGAAAACATCTGAAAAGGTTCTCCTGTCCTCAAACCTCTCAAATTACCCTACCATGCTTTCGTGGTTATTTTGCACATTTTGTGTGTTTGCATTTTAATTGTATGATATGCATTATGGCGATTATTTTTTAGGTTCTAGTATTGCTGACATTTTTGCCGGTTTTGAACTGTTTAGCATCATGCCACCTCAATCCTTACTGCTATAACAACATAGATTAGGGAAGTCATTTTTAGCCAAGAACCACATTTTAAGCACATACATGTTCGTAGAATGTCATACAAACATTTCTAGCAGCTGCTGCAAGATTTTTTAGCAGAAGTTTTAGCTTTCACTGGAAGATGTCTTCATGTGGTCATAGATAGGGTGGGGATTATTCATCAAGAGAGCATGACAAATTATGCCTCCAGTATCTCAGAACAGTCATAGGACTAGCTGAAATGTCTGAGCTGGTGGATGTTTAGAGTATGACACGCAACACATTGAAGTATCATTAGTCGAGGTGGAAGTTTTTGTTGTTGTTGCATTTGGTCAGATGACATTGCCATGGGGGCAGCCGGCAGCTAGATAGCTGTTAGCTTCATCAAGGTGGCTTTCCTCATTATGGTGGCTTTCATTGTTGTGGTGGCTGTCTTTTTGTCATTGTCATGGAATCATCAACATTGTCAGGGTTTCTTCATTGTACGGGCTTGGTTGTTGATGGTTGGTTTTTGTGGCTCAGTTGTTGAGACTTCATGGTGATCCTGCCTTTGCCTTACAAGAGATAAGTCACAGATGGGGGGAGTACAACAACATCATCAAATGGTAAGCAAAGATAAGGTCTACAAGTAGCTACCAAGTTCCTTTGTGAAACCATGTCACTACTAAGGTTCTTATTTGTACTTAGCAACGAAGGGAAAGAATGCCGATGGTATGCTGTTGTCACTGGGGACATATGGGGGGAAAGAAAAATTAAAGATCTCAAAGAGGGTCATTCAGTGAAGAGATAAGATACACTTGGTCCAAAATCAAAGTGAAAGTGAATTCTTATGAGGTTACAATGTTTTGCTTGGAGATCAGACCGTCATTTTGTGGTGCTTTTGTTGAGGTCTGGGGTGATGTCTTGTGTTGCAATACTTTGTGTAGATCAAGATACAGGTGTATCTTTGAGTATTGTGTGAACATCATCTATCGGGGTTGAAGTACCAATTCATGAGAACCCTTGTTGCTAGCTACATAATGGGGAATGCCATCATGGGAATCGACACTCCTCCCGACATCAGAGTTGGAAGAAGTCTGTACAACAACCCCTCCAAACGACCCATAAGTTCAACACAAGCTACACAACTCACCAGAAACCATTTCAATTGCACTTTTTCAGCACCCATCATTGTGCTTTCTTATCCATCTCTTCTCCCTGCATGATGATGATTTATTAACCTCAAATCCTGACTACTCAGGTTAGCATCTTGGTAGCTGTCTTGCCAACTGCCCCCCAACACAACCACCATTCACCCTCCACTTCTGGTCACAAGTGCAGAGTGCCATCTCACTATCCTGGGCTGTGACATCAAAAAGGTAACAAATCTATTATCGAGTGACACTGGGGTTGGTCAAATGCTTCCCAGTATGTGTGTGATTGCAAAATTGGTGGGGAATTGATGACAATGTGTGTTAGGTAATTCTGAGCCACTAAATAGTCAAAATAGTGAGATAATGCATTTCTGAAATGATCATGGAAAAGATTTGATTACCACTAACATCAATTTTGTACTCGAGGGAAGTGAGTTTTAGCCACAATGTATTTTTAACCACATTCAAATAATATTATTCTCACTTATTAAACCAACAAGTATTGTGTGCAATTGATTATGATCCCTTTCTTCATGTTGAAGTTGTATAAGCCAAGTATTGGTATCATTAGTAAGATTAGTTCCAGACAGGGAGAGTTTTGAAAATGTCCTTATTGTATGGAAGGTACATTTTCACGTTCCCGTAATGGTCTTTTGGGTATGAATATTCAAATATTTACCCATTTCTTCTTTTTTGTATTATTAATATGAGTTCCTTTGGTTGAATTTACCAAAGTCAGAAAATGTACCAAACCGTGATTTGGTACAATACAGAGGTATTAGGACACTTCCAAAAATTGGTACATGAAAGAACCAATATTCAAAAATGTACCAATTTTCCCCATGCTACCTGTTGGTATATACTAATTTTGGTACTTGTATAAGTGCCTACTTGGGTACATCTCCATACACACTTTGCTGCGTGATTTGTTAAAAGATGACCCGTACCCATCCAGGCAGGGCGATGTGACAGTCGACAAGCAAAAGCATGTACATGATGGCCTTGGCCCCACCCGTGTGCAGCAGCAAGATAGGCATCTTTGAAAATGTTTTGGCAATTGATCAATAGTTGGTTGATAGCTTTGTTTTTGTCAATAATAATCAATAGTATGAGTTGATAGGTCTACCTTCTATTGACTTTTTGGTTGACATGTGTCAATACTGACGAATTTTGTTTTTGTACTTGTTGACATGTCAACCAACTCTTGGCCAACTATAGGCAAGTAATGAAAACATTGATAGTTGGTCGATAGTTGGTATATACCACCTACAGCTAGCTATCTAATATGGCTGATAGTTGGTCAATAGTTGGTTGATGCCAGGCAGTCCATAGTCTTGACTCACCCAGTCAACATTTTTACCAAAAAAAGTTGATGGATCATTCTTCTATCATCTTTTTGGTCAACAGCAGTCGACATGTTTTGAATCCTGTCAATAATGGTTGATGTGGTTCATACTTAGTAGATAGTTGGCCAATTTTTGGCAAAGTTAACTGTCTTGCAGGAAGATGGTGAAGTAAGTATGAGTAATAGCATAAAATTTCTATTTTTAGAAAATCATCTCCATTGTATCACCTGCTGGTCATGTTTACAATACATTCCGAAAGTTCCATATGTTCAATTATCTGTATTACCTCTCATATCCAAAATGCATTCCTTATCAGTTGCCCAACCTAAGCAAATAAGACAGCTAAATACAATAGGGGCACTCCTGCTCTGTCTGTTTTCCGTTTGCCTAACGAAAATGACATCACAGGTGGAGTAAAAAAACTATTTACAATCTCGTATCAATCGAAAGATCTTTTTCCGAGCTTTTGAACGGTGTTTGTATTTTGTTCATTGGTACAGTCTTTTGCAAGCTATTGTCAGTTGAATGCAATGGATTGGAATGATCCGATCAGTTCATCCTTGTAGAAAATTGGTATGTTTCTACTGTATTGCAATAGAGTTACTTATTTTGCGCCATTTTTTTATTTTACTCAAAATCAGTTTTTTGGTATCTACTGTATGGCTGGCTGGGAATCATGATACCTCTGGGATACATAGTGCTCCTATTGTATATAGCAGTCTTAAATATCTGTTTAATACTTATTAGATGCCAACGTAAGGCCAAAGGCCCTGTTCACTTTCTATTCAGGCCTTTGTGATTCACATTCATTTGCAATGAGGCCCCACTTGTATTCACATACAATCAGGCCCTATTCACTTGCATTCACATGCAATCATGCAATCAGGACTTGTTCACTTGTGTTCATGTGTGTTCCATTTCAATCTTACATGCATTTACATGGATTCATGTGCCTTAACTTGCATTCACTTGTGTTCTTTCTAGTACATGTCTTTCAATGCACTTTTTACAGACTAAATTGCAAATTACTTTTTTACTGTCACCAAAACACCCAATATATTAGTGTCACAGTAATCACAGTAATTCCCCAATAAGTACTGTATATTCCCCAGTAATTTGGCAGTGGGAGTCTCATTGATTTCCTTAACCCCAACCCTACATTTATTAAAGTTAGACAGTAATTTGATGTTCACAAGAACCACCCTCCCTTCAAAAAAGGCAATATTACCCAGGAATGCTAAATTACTGGGGAAGTACTGGGTAATTTGCAACCTAGTTAACAAAATGACACCATTCCAAACTATAGTAAAGTAAAAACACATAAGAATGATCATTCCACAATGATCATTCCACATGGAAGTTATGTGTCACCATACACATGATGCAATGCCATAATACCATGACCTGTATGGTTTAATAGGTACATCTATTCTGGGAGAGATGTACTTACTGTAACCAAAGAAGACTTTGGGTTAATTTGATCAATTGAGATCAATTGCAATCAATCACAGTTGATTGCACTCACTTGCGCCACATTGCATTCAATCGCAATCAGGCCCTGTTCACAATCATTCGTAGGAAATCAGGCCCTGTTCAAAATCAATAAATTTCTGTTGGATGCAGATTTTTCCGTTGAATTGTCAATTAATGTTGAGATGGAAAATTTTACAAGCCTTAAGATATAGCTAGAAAGATTTGTTGCACCTACATGGTATCTGGGAAATGAGATTGGCAACAAATGCTAAGAAAATTTGGCATGTATTTTATGTTCACATGTATGTCAAAAGATGGCAATTCATTTAACCCAATATTGTTTTGGGTCCACCATCTTGCAGCATCAACTAGGGTATTTGCTTAGTTTTACACCAAAGCTATGGTTGGAATTGTGGGATAATAAAATTTAAAATTTATGGACAGATCAGGATGCAAACACTGTCTTGAACTCAAGCTTGCATGACCCCATTGTAATCCATCACCACATCAATGTCAGGCCACCAATGCAGGAAGTCCATAGCCTTCTGTATGTCTGTATGGTTATCTTCTACTAAGTAACTGATATAACATCTGGCCACTAAATCTAACCCACCAACATAGGTGAAATTGATAAGTCGCCTCAAGCTAGGCCTATTCACAATTGAGCTGGCTTGTTAACGGGTTGGTCTGACATCTGTCAGGTGCAAAAACATAGGTTGGTCTGACTTCAGTCTAACACAGCACCCCAGGTTATGTGTCCAATCATGTGGGCATGGTCAACAATGACCCCCTGTCTCAACAATTAATATGACCAAAACGCAAACTAGCATACCCCTAGGCACCTCCTCCTAGGCAACCCAATTGCTGGTACTGGCATCCAGCAAATACATCATCAAAGTTGTATTATCACAACCACTTGCAAGACAAGGCAATCTTGACCACCTGTTTTATCCATTACATAGACAAAATAAACTAAATACATGTAGCCCAACAACAAATAGGCACTGATGTTGTCCGTTTATCCCCTCATTTGACAAGCCTCATAAGCACACATGGCATTTTTCAGCTTGGCTGAAAAATGGAGGAGTGTTGTCATCAGCACAACACTTTGGTATTACATGGTGCCTATTCTCACCCACTCATTACCCATTGAAAAAGTATGCCCACATCCCAATCCACTTAACTTCTAATCTACTTTCTCATTTCTCCATTTGAATTAAAATATGTGTGTTTTGTCTAACTACAACTTACTAGCTTGCTATGTACACAGGAACTCAAAACATCATCTACACTCTACACAGGGATCTAACCCCGAATACCAAGTTCATTGGGAGATGTCTGATTTATAACTTAAAAACACAAATGGTCTATTTAAAAATGCAGTGGATGTGCATGTGGGGGTCTGAGCCATAGCTAAGGTTTCTTGAAAAGTAACTGGATTCTGGGTAGAAGAAAAACTAATACTGCTACACTCGCTACAAGGAGCTTGGACAGTCTGCAATTGTGCATGTAATGTGCAATTGAACTTGTACAAATAACCCTCTGATTCCTTATAAAATGGCCTGATCCACTATAAATACACTCTAAGGTACTGAAAGTCTGACTTCTGAATCCAAGTGTCTACTTTTTGAAGTTTCAAGTGTATTTCCTTTGCCTTTTTCTTTCTCTATCTATCTTGTCAAGGCTTATAGAGAACTAAAGATGTAGTTTTTACCCTCCAAGGTTTTGGGAAAACCTCAGAATTGCCATCTGGGATATCTTTTTGAATTCCTAAGATCCCATGCTTATCTTACCTACCATATTACCCCTGATTGAGGAAATTTATGCCTGCACTGCTCTATATAATTTTGAAATAAAAATGCTCATGATTGTGTCCCAGTTGGTAGATCAAGTGGTCAGATCTCAATGACAGAAAACATGCCAATGACAGAAAAATGCCCTAATTCAAAACAAGCATATGTCTTCCTGGGGAACCTCCAACATTGGGTATTGATTTGGCAGCAAAATGAACCACTTCATGCAATCCTTGCATTTTTGCCCCACAAATTAATGGTCCTCTTTTGCATAGATTCCTATGCATAATTTATCAAGGTCATTTGCTAGCAATTCAACCAAATAGACAGTCAAAAACTATTCAATCAAAAGAAATATTTATTTTCTCTATCAACTACTTTCTTCTTGCTTGATTACCATGTGTTGACTTTCATGAGTCTGGTTTGCCTTGCAGAAGCAACACATCTTGGTTTAGATGGAAAATCTGAAAACAAGAAGCTTTCCTGTTTCATTTTGTCTTGGTGCTCAAACTTACCAGACAGGTAGAACAAAAAATTGTTGTCTAGGTGATCTTGAATTTGTCCGCTTTTAGTCTGCCATGGCAAAACATAGAACTTGTCTAGATGGACACTTCCTACTCTTTCAGTGTATGCCCATAGAATCTCAACTGATTTGTTCTGTAGACTCGCTGGATAGGTTTTCTCTTGTGCCCTCTTTCCACCTTATGCTGATTAGCCAGTTCATGAATCCACATAACTTCAGTGTCATTTAGGAATAAGGAACAATCACTTGTCCAGTCAAATTTTATTTGACATCTCATCATCGATGCATGCCTTTAATTTTTATTCACTATCTGTAGTAATGCACTCTTTCACATACTTTTTGCATTCCTTGGCTGTCCAGTATGCTGTTTTTTTGTTTTTTTGTTGAAGTCTGTTAGAGAGCTAAACTAATTGATTCTTATCCAATTATGCTACTCGGTGATACAGGGACCGGACAGCGGCATATGCTGTTTCGCCAGAAGGCTCTTCCCGGTTTATGATCACTATTTTTAGCACAGTACAATGCAGTGAAACGGGAAGCCGGTGCCACGAATCCAAACTGCAGAATTCTAGCTTCACGTAGATACATGCAGGGGCTGCTTCTCTCACAAAACAGTCATGTGCACGTGGGAATCATTTCAGAAAAAACCTTTCTATTTGAAAAAACCTCCAGTGGAGGAAAAAGCAGCCAGAAGGAAAAAGAAAGATCGGGGTGTACCCGGAAAGGTACAAAGGGGGTATTGTGTGGTTGGGGTTGAGTAAGTCATAATCGGGGGTGGAATCACCGATAAAATTAACTCAAAAAAAAAAAACGACAGGGAGAACAAGAAATTGTTGTCTAGGTGATCTTGAATTTGTCACGCTTTTAGTCTGCCATGGCAAAACATAGAACTTGTCTAGATGGACACTTCCTACTCTTTCAGTGTATGCCCATAGAATCTCAACTGATTTGTTCTGTAGACTTGCTGGATAGGTTTTCTCTTGTGCCTCTTTCCACCTTATGCCGATTGGCCAGTTCATGAATCCACATAACTTCAGTGTCATTTAGGAATAAGGAACAATCACTTGTCCAGTCAAATTTTATTTGACATCTCATCATCGATGCATGCCTTTAATTTTTATTCACTATCTGTAGTAATGTACTCTTTCACATACTTTTTGCATTCCTTGGCTGTCCAGTATGCTCTAACCCTAACTAGCTATAAATTTCATCTTAAATTAAATTAAATGAACTGCTCTTTTCAAAGGTGAGCCAGAAACTAAGATCACTATCTTAAGATAGAACGTTGTGTGACTTTCTTGCGTAGTAGCCAACGGCATCTTCATTTTCACAAGCAGTGACCTAAGTATATTGTTGGAGAAAAAAAACATCATAGTTGTTTTGGGTGAATGTTTTTGTAGAGATATTTTCAAATATGTTCTCATACTTGCTTTCATCCAAAAAGGAAGCCAGGTAGATTCTACATGTTGTAGGTATGTTAATACTGTTCTCAAGGATGTTCTCTTGGTTGGGGCAATGGAGGTCTGTACTAGGGAGTCCATGCCTATTGGGATTAGGGGCAATGGAGACATTTTGATGAGGAGTCCTTGCCACTTGGGATTTTACCTGTTACTTCTTGGCAAAGGATACTTTTGAATTCTAGTACCTATGGGTAAAAAATAAGGCTGAATCTTGGCCTATGTCAGTTTATCACTGTCTGAGAGCCCGTAAGTCAGAGTTTAGGAGTAAGATAGATATTTAAGGTCAGTAATACGCGCTTATTTTATAAGTGTAGTCAAGTCTGACATAATAAAGCATACATGTATCGTGAGTATACTTATATGTTGTATGTCGGAAAAGTCGGTGTATGTGAAGAGTTGTGTATGCCAAAAGTAATAATCCCAGATTTTTTAACACCTTGTGAGTTTAATTAGTCTTAAGTCTGTTAGTAACAATTTAATCAACCCTTAACTTAGGTAACATGTATTTCCTATAAATATACTTCAATTGTTATTTGTGTGGGTGCTAGGTGGGTGCTCAATTACTTATGTAACATGTATGTGTGGCTGTAATTGGGAAATGAAAGCTCTTGACTTAAGGATCTTATTATCGTGCTATTTTCAAAAAAAGCCTAGTCACGGCCTGTCTGGAAAGTAATTTCCCGACATGATGTAAGTATTGTACCATACATCCCATCACAAGTACATTTCTTGCTGCCCCTCCCAAAAAAATTATCTCTAAACATATCCACAATGGACTCTTTCTACCGTCGAAATCAAACCCTCAGATCTCAGCCCCCATAATGAATTTGGCCCCACCGCTACCATCGCTGTTAAGCTAAGAACAACAAGGATGAGGGGCGCCAAGCGCAAGGTAAGAAAATATGGAGTTCGTTTTTGCCATGCTTCTTTGTGATTCATTTTTTCAATTAAATTGTTCTGAGCACTGTATCTGTGCCACAGTGTATATCTCAGTCACCAGAATGAATTTGACCCTGCCGCTCTGGTCGATGTTGCTTTAACAACAACAAGAACAAGGGGCGCCAAACGCAAGGTGAGAAAAAATGGAGTTTTGACTTTTTGTGATTCTTCTCGACTAATTTTTTCAATTAAATTGTTTTGCACTGTCCGCGCCATAGTGGACATCTCAGCCACCAGGCTGAATTTGGCACCACCGCTCCCATCGTCAAAAAGACAACAACAGCAAGGAATAGGAGCGCCGAGCGCAAAGTAAGAAAACATTGAGTTTCTATTTTTTACCCTGCTTCTTTGCTACTAATTTTTTCAATTAAATTGTTATGACTGTCCGCGCCATAGTGGATATTTCAGCCCCTTGGCTGAATTTGGCACCGCCGCTCCCATTGCCGCAAATCCAACAACAGCAAGGATCAGGAGCGCCGAGCGCAAGGTAAGAAGAAAGGACTTCAACTTTTTTACCGTACTTCTTTGCTACTAATTTGTTTCAATTAAATTGTTTCGCACTGTCCACACCATAGTGGATATCTCAGCCCCCAGGCTGAATTTGGCACCTCCACACCCATCGCCACAATGCCAACAACAGAAAGGAGCAGGAGCGCCGAGTGCAAGGTAAGAAAAAAGGAGTTCGACTTTTTACCATTCATCTTCACAACTGATTTTTCAATTAAATTGTTTGCACTGTTCGTGCCACTGTGGATAACTCAGCCCTCAGGCTGAATTTGGCACCACCACTCCCATTTCCGCAAAGCCAACAACAAAAAGTAACAGGGGTGCCAAGCAAAAGGTAAGAAAGAAATGGAGGTTGACATTTTACAATTCTTCTTCACCAGGGATTTTTTCAATTAAAATCTTTCTGATATGTCCTCTCCACAGCGGATATCTCAGCCCCCAGGCTGAATTTGGCACCTCCCCTCCCATTGCTACAATCCAACAATGAAAAGGAACAGGAATGCGGAGTGCAAGGTGTCATTTGGTTGTTTTTAGATTGTTGTTCATTGATCTATGGCATACAATTTTTGGCATTTAGACTACTATTTGTGCAACTTCAGTTTGTAGTGCTCATTGTAATAATTAATACTGCATCAATAACAACATAACAAAACTTAAAGAATCAAAACCATATTTCTAAAAGTTGTTACCACTGATGAACAACAGTAGTGACATATATAATCTATAGTTTCTGTCTTATGAATTTCATGAGTAACAACACAACATAAGGATTGGTGCTTACAGATAGTCTTCTGTTGTACGTACACAAATCAACTGTCGGTAAATTACTCATGGGTTTTGCCACTAGTACTTACATCGTATAAGTTATTACATACACAGCTGTGACTTTCCCTGATACTTTCCTTACACTTTTTTCGTAACTCTACTTACAATAAAATATATAGTATTACACACAGCCAGATGGAGTTTCACGCTCTCAGACAATGAAGTCTTGAGAAATCTAAAACAAACAATACCACACACCTGGGACTTAGCGTTAAAAAGCTAATTTGAAAGTAATCCAATCTAGCACTTTTCCAATCATTTTTTGGTAATCCTGCCCTTCGCTGGGAAGTGAAATGTCATATTCTTTTATCAAAAAGCAATATCCAATGAAACATTTAGTTTTAAATTGAATGTAAAATAGACTACCAGTGGTTCCATAGGACTGATCTTATCCATCAAAAAGTCACCCAATATCATGTGTGTGTTTCCTTGAGCATTTGGATGTGTGCTACCTTGAGAATATCAATCTGTTAATCAATTAGTGTTTGCCAATGGGTAAGAGAGTATACCAAGTAATTTTGGAATGGGGTGATGGTTTCTAGGGCTTGCAGTTCCTTGAGTTTGATGTAACTGCCAAATCAGGACCATTTGCAGGAAATTTGATTGATTAAGGTGTCAGGGTGCTTGTTGCAGTGTAGGGAAATCACTCCTAATGCTAGGGCAATGGAGGGTCTTTTGTAGACGATTGGATTCCCTACATCAACGGATTCCTGATTTGTCTTTCCAGGCATTTGGAAAGCACATGGGTTAAGGCCCGTAACGTCATTGTTGATGACTGTAATAATCAAGGGAAAACTGTGATGAGAGGTAAGTGAAAGGTGTTGTCCTGTTTGAGTGTGTGTTGGGTATGTTGCAAGGGGGTGAGTGAGGGAGGTAAGATTGCTTGAATGGTGTGAATGTAAGTAGGGCCCCTGTGTGGGGGGTAGAGAGTGTAGTCATGTGAGTGAGGCTAACAGGGGGCATTTCTGTGAGTAGGGGGAGAGTCATGATTGATAAAGGTAGAAAGTGGAGGAGGTGTGCAATCATTGGGCCTACAGAGGAGGGCTGCCATGGAGAGCCAAAAATTCCTCGTGTTTTGGGAGTTCCTGTGCAGGGAGTCTACTGTAGCACTGTTAGAAAGTAGAGGTATAAGAAGTGATGTTGACTGATCTATTCAAAAAGGCAGAGATCTCATGCTCACAACACATGTGCAGTAGGTCTGTATCATACATACAGAAACAAGGAGAAGACACAGGCCACCACCGATCAGTGACCTTAGCTGAAAAACTTAGAAGTAGGTTTAGGTTGAAAGTACATGTGTGGATGTGTTGTAGACCATAAAAGTGAAATTATAAATATGTAACTATTGTGAAAATGATTATTGACGACAATGAATTATCATGCGCTCATCATGTAGTTGACATGAAACTGTGTAGAATCCTACATGAATTGGTATGTGTTTATGTCGTATTTTATTTGATCACATATGATGAATTCCTGTGTGGGAATCTTGTGTTCTATATCTTTGAGCACTTCTCCTTTGTAAGAAGAGGAAAGTATTTGAGTTTATATTTTTAAGTAAATAGAATTACTTAAAATATAGGCTATTCTTGGCTGTAGATTTTGGCCTATGTCATTCAGTTAACAGTGATAGTTGGATGCTTTACTGGACTCTGTGCATTTAACAAGTGAAACAGTTGAAAAACTTCCAGATGATGTGCACCACTCAACAGTGATACACCTGAGCACACTGTGTCATCAGCCTCGGGCATATATAATCCAATGTGAGCGATGACAAGAGAGACTTGTTCCAGGGCGGTATAAAGCCAAACCCCATCACATTCCATCTGCAGATTGTGTGTGGAGAAGCATAGTTGGCAAGGTTGTCTGTTAGAGACCTAGCTGTGGGGGCAGGGTGCACATGGTGTGCAATGGACATGGAAAAATGGATAGACACCATGACAGATGCCTGTTCAATAACAGACAAGTATGAGCCACATTCAAAGACATTGAGAGAGAAATCATGAAGGACAGTTTTGCCATGATATGTGGATTGAGATGGCATGGGCAAGGAGAATTCGTCAGACTAGGAGCTGAGGCACAAAGTTGAACTAAATCTTGGTGATCTGGAGATGACTTCCACAGATCATATGACAGGCTAAGAAATGTACTGTGAGGAGGGGAGAGATGCAGTTTGGGCAAGTTGATTCGCTTTTGTGTTTCTTCCCAAATTGAGAAGTTTTCTTGGGAAGGCTGTTCCACCAGAAAGATCAGTAGGGAGTTATTCTGTCTTACCGAGCAGAGCACTGCGGGGACTACTGTGCTGCCACTGCAAAGGACAAGTTGTGATGCAAAGCAGACATGATAAAACACCTCACTCAGTTGAACAACTGCCATTGATGATGTGGCAGAAATTGAACAACATCTCCCATGGGGACAGTATGGGGTGTTTTGATGTTGTTTATTTGATTTAGCAAATAGAATTAAAAATTTGTGTAAAGATGCAAGTGTGCTGGCATCATTTTATTACTTAAGGTATGATAATTTTTGTGACTATTTCAGGAATGTGACCTGTTGCGACTATACAAATTGCACCCCCCCAGAAGGACACGATCTTGTCAATGGACTGGAGGAATGTCCACAGAGTCAGGGAACTCCCCCATAGAACACTGAACCATGAGTGCAACACAAGAATGTCATATGGGGAACAATACAAAGGAGAAAGTTCTCCTTCAACTTGAATCAGTTTGTAGTCACTTCTTAAAGCATTTCCATACTCATTCCTGTGGCCCCAGTGGTGAAGGAAGAAGTGTATGGATGCAGAAAGTCTTTCAAAGGACATGTGAGGGAGACCCAGGCCCTGGTATGAAAAGGGAAGGGTCAACCATTTCTTCAGAATGCTCCAATTCCTCTCAAAGGAAGGAAGGCTGTGAAAATACCAAACTCCAAAATTTTTTGACAGTGAATCCTTGTGTAATGAGATCAGTGAGCAATGTATTGTAATAAAACAAGGCCGACTTTAACATTCCATACAGCACCTTCTGTAGTGTGACAAACAGGATGGACTCACATTTTGAATATGTGGTGACATACAGTATATTTGCTGGGCAGCCAATACCATGAGCTCAACCAGCCTTCCTTGGAACTGCATGATTACATACTAGGTTGCAAATTACTGTTTTTGTTACTGTCACCAAAACCTCTAAAATATTACTGTCACAGTAATCATGGTAATTCCCCAAGAATTACTATATATTCCCCGGTAATTTTGCAGGTGGAGTCTCATTTATTACCCTAACCCCAAACCCTAACTTGATTTTAGTTAGACAGTAATTTCACTGCGACAAGAACCGCCTTCCCACAAAAAAGACAATGTTACCCAGTAATCCAAAATTACTGGGGAATTACTGGGTAATTTGCAACCTAGATTACATAGTCATCATAGTCAATATGCAGGAATACTCCTAGGAGGTATATTACGCTTACATCTCACCCTTTGCCCACAACTATGGCACAGGACACAAAAATAAACTTGATGAACAGCGTTGGCAATGCTGCATCTTCCTCAGCACTACAGTTTCCTTCCATCAATGTGGGCTCTTGCTCCAAACCTCTTTAGTCCATCCTTGAGCAAGTATTGTGTCATCAGGTGTTGGTGCATCAGGTTTTGTGTCTCCTCATGGTCTTTCCATTTTACCTTCTTTAGTCCAGCGCTGAGTGAGTCCTGGGTCTTGATGAATTCAAAAGGGGCACAAGGCAAGAGTCTGTAGCTGTGCATTGTTCTTCTGATACTGGCATGAGCATGTACTCATCTAGCTTCTTCTCTGTGCCTTTCCAGTCTTACATTGTGAACACACTGTCCCCTGAGCCATCTAGCCTGCAGTGGATACTGTTTGTTTCTGCCCTGAACATCTGGGGTGCCCATCATCCCTGTCAGAGGTGTGCTCATTGTTGCTCTCATTATCTTCTGGTTCCAACTCATCACCAAGATTTTGGGCATGGCCTCCAAACCTTTGATGTCACCCTCATGGTTGATCACAGCACCCTGATTTTGTGCACATATTGACTGATTGTCAACATCCATTACCTCTTGTTCCACCTCCTGTGCAACACTGTGATTGTCAATGATGTTCCCCTCCTTTCCATTACTTCTCCAAGTTTGTCCAGTTTGATGATGTGAGGTCCTTGCCCAGCCATCCCATCAAGTACAAGTCCAGCATTCTCTGCTGCCCTCCTCACCTGCATCTCTACCTTGGCCTACTCATCCGGCTTGGTCACAGCGATCACTTCTTCTTGATTTTTGGTGAGTTCAATCCACGGTTAGCCCTGATGGTATGTCTGGGAAAAGCAATGAGCCTCTTCATGAGAGCCAATTGTAGTTCATCATACATTTTGTTTGCGACATCCTTGTACAGATTATTGTTCCTGTCAGTTAATGATAGTTTTGCCTGGGCCTTGTCTTGTGTGACTTGTCTGTTTACATTGTATATTATTGCAGTGGATTGTGGTGGGGTACAATGCATAGGCAATGTCATGCAGGTACTTCCTGTTGCAGAACATGTCAGTGGAGCTCTGACTGCCAAGCAGCAGCCAGTCATAGCTGAGCAATTGGGTGCCCCTGCTTCATCATACCCATCAACATCATCCAGCTCTCCTGGTGAGTCCTTGTCTGCTTTGCTACTTCCTGTCTTGGTGCGGTCAAGTGCATGTATGGTGTAGAGTTGGTCTTGGTTCTCAGACTCATCCAAGTTGTTCTCCCAGCTTCTCAGCTTGCAAAGACTTTGGCAAATTGCCCCTTCTTTCTGCAGTGGAAACACTTTTTGCTGTCTGCTCTCCTACTCTTGCCACGAGCAAACATCAATGCCAAATCTCCAGTTGTTGACTATTTTGTTGTGAGTGCTGGGTAGCTTCCTGCTGTTATGCAGTCTCAAAGAGGCATTCTGTTTGGTGGGGTAGGTGTCAGTGCCTTTTGCATAGTTGTCATTGAGTGCTTCCCTCAGGTCCTTGAACTCACAATAATTTGCCCTGTCCAGCACTGACCGCTTTAGCTCTCTGCATTGCTTTAGCTGTGCTTAAGTCCACCCCATCTTTGGCAGTTCCTTGTCAACCAATGCGCTGGAATATCCAATGCTGTTCCCATAGCTGATTGCTGTGACTACCATGGCATTGAAATGTTAAAAATACTCTGACTTGGAGATATATTCCTCCTGCACATTCATGCATGTATCACATAATGGCTTTGTCAGCTGACACCACACCCCTAGTCTCATGCTTCAGGAGTCAAATTTGCAACAGAGGCCTTTCATTTTACTTAGCAATCAAATGCTGTCCTGGCTTGCTACAAGCTTCCCCCGTTGTTGTCTCATTCCCCTTCAGTTATGGCAAGCAGTGCACATACAGCATGGTGCAGGATTTCTTTTTGTTCTCTTTGTATTTCAGTTCTAACAAGTATTCTGCATCAAACTTCCATTTAAAAATGTGTTCCTCAGCAGCGGTTGAAGGCGTGAAGTTGTCATTGATGTCGGGCGTTTCCCTCTGCGCAGGGGACATCGTGATGGTCAGCTCCCTAAGCTGTCTAAGGGCCTTGCTATGTCCGACCCCAACTTGAAGTAGGCCTGCATGTAGTTGCATAGCTTCTTGATAGTCTCTGTGTACTGGGCTGCATGCTTCGCTGTGCCCATATTGCAAATGTAATCTTCCAGGCCTGATGTCAGTGCCTTGTACTTCCTTAATGTGGGGGTCATGTACTGGCGGAACCTTCTTCCTCAGAGCACTCCCCGCTTTCTTTCTTTTGGAGGCTTCTACTCCTTAGCAATTCCTTCCTCCATATTGACAGGTTGCCTTTTGTCTAGGGATTTCCCCCTGCCACCTTTTAAGCTAAAGTGTTTATGAGACCACAATCCTAGTCATCAAGCTCAAGTTTAAATGTCCATACCCTAGATTTTAGCTTAAAAGTGAACCCTATTCAGATAGGGCTCTCACTCTGGAACCCTCCTAATATTTGTAGCTCCTTAAATTCCTATACCCTAATTCTATTTTTTGTTTCCCTCAACTAGCACCACCCTAAACCTGATCTAGGCATTTCTAAATTAATTTCTAAACTGAGTCCCTTGAGAGGGGGTCCATACCCCCTTCCAAGGGACTGAACAATTTCTATCCTATCTTCCTAAATATTTATCCTGGTTCTCTTGTGCAATTGTGTTGTCAATGCCCATTGCCCGCAAAGTCTCAATCCCCCCTCCTGAACGCATGCATCCCATCATCATGAAGTTAAGCTCTTTGTGTCTTGGTCTCGGGTATTGTGTGGAGAATTGTAAGGATAGAAACTTTGTATACTCGCAAAATTGTTACAGCTTGCATAAAAGGTTGGAAGCAAAAGATCATTACATTTGACAGCATCATATTCCCTGTGGCTCTTTGCTTACCAATAGCAGGAGTCCATGGCATCACCTTTATGCATCCGGTGATGATCAGGCCACAATCGCATGTACAGGTATTGAGTTGCGTTCTTTCCACTTTCTGTTGACCCTTTTTGTTCCCTTGTATGATGAATACACCCCATTCATTGATAGGGATGGGTTTATTTTTTGTAACTTTGCCTCTGACGAGATAGACCAAGAATGATGCATCCCGCTGATTCTCTCAGTCTTGTTTTGGCATGGAGTAGAACCAGGGGATTGTTGATGGTTCTACAGTTGATTTTTGGTCTGACTATGTCCCGATCCAGAGATGGGTAAATACTCACGCACTGCATCCAACATGTGAAATGTTTTGGTTTGTGAGAAATTGGATCACCCCATTGGACGTCCTCCTTCTCCATGACCATGGCCACGACCATGGCCACAGCCACCGTGTTGTACTCCCTGTCCTCCACCATGAGCACCAAGACAACCACCTCCTAAACCAGGACCTCGGCCAGCAGCGTTTGCTGCTCCACAGCAAGTACCTCTCCTCCTCCCCGCTGCAGCTACAACAGCAGGAACGACTTCAACAGCAGCAACAGGAGCAGCGTCATCAACGGGGTCCTGCTGCATGGTCAGGGAATCCTCACCTGTTGCTACATTGACTGCGGAAGGTAACCACCAATAGATGTGGAGGACCCCGATCCTTCGTTGTTGTAGGATTCGTCATTGTTGGAATTGATCATGTTGAAGATGTTTTTGACTTAATGGTGCTGTTAACAAACAGAGAAATGGGCTGTTAGACCCTTAGCATAATGGGAATATTAGGAACAAAATTGATGATTATATGATAACAGAACTATAGTAGGACTTCGGGAATTTTTTAAATAGGAACATTAGGAGGGCTCCACCATTTCCCCCGAAGTCATCAGTCATCATAGTGTTTTATTGTGTTGCAGGACGGCTCTCGTGGCATTCTGGCAGCATTCTGCATTCTGACCCCCGGGACACGTTCCACGTGTAACTCGCTAACATTTGCGGTATTTCTGCGATTGCATCCTGTTCGCATCATTCTCACGAGCAAAAACAACTCGAACTCTCCACCATGTCCTCTCGCAATTCAATTGCGGGCGTCACGAAGAATATGAGAATCCGCATTCATGATTGGGCAGCCCGCAGCTGCCATCTAAGGATTCCTCGACGGCGTGCCAATCCTCTGCACCACAAACTATTGTTTCTCGTTTCGATATTGCTCCTGAGCAGGAATTCCTCCATCGCACTGGTGGTGCCTGTCTCCCTTCTTACGAGTCATCAGAATAATGTACGGCGTCGTTGGCGAAATGGGGCATGCGGTGGTGCACGGAGGGTATTATTTTGTGCTACATGTAACTTAACATTGTATTCCACTGCAAAAAATGGGGATGATTCGGAATTGTCGTCATCAAAAAAAATTCACAACAACAATGAAGTGAAGGAAATTCTTACAAAATATGGGTTTGGATCTCGAATATTTCAATTGTCAAATGATTCCTTGTCGAAGCGACCAATGCCTTCTGAAATATACGAGAATGGAAGTTGGAAGCTATGTCTTATTGTGGGACTGAAGAATCCCTCGTTGTTATCGCAAGTGGCATCCAATGATATTGGAAGCGATAGACCCCCGTTGCTTGAGGTTTTGGTAATGAATAATGATGGTGTGCTGCAGGATCAAAAGTTGTCGATGTTGGTGAGTTTCATTGTTACGTGCTCTCCTCTGCACCTTAATTCAAACTTTAATTCTGCGAATCATGCTACTTTGTTTTGACCATTAGGACAAATTACAACTGTGTGGAGTGACTTCTACGAAACCTACTCTATCTCATCCATAAAATCATTAAAGGACACATTACAATCTGCATTCACTTCTTCTTGGCGATCTCTACAAAGTGACATATTGCCAATAGAAGCAGCAATGCAAAATCTATACAACAATCGAATTGCCAACCGTTCGCGCCCACCGTCTCATCACAATCGCAACACCTTAACAAAAAAGCAAATACCCAAAATAGCGTCGAAATCGTCCAATCCACCGCTTGTAGAAGAATTACTTCGAAACCTTATCAAAGTTGGAGAAGATCGAATATCTAGAATGGTCGATGCATCGCTGGCAAGTGACTATTTATATAAAGAGTTCTGCAGTAATACAGGAAGTGAAGGGATCATTCGAAGGATGGTGGCTGCAAAAGTGCTGACAGATGATGCCATGTCAGGGGGGCGTTTTAAACGAAGGCCTTGCCAGTTTGTGTCGGCGCGGTATACCTCTGAAAATGGCGGCCAAATTCAACAAGTTACGTTACTGAATGGGGGATGGGTCGCTGTAGATCCAAGTGTCAAGGCAGGAACGGAGGGGAGAAAGTTTGCTTCTCTTGCGGAGGATTCAGTCCCATCCGCAACAAAAGATTCGGAGAATATAAGCAATGTTCGCATTCAACCTCGTGTATTCACAGCTGCAGATGAACGCGTCGCGCATAGACTAGAATGCCTTGCGATGGGAGATGTCTGGAAAGAAGAAGGTTATGGGGGCGAAAATGAAGAACAGCGGCTAGAATTGGACGTCAGAGAAGCCTTGTTGAGAATGAACTTGCCTCTCAACCCAGAAGGAGCAACAGAAGCCTTGATACGGATTGGAAGATGGTCAGAAAGTGAGAGGGACAGGAGCCAGAGGAAAAAGAGCACTGTGGAACCTTGGCCTCCTGAGGTTTTGGAGGCTGCTCGGGCCTTGGCGCGATATGAGAATGGTCGACGCGAAATGTTGGCAAAGAAATGTTTTTCGGCGAAGAGCAAAAACGCCGATTTGGAAGGCAGAGTAAACCTTTCTTTGTTGCCCTGCGTCTGCATAGATGCAAAGCGTGCCTCATTCCGAGACGACAGTATAGGGATTCGGCTGCGATCCTCGACTGGCAGAAACGTTAACAAGGCTGCTTCAAAGTGGGAAATTTTAATCCATATTGCTGATGTGTCTGATTTATACTTCCACGAAGAAAAAGCAAATTCCAATGTGATCATTCCGAACGAAGATGGGTTGAACATACAAGTATTGAGACAAGCAGCGGAACGCCGTGGCCAGAGTAGGTATGACTTGCCGCTGGGTGAGTATTGCGTGATGCTGTTGATTGCGTGGTAGATATTTTGTGTTTGTCTCAATAATTACCTTGTGGATTCAATAGGTCCCTTGCATCTTTTACCACCCGTTGCATTAGAAGCACTATCTCTGTCAACCAACCAAAACAAAGTCCCAAACAGATGCGTTACACTTTGGGCTTATATTGATGAGCGAAACGGCAAAATTCTCGAAGCAGGATTGGAGCGAAGCGTAATATCAAGCCCACTCGCAATGTCCTTCGCTGATGCAACGACTCTCTTAACTAGTGGTGTTGACGAAATTCCAAGCGCTATGACTAATACAAAGTCTGTGCTTGCAGTAGCCGAAAGAAACTTATCATTATGGAGCACTCGCCATCGGCAAACAAATAAGGCGGCAGAGCAGCGAGAGAATCGGTTGGCAACACGAGAAAAGATTGCTTTCGAATTAAGTACGTCAGTAGAAACCGAAAGAGACGATGGCGCTGGTGGTTCGTTCCAGCGGTCTCGAGCTCATCGACTCGTTGATTCATCCCTGGATTTATATGCTTTTGCATTGGGCGCACTGATGAAGAGGGCGAACGAACCAATACCTCGCGCAGCTGGGAGTGGCGCTGATAGAGGAGGGCGGCTCGGGACAGCTCCATTGAGGAGATACATTGATGGATTGGCCCAAAGACAGGCCTTGTCAGTTCTTTGCGATTATGGCATTCCACTATCGCCAAACGAATGCCGAGAAGCCGCTAGTGCAGCTACGCAAGCAAGCAATGAGATTACTAATCTACGGTCGACCAAAGCAATAAATGGATCTAGGAAGCCATTGAGTCAAAGAAACAAACATCAGATATCTGCACTACATAAGCTGAACCGGCATCTTATTTCAACTGGTGGTATTAATAATCAACGTCAAGTGAATGCCATTAGCACCGGACGAAATAACGAAATTGTTATAGAAGGAGTTGGTGCCACAGCCAGACTGAAAGGTGTTGGAAATTTGGTCGGCGGAGAGAAGTTGCTCGTCCAAGTCCTGGATATTGATCCCGAAAAGGGATGGCTTGACGTGCGGTTGGCATAACAGTTTGAAATATAATGAAAATGATCATGAAATACGAATTATGTCTCGCAACATATGAGAGACTCTCTCCTATGTCTGTAAAAGTACCTTAAAGTCAACTTTGTCGTCGCTCCATTAAAAATTACATTGAATGCGTCCTCTATCACATGGTAATTTGTCTTGCGGCGACATGTGCTTGTAACGGCTTTAGTAATAACATCTTGAAAAACGATTCAATTCACAGCTTATCACATAATACCTTTTTCTCGTGTAACGGCTCTATCAGCAGCATTGAATGGTCCTGAATCGCAGAGATGCCAGAATGGTTCGTGATCGCGATGGAAACGCTGCCTTTCCTAGCGCAGATCGAGAGGCAGTGTGAAGCTGCCTAATTCTGTCCACTTCATCGAGAATCATTCATCGATCTCATAATTTCACTCCTCCACGTTCCATCGATTGGTTTTGTCACCAAAGCTCTCTCGCATAGAATCCAACCATGAAGACTTTCATCGCTCTCTTCCTTTCTGTTTCTACAGACGCTCATGTTGTCGGAAAAGCCTCCAAAGGTGACATTATGTCTTATTTGTTCTCAGAGTTTGAGTCAAAAAGCGCCAAGTCGGGCATTCGCTACCTCATCGATGTCGACGAGATCGAATCTCGGTAAGTCTTCAAGTGAAAACATCTCAACGCAGATTGTGTTTAGTTTTCTCACGAGCACTTCATTTTCTTCGTAAATTCAGAGAGTTGCACAATGCAGAGATGTCCTACCGCATGTTTGTTTCAAGACCCAAGGCATTCAAGGGTGATTCCACGAAGAGCGTGAGCGCCAAGGCGTTGAAGACACATTCTACAAAAGGCGGAAAAAGCTTGAAGTCTGTTGAAAGTGACATGTCATTTCCTTTCCTGTCGGCTAAAAGCACCAAGGATATTTTTCCTTCTGCCGAGAGCAGCAAGAGCGACGAGAGCGCCAGGTCCAAGGCATTGAAAAATGCCCCAATTGGCGGGAAAATGATCAAGTCTGTTGAAAAGATCACGACTCAAGATTTGGTCAATTCTGGTGACGGCAGCAAGAGTTCAAAGTCAGCAGTGCTTTTCCATCGCTTCCTTGATATTGATATCAGGTAAGTGCATCTACTCTTGTTTTGCGTCAGGGCTACCATTTCAGGTTCGTACTCATGGCATTTTTCACCGAATTTCCGTGCTAGCATGTCCTACCCCATCATTGTTGCTGGCAAGAGCGTGAAACTTGATACTAAGAAGATGACATCGAGCAAGGCTGAAAAGGAAATAGCCAAGCTATCCACCGAACAATCTAGCAAAGCTGCAAAGCTATCTTCTGTTCGTTCCGTTGATCCTTCCAACGAACCAATCCTTCAATATGCATCTGCAATTGATTTTACCAGGATGTCCGACCCTACCACGGCATCAGCTACCATCGAGGAGACGTCAAGTAGTGTCATGATCAGGCAGGGTTTGCTCGCGATGTGTGTCGCTCTCTTGGTATTTTACAGTCTCTATCAAATGTATGATATGTCGAATTTACACTTGACTTTCCAGTCGATATAGTAAAGGAGACGGCGAGGGAGAATGTGCCTCTTCCAGTAGAGAACGTGAGGACAAGTGATCCAATGTTGTTGGACTCACAACAACAATTGCAGGTATGTTTGTTATTGTGCTGTTGAATCTCTGCGTCTACATTGTTAACCTCTTCCGATCTTTTTTTTTTCAGCTCAAAAAGGAAGATTCCTTGGTCTTAACACCAAATTATAGCAACGAAAACCTGCGCCACTCTGGTTCTGATCACAGCGCATTCCCTCGCCCAGGATGGAATGGCTTTATGACTCCCTGAAACATCCCGTTGCCAAACTTGTAGGAGCTGGCTCCTTACCACGCTACCTTTCTTTGTCTCCCCCTGCTTACACTCTTCGTCCATTCCCGGTTCCTGGTGGATGTCTGAATCGTCTTGTGCAAAGGGGAGCCTGTTGTCTCCATTGGTGTTGCTCGATCGGCCATGGAGGAATGCGCTGTGATCAGAACCAGAGTGGCGCAGGTTTTCGTTGCTATAATTTGGTGTTAAGACCAAGGAATCTTCCTTTTTGAGCTGAAAAAAAAGATCGGAAGAGGTTAACAATGTGTGTACCTTTTTACACACCCACACCGCAAGAATGCTATCAACAACAAAACAATATTATATTTCGTTAAAATTGTTCTAGTCCTTGTTAACACAGTTTTTATTGATCCCCCCATGACATTTTCAATTGCACTTCAACCCCGCTTTGAAACATGCACATCGCCCTGTACGACACGTACCACTTTTGCACCCACATCCAAGATGTTTTCCCTGTTCACCTACCATTGACACGGAAGCTGCTCCTGTCTGTTCTTTTATCCTTGGCAATCCGGTCCATTGGCCACACACATCTTCCAATCCCATAACTGCACTAGATGTAGGAATGGCGGTAATGTAGCTTGGATGATACAGTGTATCAAGAACTCCCGCCTTGCATGCTAACAGATACATTGGTCGGCAGTGTATCGCAAGGCTGACATGACATAGAGAGTGCGTTGAATCGCCAGAATCAATGCATCAAATGTAGAGAACACAGTCATCACAGTAATAAGAATCCCCTTATTTACCTACCTCAGATAGATCAACAACTAAGGTGTTAACCCTATTACTCTACCTCATTTGGCCTCAGTTCTAAGTGTCCCCAATTGGGAACCAGTCACGACTGATCCGCAAGTGCCACAATGGGGACAAATGCACCCTGTGTCAGCACTGGGACTTTGACATGCCCCAGTGCCGGGACTGGGACGGTGCCAGGTTGGATCCCAACATATGCAATGAGGGGTGCGTGACTGCCTGTGACTACGTACAATAGCCCCAGACACCCTCCACGTGGAATGTGCTTGTACCTGCGGGTAGACCTGGGGTCTCCTGCGGTATCGTATTATATTGTACCATACCATACCATACATCTTTGATCAGCATTGCCTCCCCTGTGATAGCCTGTGATCCGGATACAATGCAATACCAGAACTTGATTCTCAACAACAACAACAACAACAAAAAAAAAAAAAAAAAAAAAAAAAAAAAAAAAAAAAAAAAAAAAAAAAAAAAAAAAAAAAAAAAAAAAAAAAAAAAAAAAATTAGAAAATTAGGTATTTAAAGAGTGCTACCTAGACAAGTTTAACCATACCGGAGTCTTTATACGCCTCAAATTATTGGTCCAAAGCGTTGTAGTCATGACCACTTGAGAGGTTTGCTCTCCTTCCAGGGTGCCATCCTGGGCATATAAAGCTGAGCTTCATGAGTGTGTAATGATGAGATGTTTTGGCGAATCCGGAATCGTGCACAGGCAGACTGAATTGCTATCAACCAATAGTTTTCCCTCTCTCCTGACGAAGTGTCCATGTTATCCATATTTAACTCTAACATCCACTTGCCGTGTTCCCCCAGGTCATCTCCACCTAGCTCGATTTGTGCTTCTATTTCTTGCAATAGCTGCTCTTTGCCTTTAGTCGCCACTAGTCCGGACAGGTGATTGTGAATGGTCAGATTGCGATAGATCCAGACTCCGTGTGTTGCTTCGACTAGTTTTTGGATGAGCAGTTGGGCCCAACCTTGCACGGATAAGCGGCAGTGAGGGAGCAGCAAGTCGTAATGATTAATCTCTATGAGTTCACGAGAGATCATGCCTTCCATAGTGCCCGCCATCCTATATGGAATTGCGATTGTATAAACGCAATGTATGTCATGGGGGCATAGACTTCCTGTCCGTCTCTCTGCATTGAACCCCTGGATCGCAAGAATACCATAATAATGTCAGCGAGTTCCGGCACCGTGCCGATGGAGTAGAGCCATGCTCCTATCAAACTTAATTGTGTTTGGAGGTTCTGTTCCCTGCCCACCTCCGGGCAATAAAGGAGGTGCTCGGTGGTTTCCCTATGTATGGTACAACTGGGGCAGATGTTACCAGGGTGGGTGAAGGGTTTTTGCTTGGATAGGTTGGCTAAGACTTCCCCTACCCCGTATACTTGCTTCCCTGCAAACATTTGGAACATCTCTGGAATCTTATTTAGTGTTGAGTGCACGTCTTCCCATGCAACCTCATTAAACTGGGTAGGGGAGAGGATGCCTAGATCGTTGAATAGGGTGCGAGCCTCTGTCTGGTGTGCATGAAATCGGAGAGTGTGTTTGGTGTCAGATGTAATCTTTTGTGTGTGTGAGATGAGGAAGCATGGTTCCAGTGGGAGAGGGAGAGACGTTGGGGTTAGACCCAGTGTGTTGAAAATGCATTGTTTTGCCATAGCATCACAGACGCAGTTAAGTTGCGCCGGATGTTCTAGTTTTTGCCAGTCAGTGTTGTCGTCCTGGTGAGCTTTCATGTGATTGAGCGAGGTGTCGAAGGCATAGTCGCGGCCATGGAGGACAATCAGTCTTAATATGTCCGAATGTTTCCAATTAGGAGGAAAGTGGAGTGTTGCTAGTTGCTCCACTGTTTTAAGGGCGCCTTGACAATCAGAGTAGATCCGGGCTGTCCCTTTTAGGCCAGGTCTGGTTGTGTTGACTCAGTGGAGGATGAGGGATATAGCCATGAGGCCGAGGAGCTTGCCTCTGTAGGCATTGGCGAAGGGGGAGGTGTCTGTGAAGGAAAGGGTGAGCCTTCCGCTGCTTTGAGAGCATTCCATGATAACCGCCGCCGCACAGAGTTAGTGCTCAATTCACGTATATAGGAACCATCTGCGACGCAAATCAGTGTGTTATTTTCGATGGCGTCATAGATCCATTGGCCATCACTGGATCTTGCAAGGTTGGACCGGATGTGTCGGTTTGGCCATTTCGAGAGGAGTGTCTGAAAGTGCGATGGGGTGTAGGTTGGCCATGGGGTGTGTGCGCTGGATAGGAGGGATACCGATTGACCGTCCTCGGGTTGAATGGAGCAGAGAAGTAAGCCTTCCATGTTGACTTTGCATGAACCATCAGGGGAATAAAGGGGGTATCTGGCTCTCCTGACCCCGTCTGTTTTGCGGTACCTGATTATGTTTATCAGGGAGACAAAATAAAGGAGGTTGGTTGCCTTGTCGTATGTCCAGTTCCAGATGATATGTGTCTTATGCCAAAATGCGCCAAGTCCCTGTCGTCCCCTCCCGCCTGGAGCTATTTGTGCCAGTGCTTCTTGCCAGAGTTCGACAGCTCTGTGGGTGGGCCGTCAGATGCTAAACCGATAAGTAGACCAGTGTTGTCGTACAGGCCTGAGGGAGAGGTATCTTTTATTGAGGGTCCTCCCATCTGCATGGAAAATGTCCGATTCGTACACGACCTGTTGGTGTAGCCGAACCTTGTTGAGGATATGGCATTCGTCAAGAGTGTATCCATACTCTTCGAGCACAGTCATGATCCACCTGTCATTCATTCTGGGGAGTCGGAAGTATTCTGTACCTATGTGAAATTGGAGACCAAACCTGTGTAGTTTTTCCCAGAGGGCCATGATAAAGCCACGTCTTGTAGGAACGGTTGAGGCGAGGTGCCTAATTCTAGAATCAACAATTCCAGCAACATCTGTAGCTGAACTCTGATGATTGACTTTGTCCCATAATGTGTGTAAAAACGTTTGTATGACTCTATCATAGCTTTGATACCCCAGTGTCGGAAACCCAAGCTGTAAAAACCACTGTCTAAATATCTTATTTCACGCTTAGTAGAGTGTATGAGGCCGCCGATGGGAGCCATCCAGAAATAAGGGCGGTGCATGACCGAGACCAGGTCCTCGTAGGAGCTAGTGTTCGAGCTGAGCCCGTATCGAACTTTTGGCCAGAATTCCTTGCCACACTGATGTGGAAATCTCTTGGCCAAAAAAAAAAAAAACGGGGGTCTCAACTTCCCAAGGCTGGAGTTCCTAGCCTGTTGTGCCCAAGTTGAAGCACGGCTTGATGTTGCCCCGGTCGGGCAAGTGGAGCCTCCTAATGTGGTGCTTACTGTATGCACTGAGAGCTGTTCTATAGGTGCAGTGGATCCATTTGGTAATGGAACGTGAATTGTTCTGTCGCCTGCTGAGTGGGTGTTGGCATAGCTCCACTTTCCAGATGAGTCCCATTCATACCCGATGAGGTAGAAGAAGCATTTTGGAGGTTTGAGTGACCCGTCTGTAGCAATCAGCAGGTTGCCCCAGGTGGATACACTGCATTGGAGGGCTTCATGGGCGTGCTGGACAGTGTCGGATTCGTTTTCACAATGGTGGATTAGGTCATTGTCATCTACGTACAGGATGCATGACATTTTTTTACGATACCGCTGACCAAGCAGCGGAATGACGCAGCATGTCCATGCCGAGAGTGTGCATGTAGTATTACAATTGATATGACCGTCCAACCTGCCGGGGAGGCGCCGTTACCCTGCATAAACCCTTGCGTTTTGACATGTGCATGAGCTCCGACCGAATGTTTCGAATCTCCAAATGCAGTTCTTAAGAAGAATTGCATTTGTTGAATTGCCTGTAACATAGAAAGGGTAGCTGACAGACGCACCCCAAATGCTCAGATAATTAGGGAAGCAATTGCATGAGAGATGCTGTTGTAGCAATTTGCGGCATCTACCGATATATCGTAGGACAGGACTTTGGCTAGGATGCCGTCCTCTGCCATACGTTGCTGTTCGCTAAAGATCTCATCAGGCATCAGTTTGTATTTCCGTGCCGTTGCCAGCATCCTCTGCCTGAATATTATTTTATTTGCTGCATTGAAGTTGGCTTCCATGAGGAGGATCACCCGTAGTTTTGAGATCATTCCTACCCCAGGGGATTTTTCGAGCATCACACAGAGTCCAGTTTTCCAGCGTTCCAGGGCTATTCCATGGTGGAGGACGATGGACGTTTTGAGTGCGTGCATGTCCGATATTAAATCTGACTTGGTCCCCGAGACGTAGTGGCCAAAGTGTAATCCAGATTGGGAGGATGAGGTGGACTCTTGTTTCTTGCGCCAAGTGTGTTGCCAGGTCTCTCGGGTGATAATTTGGCCGATGGAATCTGGTGGGACGTGTTGCCTTATCTGTGCATTGGAATCAAAGATGATCTGTGTTCCGTTGTGTGTACCCGGCCTTGGGCGGTAGGTTCCGGAGAGGACTGCTTTGCCATGTTGAGTGCCGGGGTTGTAACGTAAGTCTCCTCTGAGATGTCCACGGCAAATCGGAGCCTTCTCCGCAAGGTGATATCTTTCCCTGTGAATTTTCTCCCATATTACTGCCTGAACTTCAGCCTGAGAATTGTATTCCACTATCTGTCCCTGTTCGGTTTCTACTTGTACTGACCTCACACTTGTTCCATGTTTTGCTCCCATAGCCCAGTTCAGTCTTCTCCAAAAAGCCTTGTCCTGTTCGTTGCGCATGATTTGAAGTATGCGCCTCTCGGCCGTTTCATCTTGTTTCTCCTGTGTGAGGTGTAATCGGTTTTCCAGGTGAGCCCGACGGTGTCGCTGGCCGTGTTTGGTGAAGTACTGGCATCGGTGTCTGCATTCAGAGAGGCGGTCCTTTATGCTTTGAAGCGGGAGAGCTAAGGGGTTTTTGATGTGGCAGCGGCGAGCCTGCCTGAGCAGGTTCCCTTTTTTTGATGCGGCCTGCCCAGTATCGTAACAAGGATCGGTATACGGGTGTTCTCTTTATCCAAAAGGAGGCCTCGGGGGGAAAAGGGGATTTGCCCTGACTTGAGTTTGCGGCACGGTCGCTCCGCGTGGAGCATGAGTTGAGTAGTAGTGCAATCAATGGAGTTTAGTTTCGATTGGATCTCTGTCGTGCTACTGCCTTGGCTGTGTGCTTCCTTTAATTTCAGGATGATGCGATGGCACAGGATTTGGGCTTTGAGGATGTCATTATAACGATCTGCACAGAGTGGAATTTTCGTGTTGAGTCGTCTAGCTGCCGGTCGTTTAATTGGTTGAGGGTTGAGTCCAACTAGAGAAGACGTAGAAAAGTCTACTAGGAATGGGCGATGGTCTCCTACGCCAAAACCGATTGGAAGGGCGCAAGCATTCCATATTTCCACATCAGGCGACGTCCAGATGGCGTCGATGGGCTGAGAACCTCAGAAATGTGTGGCGGTGAGTTCCGTGCCTGTCATGTGCCGGATCGCTTCTCTGAGATCTAGTCCTTCGTCATTGGTGAGGGCTCTTCCAAGGCGACTGCGGTAGACATGGTCATTCACGTTGAGGCACACTATCAGCTGCCACCCTTCATGCCTCTATATCTTAAGGAGAGATAATAGGTTGTTCTCAAACTCCCGTTGAGGGCAGGTGACATCACTGTTAGCTATCGTCATGTATGCACGTTGGAGCTGGTAGGACGAGGAAGTATGAGAGGTCTGAGTGCGACATGGTTTGTACCCGACCAAGATTGTGGTTAAGTGGTCTTCCCTACCAGCGAACGTCATGTAGGTCCAGTGGGCGAGGCTGGTGGCGTCCATGCCGGATAGATCGGGTCGAATCATACTGGCAAGTTTGACATATGTTACCATTCCTGTCCCGCCTTCCATTTGTTTCCCCAGCAATCGTATGACCTGGTGTTTGATGTCCCCTCCGATGCCTGTTGTAAGGGACTCGCCCCCGTTGAATAGCTTACCAAATCTGTGCCTCCTCTTTTCCCGGTGTAAAAAATTAATCTTGTGCTCGTTAAAGGCAAAAACGCTGTTTTCTTTGTCGTCAAAAATACTCATTAGACATTGTGCCTTAGTGTTACCTCCTACAAGTGGTGAGATTAAGTTCAAATTTTCATAGTACAGTCTCATGATCCCCTCACTCTTCTTACCGGGGACGATTCCTATAGGGCATAGGAGGGTTTGGTTGGTGCTTATAAAGGACTGTATTTTGTGACTATTTATCTGTGGGTCATCTGTTTGATGAGGAGATGGGGTAGGTGCATTGCTACTAGCGTTCCTGGCTGCTTTCAGAGTCAGCGGATGTCCTACCTGAAGCAGGTTGATCCTGTGAGATGCAAACTCTTTTTGAAGAGTCTTGTGAATGTTCTGTGCTAGCTACTTCGTTTGCCTCATGCATTGTCTTGACCGAGTGGGTGCCGTCTAGGTCAAAGAGGGCTTGTTGGGAGGCAAATGGGTGCTTCCCTTGGCTTTTTTGCCTCAAACTGCTCAACAGCGTCTTTCCACCAACCTTGTTCCTCGAAATCCATGGAGGCGGAATTCTCGGCTAATTCATCCGGTGTCAGCAGAGTTTGAGTCTCTGAGTCCCCATTGCACATGTGCGCTTTGTGTATTAGCTGAGGATCCACAAAGGTGCGGAGGAAGTCCTTTAAGAGTGTGGGGTCTACTTGTTGATCAGTGAGGTGGCCAATGGTGAACGCGGTGATTTGCTTGGCGAGGCCGGTTATCAATTTCTCCCCTTCAGGGATATTAGGGTATACAAAAGAGACATATCCGAGAGGGACTTGCTGATGTACCTCTGCGATTAAAGTTGAGGAGTCTTGAAACTTGAAAAAGGATGTCAGACACTCTCGCCCTGTAAAGGACCTGAGTTTGCTGCCATCCGGTTTGAGTAGTGTGACTGAGTCGTTAAGATCAAGAAAACCTAACACATCGATACTCATCATACTGGCGTTATAGTTTGTGGTTTTGACAGCGAAATTGGCGGCTCTTCTCACGTTGCCTGGTGAGGATTGCCAGTCAATGCCTTCGGTGGGGTGGGCATGTGAGCCCCACCATTTGGAGTAGATGCAGGCTTTCTTGGTGTAGTTGACCAGGTGTGTGACTCGTTCGACCTCTCTTTTGTCCACTTCAAGGTGAATCACTTTTCGGCACGTCTGGATGTTGGCTGGAAGACGAGCCATGTTGGTAGGCTTGGAGTGCTTCGGGATCCTCGGGACATTCATTCGGAGGCTACATACAGGTAGACTGTCATAGCCCCAAGCAAGGGGGAGATCACGGTCCGTAAAGTCGTCTTCCTCATGCATCGCAGTCTGGGCCGCCTTGAGGATATCCCGTTGCTCGTCAATCAATGTTTGTCTGTGCGTGAGGAGGTACACGAAGTATATCTGAAAGGGGGTGACGGTTTCAATAGCCTGAAGTTCTTTTATTTTCTATTGGTTGCCAAATCTGGCCCACTTGTATGAGATTTGAGTGATGAGTTGTTCGGGGTCTTTATCACATGAGATCGATATGCACCCATAGGCCTGTGAGGAAGAATGGCGACCTGTAACTCCTTGGTCTTGGCCTTCTTGCGTTGCACGGCTGGACTGGAAGGCTCTTGGGTTTAGGCCTTTCACTTAGTTGCTGAGGGCTGTCATATTCGTCGGTACCGGGTGTGTGGACTGACCGCCCAGTGGGGGCTCGTCTATCGAATCATCCGCTGGGTTCAAAATAGCATACTTATCTGCAATCTTGAGGTTTACCAACAATTGTTGGACTGCAAAAACAATCTTTTTGCCGTTGTCTCCCTTGAATTGTTCGAGTTCTTCCTTATCAAAGTCGATGGAGATGTTGACGAGTATATTCCGGTGTTTGTGGCGGTGGGGAGGAGCCAAAGGAGTCTCTTCATTGTTGCCTGAGTACTTCCTGGGCTTCAATGCTGACACGGGAGTTGTTGAGGAGGAAGTGGATCGTTTTTTAGATTTCTTTTTGGTGGAGTTGGCGATGGCTGCAGCTATCGAAGAGTCCGCTGTGTTCGTCTTAGGCTTCTTCTTGGCTGGGGAGTTTGACGGGGAGTTTTTGTTCGTTTCGGATTCGGTGCACTCCTTATCGGAGAGGAGCTTCAGGTTATTAATTTCATTAATGATCTTGTTGATTTTGTTGTTTTCCTGCAACGAAGGTGGTGCATCGGACTGCTGTGGTTGCTGCTGTGGAGAGGGTTGCGAGTTAGCTGCCGGTTTTGGCAGCATTGTGCTGGAGGTAGGCGGGGGTTCACGTTCTTCTTTGCTTTTGTTGATCGTGTGGTTGGGTGTGGAGTTTGTTGTCTAGTGGAAGTTGTCATGGTGATTTGGACTTTGTGTGAGGAGGGCCAATTTGGTGGATGTCTTATGAGAGGGTGATGTTTTGATGTGTTACAGTATGACACACTGCACGTCACTGAAGGGTGGTTCTTGTGCTTTTGGATCGAGGCATGGTGGTCTTGCGGTGGTGCGCTAAAACGGGAGGTTGTGAGCAGGAGAAGAGGGGGTTTGTGTGGTCGGGATACAGAAGCTGTACATGTAGTGAGGGCAGAAGGGTAGGAACTGATATTGGGTTGAGTGGGTTTTAGTAAAGGGGTACGTTGTGGAGGGTTGTCGGGGAGCTTGGGCTGCGTTGAATGTGCCATGGTGGGCGGTGCAATCTCGGCTGTCCGCTTGCAGTTCAGGATGGTAGTTGCGGTGAAGAACAAACAAATGAGGATAAGAGAGATGGTGAAGAGAGATCGTAAGATAGTGTGGGGGGAGGTCATGTTCGCGAGGGTGATTTTGGCGGTGGAAATGGTGGAATCAATTTAACTTCTTTGTAGAAAGATATGAGGGTTTATGTATGCATGTAGGAGATACAATTTTGTTCTGACTGATCTATTCAAAAAGCACCAGAACTTGATTCTCACAAGCAATAAGGCTGGGACTTTCTCCGGTCCGATTCCAATAGGCCGATCGGAATCCGTGACAGAGTTTTTCATAATTCTACATTGCCCCCCACCTGCCTTTGTAGGGCTGATGCAGTCCCATTCCGATCCGATTGACCAATGGCTCAATGGAGTCATTCCCGCCAAGTCATTATTTTTCCCACCAAGCACTTTTGTTCACACATCACCGCACATCAACACAGTCTCCCATGCATATTTCATGCATATTTCATCACTTCCCGCCGTGAAACACACCACTGCACATAAAACAAAATGCTTTTCATGATAGCGGTGAAGCTTCTTACTGCTAGCATCCTCGCTGGTGCGAAACCTCTTGGTGTCACCGTGGCTACCGCAAGGTGCTCTAGCCAGAAGAAGAAGCATAAGTCTGCAGACATCACGCAGTCACAGTCGACTCGGAGACAAAGTCCGAGGCTTCATGCCCATACAAGACAAAGTCCTAGGCTTCATGTACATGCACAAGCCCAAAGATCCATGGACATCTCTCCAGTGACACTGGACAATCAGCTGTCCATAGTTGCTGATCCAGAGATGGCTCCTTCTCCAGACCTTCTTGATCCGTCACAGGAAAGCGTCTTCCCTGGTACGGAGTTGCCTCCCCTGCCTTCCGTTGCCCATGCTTGTTCACAAGGCTCCTCCTCATCTGAGGAGGAGGAGGATCATTCATCCGATGATGACTTCACCCCCGCTCCCCAGGCAACCCCAACCAAGACGACTGGTTTGGGTGATAGCCACTCCAACTTGGAGATAGAAATGGGTCAGCACACAGAGTCACCAATCCGGACTGACTTCTGTTTTGGACAGTTCGATGGAGAGTACGATATGGCAGTGGAGGAGTACTCCTTCCATGAAAGAGTTATGCATCACCTGGGTGGGCGGAGGATCGACCAAAACAACAGACTAGCTGTGGAATTTGCGTGTATTCTTGAAACAGGGACCATCGTAATGGAAAAGCACACCAAGGAGAGTAAGGAGATTGATGTACACTTCGAAGAAGAATACGTCCAAATCATAGATGGTTTTAAGGTGGAAGACTTCCAAGAACGGGCTCTTCAACACACAATGTGGCACAAGTTGTACAGGGCGAACAAGCCCCTGCAAGGCCATCATTTAAAAAAGAAGTTTCACAAAATCCGTGCGGAGGTACGTGCCTAAAGGATTCCTCTCCTCCCAATCAACATTAGTCAATTGGCAAGTGGAAACCAATTGCGTGATGCCTTCAAATCACTTATTGTAAAGCTCTATGGAGCTCATAATGTGAGTTCTTCATTCTCGCTTTATTTTTGTCTGCATTGTTCAGTGTGGTCTCAATATTTATGGAGCTGTATTCTCTCATAGCAGCGAGAAGTGTCCGACGACACAGACGACGCCGATGTATACACTGACATTCCTGCCAACTGGTGGTTATCGCCGGACAGCAAGGCAAGATTGCTTCTTGCTTGCATGGTGCATCGCAAGAACAAAGAGATAGCTCCGTTATGTACGGGTCACAAGCATGGTCAAACGAGGTAAACTCAAAGACAGGCAAAGGAAGCAAGAGTGACCCAACAATGAGAAGAGGAGCATGAGGAAAGAGCGAATAGGATACTCAGTGATCCAAGAATGTGGCAACAGCAGCGTTTGCAGGAGGACTTGGCTCGAATGGCAATTATAGAAAAAGATATCCACGCGATTGGCAAAAAGGTTAGTTATGTGGAGAAAATGATTGAAATTTATTACAAGACACAGGATAATTTAGTGGCACGGTTTGGGCAGGAATGGTTCTACAACAAGATTGCGGAGACGGTTGCAATGCTCCCAGATGGGAATCAGTCGCTATTGGATGACAGAAAGAGTAACGAGCAAATCGATGGCAGAAGTTCAGTGGAGAAGAGTAGATAATACAGTTCAATTTAATGTTTGTTTATGGTTGTCAACTGTAGCATACAGTCCACTTTAATTTGAATGTCAAATACAAATATATATATTAAAATTGTATACAAATCAATTAGATTATTAACCCCATTACACAGATTATCAAACCCCATTACACATCATTTAATCTTCGTCGTTTCATTTCTCTCGATACGTATTCAACGTGTTCTGACCAAAGATGACGACGTTTTGCCCACAAATTAGCTTGTGCCTTATCATCATTGTTCAACAAACCAGGTGGAACCCCATCATTTGGTATGGACAGCCATATCGCATTGGATCCGATGGGACAACCACGACCAACAGGAATTCGGTTTTCTCTGGTTTCCATCTCTGACAACATCATGTTGTGAAGAATACAGCATGTCAAAAAGACCCTCTCTACCACTTCAATGTCATCAAACCTTATTGCGTATTCCAATACTTTCCATTGTTTTTTAGAATCCTGAAAGCGCAATCCACATCTTTGCGAACACTCTCTAAGGCCGTACTGAAGTATCCTTTCTGTGAAGCAGGCCCTGAGTGTTTGAAAGGACATACTAGCACGGGCCATCTCAAGTAGCCACCATCACAGATGAAGTACACTCCGTGAGATCGTTTCCTTCGACCCTGCACATTGTAGTGTTCCCAAGCAACATCCTTGTACCACCCTTTATGATTTTACTCACCGTTGGATCCAACTTAACAATGTGTTGGTCGTTGCAAGTGCCTATTGGACCAGAGATATACCAAGGATGTCGCGATTGTGCCCTGTGACAACTTCAAATGCTAGGGTTGGATATCCCTTCTTCCCCAAGCTCCGATTATAATCCCCAGCAAGACAGTTGCTCCACTTTAAATGAACAACATCAATCAAACCTCCGCTACCCGGTAGTTTCTTGGCCGAGTACTGTTCCATTACGGGTTTCAATTCATCTAGTGAATCGGGGTAACAGATGAATTCTTCCTTAGTGGAGGACAGTTTACGGAGAAACTTATGGAAGAAGAGGCGGTGGTCCTCCGCTGACAGTTCTGTGTTGCAGGTGAGCTGTCTGAAAGGTGTGTGATTGCCCAAGACATCCAGTGCTCCAAGAATTCGGATTTGGGTCTTCACATAGAATACATTGCCATCCATGTCGCATCTTGAGGGGACACACCATTCCCTGTCGATAAACATCTCAGTTAGCTCATCCACCTTCTCAAGAGTGAGCCTGAAGAAGCTCCTGAAGTCAGACCAACGATTCCTACTTGATAGGTGAAGTGTTTTTGCCGAACATCTGGGTGCAAGAACTTCCTGTACCAGTTTGATTTCATCACATTCCCGAACTCATATGGGAATTCGTTCGGCTCTCTGTGGTGTCCAGGCAAAGCAGCTTCAAGGTGAGTGAGCTCGTCCAGAGAATCACTCAGTAGGAAATGGTGTTGCGGGTGCAAAGGAAGTCAATCCCGAAAAATTGCGGATTAAGGGTGGCATGATTTGTAGGAGGGCGTGTCTCCTGAAGTCCGCAAATAAGTCCGAGCAGTTCTGATTGAGAGAGTAAGCCTCTTCCACATCGCACAAATATTTGCTGACAGAGAACTGCTCAGCGGCAACCACAATTGTCACGAAGTTCTCCATGATTCGCGGTATAGGTGATGGGATGATGAAGTTGTGTGAGAGTGGGAGCAGGGAAATGTGTGTAAAAATTACATGCAAAATCCCGATTGGTCAATTGAACACCCATAGAAATTTGAGGGGTGGGGGGGGGGGTGGGAAAAGAAGCTGATTCCAATAGGGCCTTCTATTGGACTATCGGACTCGTGACAGAACCGATTGGTCAATTGGAAATGGCAGTGGAATTGGATTGGAAGCGTCCGTTGGAGCATACAAAGTCACCAATACGTGGTATAGATCGCACAATGGGGCTCGTGGGACTCACTCCAATCCGATCGGATTGGACTTTTGAGCCTACAAAGTCCCAGCCTAAGCAACTTGAACTCTCCACTGTTCTCTCTCACCAATTCAATTATGGACACGACGAAGAATATGAGAATTCGTTTTCATGATTGGGCAGCCTGCAGCTGCCATCTAAGGATTCCTCGACGGCGCGCCAATCCTCTTCACCACAAAGTATGGTTTCTTGTTTCGGTATTGCTCCTGAGAAGGAATTCCTCCATCGCACTGATGATGCCAGTTGCCCTTCTTATGAGTCAGCAGAACCATGTACGGCATCGTTGGCGAAATGGGGCATGCGGTGGTGCACGGAGGATGTCATTTTGTGCTACGTGTAATTTAAGATTGTATTCCACTACAAACAATGGGGATAATTCGGAATCACCTCCATCCAAAAATAATCACAACAACAATGAAGTGTAGGAAATTCTTACAAAATATGGGTTTGGATCTCGAATTTTTCAATTGTCAAATGATTCCTTGTCGAAGCGACCAATGCCTTGTGAAATATTGGAGAATGGAAGTTGGAAGCTATGTCTTATTGTGGGGCTGAAGAATCCCTCGTCGTTATCTCAAGTGGCATCCAAACATGATAGAAGCGATAGACCCCCGTTGCTTGAGGTTTTGGTAATGAATAATGATGGTGTGCTGCAGGATCAAAAAGTTGTCGATGTTGGTGAGTTTCATTGTTATGAGCTCTCCTGTGCACCTATATTCTAAATGTATTTCTGCTAATCATGCTACTTTGTTTTGACCATAAGGACAAATTACAACTGTGTTGAATGACTTTTACGAGACCTACTCCATCTCATCAATAAAATCACTAAAGGACACATTTCAATCTGCATTCAGTTCTTCTTGGTGATCTCTACAAAGCGATATATTGCCAATAGAAGCAGCAATGCAAAATCTATACAACAATCGAATTGCCAACCGTTCGCGCCCACCGTCTCATCACAATCGCAACATATTAACGAAAAAACAAATACCCAAAATAGCGTCGAAATCGTCCAATCCACCGCTTGTGGAAGAATTGCTTCGAAATCTTATCAAAGTTGGAGAAGATCGAATATCTAGAATGGTCGATGCATCGCTGGCAAGTGACTATTTATATAAAGAGTTCTGTAGTAATGCAGGAAATGAAGGGATCATTCGAAGGATGGTGGCTGCAAAAGTGCTGACAGATGATGCCATTTCAGGTGGGCGTTTTAAACGAAGGCCTTGCCAGTTTGTGTCCGCGCGGTATACCTCTCAAAATGGCGGCCAAATTCAACAAGTTACGTTGCTGAATGGGGGATGGGTCGCTGTGGATCCAAGTGTCAAGGCGGGAACGGAGGGGAGAAAGTTTGCTTCTCTTGCGGAAGATTCAGTCCCATCCGCAACAAACATTCTGAGAATGTTAGCAATGTTCGCATTCAACCTCGTGTATTCACAGCGGCAGATGAACGCGTCGCGCATAGACTAGAATGCCTTGCGATGGGAGATGTCTGGAAAGAAGAAGGTTATGCGAGAAAAAACGAAGAACAGCGGCTAGAATTGGACATCAGAGAAGCCTTGTTGAGAATGAACTTGCCTCTCAACCCAGAAGGAGCAACAGAAGCCTTGATACGGATTGGAAGATGGTCAGAAAGTGAGAGGGACAGGAGCCAGAGGAAAAAGAGCACTGTGGAGCCTTGGCCTCCTGAGGTTTTGGAGGCTGCTCGGGCCTTGGCGCGATATGAGAACGATCGACGTGAAATGTTGGCAAAGAAATGCTACTCGAAGCAGGATTGGAGCGAAGCGTAATATCAAGCCCACTCGCAATGTCCTTCGCTGATGCAACCACTCTCTTACATAGTGGTGTTGACGAAATTCCAAGCGCTATGACTAATACAAAGTCTGTGCTTACAGTAGCCGAAAGAAACTTATCATTATGGAGCACTCGCCATCGGCAAACAAATAAGGCGGCAGAGCAGCGAGAGAATCGGTTGGCAACACGAGAAAAGATTGCTTTCGAATTAAGTACGTCAGTAGAAACCGAAAGAGACGATGGCGCTGGTGGTTCGTTCCAGCGGTCTCGAGCTCATCGACTCGTTGATTCATCCCTGGATTTATATGCTTTTGCATTGGGCGCACTGATGAAGAGGGCGAACGAACCAATGCCTCGCGCAGCTGGGAGTGGAGCTGATAGAGGAGGGCGGCTCGGGACAGCTCCATTGAGGAGATACATTGATGGATTGGCCCAAAGACAGGCCTTGTCAGTTCTTTGCGATTATGGCATTCCACTATCGCCAAACGAATGCCGAGAAGCCGCTAGTGCAGCGACGCAAGCAAGCAATCAGATTACTAATCTACGGTCGACCAAAGCAATTAATGGATCTAGGAAGCCATTGAGTCAAAGAAACAAACATCAGATATCTGCACTACATAAGCTGAGCCGGCATCTTATTTCAACTGGTGGTATATAATCAGCGTCAAGTGAATGCCATTAGCACCGGACGAAATAACGAAATTGTTATAGAAGGAGTTGGTGCCACAGCCAGACTGAAAGGTGTTGGAAATTTGGTTGGCGGAGAGAAGTTGCTCGTCCAAGTTATGGATATTGATCCCGAGAAGGGATGGCTTGACGTACGGTTGGCATAACAATTTAAAATGTAATGAACATGATCATGAAATACGAATTATGTCTCGCAACATATGAGAGACTCTATCCAATCACTCAAAATGTGGATGCATGTACCCTTAAGTCAATTTTGTCGTCGCTCCATAAAATTTCATTAAATTCGTCCTCTATCACATGGTAATTTGTCTTGCGGTAACATGTGCTTGTAACGGCTCTAGTCATAACATCTTGAAAAACAATTCAATTCACAGCTTATCACATAATACCGTTTTCTCGTGTAACGGCTCTATCAGCAGCATTGAATGGTCCTGAATCGCAGAGATGCAAGAATGGTTTGTGATCGCGATGAAAAAACCGCCTTTCCTAGCGCAGATCGAGAGGCAGTGTGAAGCTGACTCAATCTGTCCATTTCATCGAGAATCATTCATCGATCTCATAATTTCACTCCTCGACTTTCCATCGATTAGTTTTGTCACCAAAGCTCTCTCACATCGAATCCAACCATGAAGACTTTCATCGCTCTCTTCCTTTCTGTTTCTACAGACGCTCATGTTGTCGGAAAAGCCTCCAAAGGTGACAGTATGTCTTATTCGTTTTCGGAGTTTGAGTCAAAAAGCGCCAAGTCGGGCATTCGCTACCTCATCCATGTCGACGAAATCGAATCTCGGTAAGTCTTCAAGTGAAAACATCTCAACGCGGATTGTGTTTAGTTTTCTCACGAGCACTTCATTTTCTTCGTAAATTCAGAGTGTTGCATAATGCCGAGATGTCCTACCGCATGTTTGTTCCGAGACCCAAGGCATTCAAGAGTGATTCCACGAAGAGCGTGAGCGCCAAGGCGTTGAAGACACATTCTACAAAAGGCGGAAAAAGCTTGAAGTCTGTTGAAAGTGACATGTCATTTCCTTTCCTGTCGGCTAAAAGCACCAAGGATATTTTTCCTTCTGCCGAGAGCAGCAAGAGCGACGAGAGCGCCAAGTCCAAGGCATTGAAAAATGCCCCAATTGGCGGGAAAAGCTTCAAGTCTGTTGAAAAGATCACGACTCAAGATTTGGTCAATTCTGCAGACGGCAGCAAGAGTTCAAAGTCAGCAGTGCTTTTCCATCGCTTCCTTGATTTTGATATCAGGTAAGTGCATCTACTCTTGTTTTGCGTCAGGGCTACCATTTCAGGGTCGTACTCATGGCATTTTTCACCGAATTTCCGTGCTAGCATGTCCTATCCCATCATTGTTGCTGGCAAGAGCGTGAAACTTGATACTAAGAAGATGACATCGAGCAAGGCTGAAAAGGAAATGGCTAAGCTATCCACCGAGCAATCTAGCAAAGCTGCAAAGCTATCTTCTGTTCGTTCCGTTGATCCTTCCAACGAACCAATCCTTCAATATGCATCTGCGATTGATTTTACCAGGACGTCCGACCCTACCGTAGCATCAGCTACCGTCGAGGAGACGTCAAGTAGCGTCATGATCAGGCAGGGTTTACTCACGATGTGTGTTGCTCTCATGGCACTTTACCCTCTCTGTTAAATGTTTGATAAGTCGAATTTACGCTTGACTTTCCAGTCGATATGATTTTCTTGTAGAGAAGGAGATAGTTGCGATCTCGATTCCTGTTAGACAGTACTAAGATTCGTTATAATGAAAGAACTCTTGATGTCATTGTCATTCTCGATTAATGTTACAGCTAGCCTAAATCTGCTTCTGTTGCCGAACTGGCAGAAACCCACGCCGCCGAAGAGGTGAAACTCGTACATGATGCAGAGTCACTGCCAGACCCTGGACCAAGTTGAAAGCAGCCAGCGATATCAGAACCCCATTCAAATTATTCCCCAAAGGTGAAGCCAGACAAGAAATCATGGCGGCCACCCCAATGCCGGTGATTATGGCCAAATCACGGTAACATCCCAAGCCCAACATCGTCCCCTCGCCAGCAAACACAAGCCCATTGACTAAATGAATAAAGGAAGAGATCGCCGCAGGACCCTTAACAGCCTGCCTAACTTCGTCCAACGGTGAAAAAAGCGGCGTAACCATCGGCAACGCAAACCACTGAACCAGCGCCAGAATCGCACCCAATATCGACCCCCAAACAAATATTCTATCCGCCACCTCTCTCGCAGCATCCTCTCCACCCACAGCCCTCGACGACGGAACAAGTGCGGCCGCCGTCCCCTGCACACCCAAATGAGCCACCACCCCCAAAGAATAAATTTGCATAGTGATCCCATACGCCGCAGCAGAAACGCCCGTAGGATCCATGACTTGCGCTCTTCGTGCGGCCGATACGAATGCAATGTTCAGCGTCGCTTGTCGAAGGAGCATGGCGGCTCCTCCTTTAATCAATGGGAGTAACGAGGTAAGTGATGGGGGTTGGAATAATTTCGACCATCGTATGAGTTTTCTACGAAGCATCAGTCGCAAGTAAATGATGGAGGAAGTCAGTTCCGAAAGCGACGTGGCAGCCGCAGCCCCCGCGGCACCGAGTCCACCCCAAACAACACCTCCCACTGTCCTTCCCATCCCACCAAAAATAAAAATGGGATCCAAAACCAAATTCAGCAAATTCGTCACCAACGAAACCTTGAGCGGAGTGACAGTATTCAACAACCCCCTATACGCCGCAAACCCCGTGGCAGAAAACAAGGCGGGGATCATCCCCACAGCCCTCCATCTCAAATACGGAACGGCATAATCCATAACACCCCACGCTCCCCCGACCACCTCCGCGGAAAGGGACGGGGGCAACACCAATCCCAGTACACTCCTCGGTGCCAAAATCAACGTGGCACAAAACACCATTCCCAATACGTTGGACAGGAACAAACTTTCACAAACACGCGCCGAGGCCTCCTCCCAATCCTTCCGTCCAATGGACTGTGCCACCAATGGGGCGGTAATGGTGGGTAAGAACGCGGCGAGGAAGTAGATTGTGAAGAAACATTGATTGGCGGCACTTTGTGCCGCCAAGGCGAGGGGAGAGCGAAGACGTCCCACGTAAAATGTGTCTACGGCGTTGACGAGGGGGACGACCATTAGGTTGAGCATGGTGGGGATGGCTGTGGAGAGGATTTTGGTGTCGAGTTCGTCGAGGATGGTTTGAGATTTTGTTGTTGTGGTGGTGGTGGTGGTAGTGCTTTTGTGTTGGTTGTTGTGAAAGTGTAGTTTGGGGAGGGCGGATACGAGGCGAGACCAGGAGGAGAGTGTGCCGTCAATGTCTAGCGATTTCGTTTCGGTCACTTCGTTGAGATCGGGGTGATCGGAAGATGAGGATGACATTTGGCGGCGGGTGATTTCACATTGTTGAACGGGTCTACTACAAGGATGATAATGCCGTCTTGACGTCCGTTGGATGTCAATGTTCTTCGTCGACAGGAAATAATGTTGATGATTCTGTAGCGGATGGAGGCCAATGCGCAATGGCACCAGTGCTTCCGCAGGAGAAATGCATGGCAGAGCGAGGACGAGTGCGAAGGCCTTAACGTTCGTTGGGCGATTGCGACGATGCTTGGTTGAGGCGACGATGGCCGTCATGGTTGATACATGTGATGGGGGAATGGAACTGTTATACGCTCAGTATATGCTCAATGGATTCATACTATTTTCTTTTGAACACGTCATTCAGGACGAGATAAGAAGCGAGAAAGATATGACTTAGAATATAAAATGTTCCGCAATTACGAGAAAGAACTTGTCAATTAAATGCCTAAATAATTAAATAAAGGTTTACGAGAACAGTCAAACTGACAAGATCGAAATTTAATTTTGATAATCTTCGGTCGTACTAATCCAGGCAACCGACAGCCCTCTGGCCGCAATACAACAGCCCTACAACACAGGCAACCTGCCTTGCCGCCACCAACTCGTGACCCAAGATCAATCAGATAAACAAAAACTAGGTACACCAATCACTTCGGCAAAGCCACCCCTGACCATTGATTCACTGGCCGCCATCGTACCATACGCAAGAGTCGAACGAAGTCGACCAATAGAAACCATCCTCACAATCCACACTGCATGTCGGGCAAGGAACCAGCTACGAAAGGTCAAGCAGACGATGGTCAATAATTAAAATTCAAATGGTCGACGCGAGGAAGACCCAACGTAGAACAAACGAAATCAAAGCAGTGACACCCAACAACACGCACTCTTCCTCGAGCCATCATTGACGCAACAAACAAATCATGGCGGCCTCCACCAACAGCATTAAGAATAACGGACATGCACCAATCCAAAACAACACCAAGAAAAAACGTCCCACCATCAAACTGACTTGCGTCGGCTCCATCCTGTTGGGGATGTATGCACTGTTCCTCTATGCAGTCTTGGTCACTTTTGAAAAGCATGGCGTGGTGAACGATGAAACTTCGGTCCATTCCATGGTGTCGTTTCGATGGAGTGGTGCCTCGAAGCGTCTTGGTGGGAAGAATGGGGAATCGAACGACAAAATAATGAACAACAATTCACCTCCACAACAACAGCAGCAACAACAAAAACAACCACAAATTTCGAAAAAAACTGGAGACAAAGTCCTCTTTGACGTCGAAGAAATATCCACTCTTCTCACGGGATCCATGCTCAAAAATATTTCACGCTACGAAATACGCATCCAACGTCCTCCGCCGGTGGGATCTGACAACAATCAAGAAGAAGGACTACGAGATCGTCGGTCCATTTCGGACGTTATTTCCACGGTCCTGTCGGCGGCACAATACGGAGATCGTCAGTATGACGACAATGCCGGTGATACGCAAGGCCAACAATCCAGCAATAATCACAGCAACAACAACAACAACATCGAGGGCGGCAGAAAAGACGACATGCCCATCCTCACCGCCTACTGCGAATCCGTCAATCAAACCCAATGGAACACCAAACCACTCCCCATTCGTGACACAGCATCCTCCACACACCTCTTCCCCATACAATACCCCCACGTCCAATCATGTCGCGCCCTCCCCTCCCAATGGCCCATCGACACCCCCACCGATCTCGACCCCTTCCTCCCGTGGATACACGACGTATTCCCCCGTCCGGATGGATCCGCGGTGGTATTTGTGGCACAGAATCGTCGTCGATGTTTTAATGGACAACGGACCGTCCGGGCCAATGAGGCATTGCCGGAGGAGGTGGTTTCGCATAAGGGATATGTGCATTGGGAACCGGGGAAGAATTATTTTATGAGACCGCAGGCATCGTTGTTTCAACATGTTCCCGTGAAAAAGATCAATGCTGACAATGACAATGGCAATGATCTCGACGACGGCAAAGAAGTAGAAGAACCGAGGTATCGATTGGCCTCGCACGAAGAAGCCGACCAAGACGGGATGGAAACACGATTCCTATGCCGCTTCAAAAAATTTCATCGGGACGACGAAAACAACCCCCATCTCTCCATCGTGGGATATTCCCTCTCCCAATTCGAATTGGATTACGATTATCACACCTATCGAAAGGGATACCTCCGTACGCATTCGGAGGCAGGATACGACAATCATGTCATATGGACGAGTCAATTGCTGTTTCAGTGTCCCATCCCACCCGAGTATCGCGATTGGGTCGCAAAGGGCGACAGCGTGGAGGAGGATTATGCCACGCTTTATGTGGATGTGATACCGATTCGGACTCCGCCGCGATATACGCCTCCCCGGGAATTTTTCCCGCCGAGGTATAATTTTAAGGCCGAGTTGGAGGGGTTGTTCATACCCGACGTGGAGTGGGGGAGGGAGCATATTTTGCCCAAGATTGAGGATAGCGGACGATGGGAGAATATACCGGTATGTATGCCCAGTTTGATGACGCATGGGATTGTTCCGAAGGGTATGGATTTAGAGCTGTTGGCATTGCCGAATGTTAAGAGGACGGATAAGAGAAGGACGGTGGATGTGCCCATGAAGGAAGCGGGAACAAAGATACATAAGATTATTGCCTGTACGTGGGCCAGTGCTACGTTTAAAACGAGAGGGAATCGGGCTCAAGTGGGTGATGGGAAGAGACGATTGAAGGAATGGTTGGAGTTTAATATTCTTGCTGGGTTTGATCATGTCTATGTCGTAAGAAGTTGCTGTGCAATGCTGTCCATTGATTCGTTTTGCTTCCGTATTATCATCATTGACTGTACATCTATCCATTTTTTCTCATCTGCCTTAGTATGATAACAGTGGTGCATTCACAAATCAAGATTCTCTAGCAGATATCATTGATCTCTTCCCTCCAGAAAAGGTAACACGGATTGATTGGCCGTGTAAAATATGCAGCAACCGAGATGGGAACGAAGGAGAACGATCGAGTCAGTACGCCGCTGAAAGTTCGTGTCGTTTAAGATTTGGATCTCATGCAAAGTGGTTGGGTTCTTTTGGTGAGATTGTCACATTTGATAGTTGTCACTCGTTCACTTGACTATCGCCCCTTACCCTGTTACTGTTTTTTTTGTATTGAAAGATACCGACGAGTATTTGATCCCCATGGGAGACTTCACTAGTATGGGAGATGTTTCGGAGTACTTGGACAGAAAAGGGATGTACATTGCCGAATTTAAGTCGTCACCGGCCAAACCGAGGTTTGATCTGTTGGAGTGAGTGTAATTCTTCGTCTTAACAATCATCCTGCTTGCTTTCATGGCAATAATATCTTGCCAACTTAATACATTCTTTATCTTTGACCTAGCAATCCAAAAAACACCGAAGAAGGCAGCGGCAAGTTTACGCCGACAGTGAAAGTGGATGAAACTTTCCTTCATACCTACAATTGCAACTGGGAGCAATTTCCCCGGTCGAATACCTTGACCCACAGAAGCAAGCAGGTGAGCTCTCACAGTATCGTATTTTCTTGTGATTCGATCATTGCTTTTCTCATGTATTTGTCTCATATATCTCCAAATTAGATGTACCGTGCAGACTATGTCAAACTGCATTATGTCCATTATGCTACTGCGACAGTTGTGTCGCAAATGACCGAAGAAGAGACTATAGCGGCCGGGCTGAGGTGGAAACATAAATATAAAGAAGGTGCGTACGAAGTATTTCTTTTACACTTTCGTGTGCTGAATTATGATTCCAACCTTATCATGCTTGGCTGGGTGGACGTTCAAAAGGCCACCTACATCAATTTTTCGAAGTGAACGAAGCAACCATGCTCCATACCAAGTCAAAAGTGGCGGCCAATACACAAGGGTGGCAGGACTCCTGCAAAATACCAACTCGCAGTGAACATGGGTGTAATCTGGGTTTTCCATTTCCCGTGGGAGCCGATCCTTCGAAAGAAAAGTTTAATAAAGACGGTTGGGCTTACAACTGTTTCATAAATGAGAAGGTTGAGTCCTACTGGTGGCAACGATTGGTTGAGGCGATAAGAATAAGAGATAGTGGCGGGCAACCGAAGTCTGCGGGAGTCGAACACATCTTCTCTGAGAAATAGTTTTGTCTCGACTTGTAGGATGATTTACTAAATAACGAAATTACCTATAGTTGAAAAAAGTTTTGCTATTGCGGTAAATAATTAATATGCTGATTGCGTAGTAGGAAAGAGGTTATGCGTGTTTTTAACCTTTTAATCATAGGATGGTTCATTCATCTGTGCTGCCTTAAGTATGGTTTGAGAAATGTGCGTCAGCCCCCTTTCAGAATTCCACTCCTTTCCAAAAGCAACCAGACCGCAGAGGTTTGAGTACGGCTTCACTTGACGAACATCAGTTGCTAATTGATTCAGTTGTATCGTTTCACTGTCGATGCTATTGTATTTCGTCAATCGAGCCCTTCCTGGTACGAAATCAAGATTAGTCTCACTCGCTAAATAATGGTATCTGCCTTGCGATTCTACTCCTGACATGTCGTTCATTTCACTGTCTAGAATGTGCGTCAACTTGAGTATTTTCCCTCCGAATGCCTCCAGGACTGCTTCCGCCGCACAAGTATCCCATCTAGACACACCTCTGTCCTGAATGTACAGCAGGCTATTACTGGGAGTTGCATCAATCTGATTACCCTCGCTTTTGCCTTGTTGAAGGCTCCTCTCAAACAAAAGTAGCATCTTATTTCCAGCACCACCTGTCTTAATTCTTTTCGTCTGAAATTCATGTATTAAACCTTCAATAAAAGGAGAGATTGATCCATTCGACGTGAGCACCCCACCCCCAGCGAACTTTTCCACATTTTCACCAAAATCACATGCTGCATAGCCTTCGCACTTTGCACCTGCCGCCCACGTTGGACGCGGAGTGAGAGGACGGTAGACAACTCCAGCAACCGCAGTGCCGTATTCATTTGCAAATCCGATACATACGGAGCATTGCTCCCCTTTACCCGTTGAAAATTCACGAGTTCCATCAATTGGATCGATAAAGATTGTGATGTCTTGGTAAGACTTTGTATTGTCCAATGATTTGGCCAGTGCTCTTATGTTCTCCTTCGTTGTCTCCACCAATGGCCGCAACTCTTGCGGTATCACCAATCCCTGGACGTGATCCCACGTTGTCTCCTCGCCTTGATCCACTGCTGCTGCATCCTCTTCTCCCACAATATCTCGAAAGGCAGCATTGGAAAATAGAATATCAACGAACATCCGTTGCACTAAGCCATCTGCAATCGTAAATGCCGAATTATCTTGCTTGACTGTCTTCACAGAACATTCGTTGTCCGTTGAAACGAGTTCATTGTATATTTCAGAAATCAGCGGATTCATCAACATACACGCTTGTAAGGAAATGGTACAAAGTCGTTCCAATGAGCCGGACTCTCCACTCAGCCACTCGTTTCCAATTGTGTCGCGTGTGTTATCGATGGGGTTTGACATTGCTGAGGGCGGTTTGTTTCTCGCGGACAACCGACAGATTTGTAGGCGATTCGATTGAAAAGCAGTGGCACGATGAAGAACAAGATGAATGAGGATTAGATAGGTGCCGAGAGCAGATTTTGATTCCTGTGCGCGGCGGATAAATAGCTTCATTGTCATTTTAAGTATTGCCTGGAGTACATGTACCGGATTTACATGTTTTGATTTATGTGAGATTAGCAGCCTCTGAAAGATTTTTTGTAGTGAGCTAAACAGAATGTAATTCTTAGAAACAGAGGATGTGGCTAAACATAAAGTGGCTGATTAGTTGTTGTAAATCGGCGAGTGGGCGTCGCGCGCTTTGAGCTCGCCTTGTACGCGAAGGCGCATATTTTGAAATAAGATATAATTTTAAAGGTACACATAGATCAACACATCATGATTACCCATGTACGTCAACCCGAAAACTTTATTATTTACAGGCAGGTTGGTTTCAGCACCCAGCGCAAGTACCTGTTATGGCAAAAAGTGAAAAACTGTCTCACTGGAGAAGGAGAAGGAGAAGAAGAAGAAGGAGAAGGAGAAGGAGAAGGAGAAGGAGAAGGAGAAGAAGGAGAAGGAGAAGGAGAAGGAGAAGGAGAAGGAGAAGGAGAAGGAGAAGGAGAAGGGAGAAGGAGAAGGAGAAGGAGAAGGAGAAGGAGAAGGAAGGAGAAGGAGAAGGAGAAGGAGAAGGAGAAGGAGAAGGAGAAGGAGAAGGAGAAGGAGAAGGAGAAGGAGAAGGAGAAGGAGAAGAAGAAGAAGGAGAAAAGCTGCTCAGTTTCCAATACAACTAAGATTTTGAAAAAATCCTGCAAGATTTTTTGCATCAAGCAAGAAAACTACTGAGAAAATACTGTTAGAGTGTATTAATTTCCTCTCTTAGTCAATAGTTTAAAAAGTGTGTCACTGAAGTGCAAGGAGAAGGAGGAGAAGGAGGAGAAGGAGGAGAAGGAGGAGAAGGAGGAGAAGGAGGAGAAGGAGGAGGAGGAGGAGGAGGAGAAGGAGGAGAAGGAGGAGAAGGAGGAGAAGGAGGAGAAGGAGGAGAAGGAGGAGAAGGAGGAGAAGGAGGAGAAGGAGGAGAAGGAGGAGAAGGAGGAGAAGGAGGAGAAGGAGGAGAAGGAGGAGAAGGAGGAGAAGGAGGAGAAGGAGGAGAAGGAGGAGAAGGGAGGAGAAGGAGGAGAAGGAGGAGAAGGAGGAGAAGGAGGAGAGGAGAAGGAGGAGAAGGAGGAGAAGGAGGAGAAGGAGGAGAAGGAGGAGAAGGAGGAGAAGGAGGAGAAGGAGGAGAAGGAGGAGAAGGAGGAGAAGGAGGAGAAGGAGGAGAAGAAGAAGGAGGAGGAGGAGGAGAAGAAGGAGGAGGAGGAGGAGGAGGAGGAGGAGGAGGAGGAGGAGGAGAAGGAGAAAAATGGCTCAGTTTCTCATACAACTAAGATTTTGAAAAATCTTGATAATTGCAAAAGACAACTTCTGAACTTAAACTTAAACATCATGCTTCATGCTGATACAAGATTCAAGAAGATATTGCCTATTATCACAAAAAATACAACATACAGAAATCCAGTTTAAAGGTTTGACAAACGAGAACAGCAATACAACATCATGTTATACGGAAAGACATCACAAAAAATGCAAATACTGTAAATATAACTTCCTGTATGTTATCAGTTATCACCAAAATGGCTGCAAAAGGACTGAGTGTATTCCATGCATTTTCTTAGCCTTGATTCCTCATATTAGGTGTGATTCCTCACATTAGGTGATAATCTCCCACTGGCTGTATGCTTATTATTCCAGCCATTCCTATTTCTACAATGTGGTTTGTTGTGTGCTAAAGAAGTGTGGAGCTCACTCAGTTCCATGCTGCAAAATAGACAAGCCAACATCACTGACCAAGTTTAAATGGTACAACTTATTTTGCCTTACTTAAATGAGCAATGCCTCAGAATCAATCAGTTGGTACCATCAAGTTTGAATATATCAACCTGCTCAGTCAACTTTTGATGAGAATAAAAACAAGTATTGCACCAGAGCTGTCAATCAGGAGCTGACATTTTTTTGTCTGACCTGTTTTCTGGTCTACTTAAAATCAACTGCTTGCATCAAATCTTCTTGTGAAAATTGTGAATATTTTACTTGCCATCTGAGGGCATACAAAAAGTGGCATTTAGTGGTCAGCCATGTCGAGACAAAAATATGAAACACTTAAGCAGCAAAGTAGGTTGTAAATTCCAGTTGAATTGCAAATTACTCTGGAACTACCAATCATTTAGGCTGCAATGTTGTCTTGGCCCCTCCAATAGCAGTTTAAACATGGATGCAAAATACTTAATTTTTCAGAGTTTTTTTAGGGTACCACACACAAGACATTGACATTATGGCATTAGACTTCCAGGACAAATCTCATGTATTATGATCTGATAACTTCTTACTGAGTGGTTCTGCTGCTATTTAAATTGTACAAAAAAATATTTTGATTTAGGCGAGGGAAACATCTTTATCTCACACTTGATTCGTCAAGCAACATAAATGTTCAGAAAATCAACTCTATAAAATACAATCAGGACAGGTGAAACTAAGGCAAGGTGAAGTATTTATTTGGTGGGGTCACTTAAACTTAAACTGCAACACTAAGAAAATACATCATCATCTAAAATCAATCTGATTGTAGGGATTTTGATCAGCAGATATACCACAACCACACTTTTATGAAGTGGAATAAACTGTAATGTTGTGTCTAACTACGTAACCGAAAAAGGAGGAACTACTAGTTTTTCTTCATAATAATAATTATGATGGTATTTCTCATTTGTAGTTGAACAGGTCCCCAAATATTCTTATCATAAATAATTCAGAATATTGTGAAGATTGTGTCCACCTATTTCAGGCAATATGCATCAATGTCAGTGCTATATTTGACAGAGAACTCCAAAATCAGATATTTGGTGCAGATTTTAAGCCACACAAAAGTTGACTGGAGTATTAAATGCTGAATGTTGGCGAATAAAAAGTACAGTTGACATTTCTTCTTGATCAACAGCATTCCAGTCATCAAACAAAGGAAAACATAGAAATATAATTGTCACAAACACACAGATGTGGGCACTTGTAAAAATGGGAGAAATGAGTAAGTTCTATGGTTTATTTCAATGAGGGGAGGACTTTCAATCATTTGATCCACTGTACAATGTTTCCTGTTAATACAGTTATAGGAATCACCTCAGCTGTCAGCTGTTTGCTCAAATGCCTTGAATGTCCTTAACAACATCATGTGAAAGCACCCTTGAAGCATATGGCAACATTTGAAGCAAGTTTTTCATTTATGAGGTGCCTGCTTCAGATAGTGAGATAAAAAAGACCATAGATCTTCACATTTACCTGTATCTGTACCAATCAGAACTCCCACAACTAACATTGTACACCTATAGTATTGACCTTGTAGTTGTAGCAACATGTCCACAATTTTGAACTGTCTACTGAGTGTATCAAAGCAATGAAGCCTACAATTGTCAAAGCTCAATGATGCAAACTGGCCTAAGGACCTCTTTCCCTTTCTCACTTGAACAGTACCAACTAAGATGAAATAGTTCTCCACAACCTTGGTGCATCAAGGATGACAGTATACATGACACTGTAGAAATCTTTCCTTCACTGTACTTCAGTCTGTATCTGCAGTTACGAATGGTACTTTGAGAATTGACATAGGCCAAGAATCTGTCTTATTTAGTACCCCTAGGTACTAAAAATTCAATAAAAAGGTAAAAGACCAAGTGGCAAGGATTCCCCAGTAAAAGGGCCCCATTGTCCTTGATCCAAGAGGCATGGACTCCCCGACACAGAAGTCCATAGCCCGACTCCCAGAGGCATGGACTCCCCAACACAGAAGTCCACAGCCCCAAACAAGAAAACACCCTTGAGAAGGGTATAAACATATCAGCACCATGTAGGTTTTACACAATGTTTGTTCATAATGAAATGAATGGAACAACAGTTCCACTGCCCTTCCATCCACATGATAATACCAAAATAAGTTCATAAAATCAATTCTTTGACACCTGTTGAAACTACCTATGAAAATCTTGCTTACTATTTTTTGCAACCGAACGGCTCAGGTCAAGAACATGAAGAGCCATTGGCTGCATGGACGTTACATAACAGCTCTCACAGCTCACAGGGCCAAAGAACCTTCATTGACTCATGGGAAGGGAATCCATGATATCTCAATTATGTGCTCTTTTTTAGATAAAAATTAAGCACAAAACATCACAATAATATTTTCACCTCAGTGGATAAAAATATGTGTCAACTTGATGCAACTTGAACTCTTGCTTTTGGTGGTTTCAGAAAGAAGATGTGGAATCAATATTGAAAAGCGGATATCATGATGTTTGTGGCTGTGTATAACACTTCATAATTTAATGTTACTCCATCATTTTGTATGGGATGAAAAGTTTGGCTACAACAGTAAGTCATGTTTCCCCAAATTCAGAACTAAATTTTTATGCTGCATAGTCTTAATTATTAATACAGCATGCCAGTTCATGAAAGTTGCTCATTATATAAAATGAACAAATGATGCAACAAGGCTGGCAGCGTCTGATCTGGATCACACAAACTTTACAGTGACGGGGAATTTGATGAAGGCTTGCATGAGAGAAAAACTTCCAAATATGAAAAACAGAAGTCAAAGCAAAAAGCAAAAGATAGAGGGATACGAAGCACATGTCATTTCATGATTGGCAGAGATGAAAAGATTTAAACAGCTAGCTATGAAGGATATGGATAATTATGGTTCAAAATCTGCAATTCAATTTTTTGCTTATACATGTCACATAAGTTTACGTTATGACATGGAGATACAATCAACAACTTTTTTAATTACATAAATTAAGATTTGTATTGAAAAGTCACTGATGACACAAGTTTCTTAAATGGCCAGGTTTCAACATCATCAGCTAACTTCTGAAAAATAAGATGATGCGAAAACGTATAGATCTATGAAGCTATTCAATCTGTTCACAAAAGCAAGCTCAGCGAAGATCCTTACGAGCCTGATTGTTAGCAACGAGATCATCTGAAACAAGCTCTCTACTTCCGTGTGGATGCAAATCATTGCTCATGTCATCACGTTGCAGCTTCATGTCGTAGCAAAGTTTATCAAAAGAAGAAGCACTGATCAAATGACACTTTCTATCAACTTGCCAAGTAATAGGAGTGTACATGGAGCATACTTCGTTGGATCGTGTGTCCCCGGTGGTTGACCCAGTGTAGAATGCTACATCTTGTCCCATGCCCATCTTTTCATCGACTATCATTCCTCGCATCATGTCAGGGTAGAAGTATGACTCGTCATTCACAACAGTAAACACTTGACTTTGCACTCCTATTGCATTTGCGATATCTTGCGCTGCCAATGTAGAAAAGGTATCCATGTCTAGTTTGCAGAATATTCCATCATAATGGGGTGTTTGGTATTGATTCACAGTGCCGCATGCTCCGGATGCGGAGTGAGGCCAGTGAACTTCGTACGTCTCGCCAATGTCCATACCTTTGCAGTGCTTCCAGTCATACGTGGTAGTGAACTTTGGGTCAGCAGCATTGTAGTGATGACACCGGAATCCAGCTTGGAGCTCCTCGTGCTTGTCTTCTGTAAGAGTGCGCGCGGCCCATTCGGGGCGGGGTATGTTTCCATGAGGGCCATCTCCATTTTCATCAAACTGGCCATAGGAATAGTGCTCGGATCCCAAGTGCCAATGAACATTGACCTGAAGTGATGTTATGCATTAGATGGCTTCTGCAAATGATAATCATGCATTCAAGGGTAAACTTACTGGGCACATGGAGCTTTGATAAAATGGCAGGGTATTGGGTACTACATCCACCTCCAATGCACCAATATATCCTAAAGTTAAAAGAGAGTTAGAAATGATTGGTCATAGCAAAGCACAGACATACGATAGACTTGGAAATAACATCAAAATACGACACACCATTTGTCACATTTCCACCAGCTTGTGGGGCCGGGACCTCGAGATCGGCACAAAGCTGGTTTTCAAATGCAAGTTTTGTACCGTTACAAACGTTGGCATCATCATCCAAAAGCAAAGAATGCAGACAAAGCTCTGCTCGAGGAGTAATCTCCCATCTTACGAGATTGCTTTTCCATGGCAAGGAGAGAGAGGGTAACAATGAAAAGTCCAATGGTGGTCAATGATAAAAAGAGATTGGCAGCTCTGAGGTCTCTGATTTTGTCATGGGGTTGGAATGCAGAGGCAGGAGCGGTGCACATTGTGTCTAGCAGATGTTGATCGTGTGCGTGGTCAAGTTCAAGCACGGGAGATTGCGGGTTCTTTCTTACTACTCCCATGGCTTTAGTCCACAGTGTTGGATGTGGTAAGACAAACTGAATACAATATTTAGACAAGCGTTGTGGTTGTATATCTGTTGTATTTGATGTGTCTAGTGCGAGAAATTCTTTCCTGGGTCGAAACCTTACAAGGTGCCAATACCCTAGAAGATCGGTCCATTGAGAAAGTGTGACCTTGTACTATGTGTGGCTTCGAGCGCTTCCACTCGAGAGCTTGGCACAAGCTCAGTTCATGACAAAAACATAAAAAATGGTCAGCGTTTGATGAACTGCGGGCAATCACTTCCCGCCCGGGTACTCCGGCTAATAATTCCGAACCAACAACTACTCTATGATGGTGGTCGAACATCATATGCAATCATCCATGATAGTTTCTCTTTGACAATACTACACACAGCTCTCTGTTAGGAACTCTCTACATTGTACACCGTCATCGGCATCGATTCACTGCACACACACACGTATATTAAATTCGACACCTACCGAGATCCATCTTTGTTCTAGAACAATGGGGCCATGCGAGCCGAACACGGATGAACAACCTTGGTGTTCTTGTTCTGCGTACGATATTGTGCAGCGAGAAGCAAAACCTTTGCCTATCGTACCTGTAATGTTCTATGGAACACAGGCGACGTGAAACTCCGGCTGTGCTGGTCGTCTCGGGGTGTACAATACACTATAACCAGACTATAACCAGTGTTCGTGATCAAATTTTAGTGCATTTTATCTAACTATAAGTGTGCTCCGGGGTGGTTGACGGCCAATTGACACAACGAGATCCTCTCAAATTTCTACTGGAAGGTATGTCTCTATCGATCGTATATTTCAGGCAGTACAATACCTTTAAAATACTACTATTTTTTCGAATCATCGTTCCTACACAACAAAACAGATGAGCTCGAAGCCTCTCGCTTCCTTGAGACTTTCGAAACTTCTCCATCCTTCTCCATCCTCGCTCTCAGCTCTCTCGCTCTCTCACACAACACTCAAACTAATCCCATCGAAATGGACGTCGACCTCTCCCCCACCTACCTCCTCTCCACCCAACTCCTCTCCGACGGCGAACCCGTCCGTTGCCTCGCCCCCCACAGACCATCCTCCTCCTCCTCCTCCACCACACATCTCCTCTCCGGCTCCCAAGGCGGCATCCTCACCCGATTCGACCTCGACGATGGATCCATGGACATTCAACCGGGGGGGAGTGACACCCGACATCCTCATCAAATTACGGCTCTTCTCTCCTCGTATTCTTCTTCTTTGCTGGTCGATTCCTTCTCCTCCTCGTCACTGCTTCCCAGTCTGTACGTCACGGGATGCAAGGATGGCAAGATTCGTGTCATGGACGGCAACACGCATCAATTGAAATTCACTTTGGAGGGACATACCAACGCCGTCACCAGTCTGTCATGGGTACCGCCGCCACCACCACGTTCCGTTTCTACCGCCGCCGTCGGTGCCAACACTGTCCCGTGGCTCGTCAGTGGAAGTTGGGACGGCACCGCCAAACTATGGGATGTCTTCTCTTCTTCTTCCTCCTCACCAAAATGTCTAGGGACGTTGCCCGGACACGAAAATACCGTCAGCGTGGCAGGATTGCCCTCCGCCGACGAACCCATGGTACGAAATATCGTCACCGTCAGTGCAGGAAGAGCCGAGGGGAATACCATTCGAGGTCATACCGTACGCCTTTGGCGATTACACGAGGGGAAACACGGTGACGGTAGTACCGTCCCATCGTCCGAGGTGATTGCCGCCATTTCGGACGATCATTCCGGTCCCATACGAGACGTATGCTACGATGCCTTCACGCATTCGATTTATACGTGCAGTAATGATGGGACGGTGAAACTACGTTCCGTCGAGGGGGGGGGGGCGTGTCATACCACGTTGGCGTGTCCGGGTGGTGATCGACCCATGCTTCTGTCGTTGTGTGTCGTGGGGGACGATTCGGAGAGGTGTGTCGTGGCGGGGGCCGAGGATGGGAATGTTGTGGTGTGGGATATTTCGGGGAGGAGGGATGTGCAGATTATTCCTCATCCGGGATGCGTTTGGAAGGTCGTGGCATTCGCGAACGGGGACTTTGTTACGGCGTGTCATGATGGACATGTGAGGATTTTTACCCGTCATGTGGGTCGGGCGGCGCATCCTGATGTGGTGAAATCGTTCGAGGAGGCGGTGACGGCGGCACAATCGGCGAGATCGTCGGGTCCCTCGCCGGACGAAATTGCCAAATTGCCAAAGTGGGAGATGAACGCCTTGACTCAGGGACGGTCGGAGGGACAGGTTCAAGTATTCCAGAAGGAGGGTAAGGCCATCGCCGCACAGTGGTCGGCAGCGTCCCGGACGTGGATTGAGGTGGGTGAGGTGACGGGAAGCAGTGCCAATGCCGGCACGATCAATGGGAAGAAGTACGATCATGTCTTGCCGATTGAAATTGATGTTCCGGGAGGAGGAGTGCAAAAACTGCAAATTGGGTATAACAATGGGGAGAATCCCTTTGTTACCGCGCAGCAGTTTATCGACGAGCATATGTTGGATCAGCATTATTTGGCGGAAATTGCGGATTATATCCGGCAGAGGGCGGGCGGGGCCTACCCTTGGGATGGGGGCTCCGTCGTCCAATGGGGGATATGGTGCTGCTACACCCGCGCCAGTGACTGTCCCGATGGAAATGAGTTATGACCACTTGCCCATGAGGGGATACAAAGTATTTGACGCCGGAGTGGACAAGAAGGGGGTGTCGAAGGTTGTACAAAAAATCCGTGAATTCAATCAAGACGTTTCGTGCAATCAACTATCATCCGATGAAGTCGGAGACTCGTTAGACTCGCTTACCAACACTCTTTGCATTACCAATCGATACCACTCTTCGACAATATCAACAACGGAACTTATGCCTCTTCGCAAAATGATTCTAAAGTGGGATGTATCCCATGCCTTTCCTGCCTTGGATCTGGCACGCATGACAGTGCTTCATCCCGATGCCGCCAAGGGAGAGAGGAAGGCGTATTGGAAGGAAGTTTTGGACGGAGCATTGTCATTATGTTTGGGGTTGGGTGAGGCTGCTTCGAGGGAGGTGGCGGCTCCAATGCTGACGATGAGGCTAGTTTGCAATTGTTTCAAGGGAGGGTCGGGTGCAGCGAGTGCGGCGGAAAGCTTGCTGGACAGGTGAGTTTTGCTCACTGTTTGTAAAAGTAGTTTGCTTTTCTTGAAATCTATCTCATGTCCGTTTTCTGATTCTGTTGTCACAGAATTCTGGATTGTGTCGAAATATGTGTCCCTTCCAATAATAAGAATGTCCGCCTTGCCGTAGCCACAGCACTCCTGAACACCAGTTCATACATGTACTCATCTTCATCATCCTCCGTCTCATCGGCGATCCGTATTTTAGATTTGGTGGGGACAATAGTAGGCTCAGGCAAGTATGAATCTGAAGCTGTCGGGCGCATTCTTGTGGCACTGGGCACGGTTCTGCTGATACCTGGAAAGTGTGGGTCGGATGCCAAGCAGGCAGCGAGAGAAAGAGGCATTGTGTCAATGATGGAGCGAGTTGCGAGCGGGAATGGAGATGCCGCTATTGCGGTGGCGAAGGAGATCCGTTCAATATTGTCATGAAGAGAGACTGGTTCGAGTAAAGTCTAAACTAACTATCTTGTGTAGAAAATGTTGAGAGCTCATTAGCAGTTAATATTGTGAATCCTTCAAGTGATGAAAAGAAGTTCATTTCTTGATGAGTTCAAACAAAAAAATCTATCTTAATACGAGACATGAATCCTATAATACCTTTGAGCATGTCATCGGCCTGATTTTTTGTCAAAATCTCTGAATTGATTCGTTGTTTAGGTATATCCTCAACAAGCAGAAGTAACTGGCTCGAGAGCACGACGTTTGGCCCTTGATTCAAGACACCAGATTTCATACTCAACATCAAAATTTGAAAGCCACCCACAATCACCTTAATATCTCCGACAAAAGAAGCTTCCCCCACACTGAACAATCCTAACAAATAACATTAAATCCACAAACGCCAAAAGCCCAATAATCCCATATAATCTCCTTTTCTTCAACCATGCCTTTTGCTGCAATTCCTTAATTTCTCTCTGCGCGAGTGCCACATTCGTCCGCATTGCCCATGTATCTTCATTTGCATTTTGCAGTTGTTGTCGTTGGGCGTGCAATGTTGCCAGAACGGTGTTGGCAGTGGTTTCTGCCTGGAAATATCAGGTGAGAAAAAAATGACCAACACGTTTGTCATTGAAGGTCCTCCAACGAAAATGAAAAAACAAGAGAATAAGATCGTACCTGCACATGAGTCCTCGTCGTATCCTCCAAAACCTCCGTCTGCTGTTCCGCATACTTGACCCCCGTCAATTGTGGCGGTTGGTATTGATACCCGCCGTCTCCTCCGCGTTGGTACGACCCGTTGGAATTTCCGCTGGTGTTGTTCCTTCGTTGATTTAGACCGCTGTTGCCGCCGCCTTCTTCGAGGTCATTTCGTGCCCAGACGGGCTTACCGGATCCGTATGGCATGGATTGTTCTGGCATTGGTCTTAGTCCTGTGGTGCTCGTGTGCTTGGTACGATAGCTCGCGATATAACAACTTTCGGTCCAAGGCAGGTCCAAGGCAGTCCGAAGCGTGGTCGATCCTTGTATGATGAGGACGCATGGGTGGTACACGGGATTGAAAAAGGGCGACACCAGGTCCGTAAATAGTAAATAGGACCTTAAGTACCTTTAGCTCAAAACCTCTAGATAGCCCTTGTACAGTACCTCCTTTGTCCTCCTTTGTACCCCGACAATTTCGCATGGGCAAGTGGCGGGCAAGTGCCTGCTTGTGCTACGCTTACCATTTATTTCGACCAGATTTCAACCTCTTTCAACTACCATGACCACCCCGTGCATAAAACCAACATGCTTTACATCTAGTCTCACCCTCCTCTCATGGAACATCGCGATGGCCGAGCCCTCCTCAATGGCACCAAATGCCATCGAGAGGTCACGTGAATTTGGTCGTCTAATCCGCAAGGAGTGCCTAGGATCCTCAAACACGCGAACAACACCCCCCGTTGTGATCGCACTACAGGAGTGTCCGTGTTGAGGGGTAGTATCAAGAAGGTTGTACCCAGAAGGTACATTTCTTGGTTTCTGGTTTCTTGTTACTTTCTCGCTGTCTTCTACAGAGATTCCTGTCCTTCGTCCGGTCTATGCGTTGAGCCATTCATTCTATCGGAATTTAGAATCAGAATCTGACGTGTTCTGACATCCAAATTCTTCCTTTCTTGTCATTGGCTCCCCACTCTTCGAGACTCTGTCTTGAAGAGTTACATGCTTTTCACATGCTTTCGTTGATTGTTGCATCTGTTTTCTAGTGAAATTCTAGTAGAATTGACTAATCATAATTTTCACTTTTCATCAAAAAAACGATCAATTAGTTTAGTCAATTCTACTCTATCATCTCCATCAACTCAACCGAGGTACGTTTCACCGGTCCGAACCACCACAGGTTATGAAGCCCTTTACGCGTGAGCGTTCTTGATACCATATTTGCTGATTGTTGTGGGCCGGTGCGTCCTCCGTCGAGCCGGTGGCTGGATCCACCTCGACATTTTCTCCGATTTCGAGCCGGTGGTTTGATTCACCTCGAGTCTTTGCGTTGAGCCGGTGGAACCTTCCACCTCAACCTCCCTTTTCCTACGTTCCTGTCGAGCCGGTGGCCCGTCGTCCACCTCGACCTCTCTTCTTCCTTCTATTGAGCCGGTGGCCTGCCGTCCACCTCGATCTTCTTCATCTCTCATCGAGCCGGTGGCCGTCGTCCACCTCGATCCTTCGCTTTCTTCATCATGGTGCCATCTCGCCTCCTTCCTTTTCTCCTCTCGAGCTTTACCTCTCCATTTCTTCGGTTATTCTCTGGCGGATTGTTGGGTACTCGGCGACTCCTTCATCTCTGTTGGATCGCTCTTCTCCGTTGGATGATCTACCTCCTCCCGATCGTCTCTCCAAGTGTGGTTCTACAAGCATTTGATTGCGCCACCGAGAGTCGATTGTCTTCTTCGCCTCGCCCCCCGCCGGAACCTGACTCCGCACGGCGTCGCTATTACTTTTGGCTGATTGTTGGTTGTCGTCTTTCATCGTCGTCTTCTCACGCTCTGCATTCACTTCCTTCTCTGAAGACGATGACCTCCAACGCAGCACCTCAACCCCAAACTACCGAAGACTCGAAGCCGACCTTCGACGAGTTGGCATCGATGCTCAACAAGGCCGAGCTGCGTGAGCAAGACGATAACCCTTCGGCGTCCAGGACATCCTCGAGTTTCCATCCGGATGGCGGTACGGTCCTCGATGACCCCGCTTCCCTTGCCAACATCGTGGCTGCCGCGGTGGCTTCCGCGCTGCGTGCCACCCAGCATGTACCCTCGGCCTCTTCTCATTCACCAACGACTCCTCGTGAGTCCATCACGACGGTTGCCGACATGGACCTTCGGGCTTACCCTCGTTCATCCGCGGAGATGGACCTCGGTCGTGTCCAGGTCGCTCGTACCGATCGTGGCACCACAGTGGAAGCACGTCGCAAGATTCGCGACCGCTTGTGCGTGACGATTGAACCTAAGTTCTCGCCCATGGATTTCTCCAAGCTGGTATCGCACGGTGCTTCCGAAGACCTTGGCACGATGGTGCTTGCCCAGCAGACAATGATGGACAAGTTTCGGTCTTGGTGTCAGACGGTAGATGTAGCATATATCTTCCGCGTGCCATCTCTCTCCGAGTTCCACGACCACCAAGCAGTTGCAAGTGCCCCTAGGGTAGATCTACTTACCCAATACAAGGCTGTACCACTCGGGGCTGTTCTACAGTATCAGGCCTTTGTAAATAAGTGGCGAAGTGACATTGACGTTGAGAGCTGTGACTGGGCCCTCCAAGTTCTTGAGCTCTCCACTGTACCCACTCTGTTGGTACAAATCAAGCAGTCCTATGACATTCTTCCCAAGATACAACAAGGTGGACTCACCTTATTCAAGCTTTTGGTCGACAAGTTGGATGCCAAGTCCTTTGAAAACACAAAACTCTTGCAAGAATACATCACTAGTTTTCGCCTTGATAAGATCCCTGGTGAAAATGTCTCCCTTGGTTCCTCATGCTTCAAGGCTGCGGTTAAGATGCTCTCGCGCTCCGACCTGCCGACTGATCTCCTCCAGCATTACCTCCGAGGCATGTCAGCCTGTGGGAATGAAGAGTTCCGTTCCATTTGCTCTTCTCAATTAGGGTTTCTTTCCACTCCCATGTATGAGGAGTGGTCCATCTGCAAGTCACCAGACATCCTTGTCCAGCTAGATGTCTTTGCCTCTAAACTAGAGGCCAAATACGATGCACTCAAGGCATCCAAGGCATGGGCTGGTACTACTCGCCCAGATAGCACCTTCCCTGCTGTCTCCTCCCAGACCCAGTCAATGACACCCCGTGGTGCGCCTCGAATGCCAGATCCTGCTTGGCAACGTTGGTTCGATTCTCAGGTATGTGAGATATGCAAGAAATCTCATCCCACCAAGTACCATGATGATCAAGGGATTCGCAATCGCCCTTACGTACCCAAGCCAAGCTCCTCCCAGCGCATTGCTGCCAAAACTACTGGAGCCTCCCGTTCCCATGACCGTTCTGGACCACGTTTCAAGAAGGGTGGTAAGGGCCGGTTCCTACGAAGCGTTCACCAGGCTCTCCTTGAGAATGCTGAACACTGTGACCCAGATCTTCTTGCCAACCTGGCCAACTCTGATCCTAATGAAGATGAAGAAGTAGAGCCTTTACAGTCTCAAGATGATACTCAAGATGCAACGGATGAATCCGATCTGGATGACTCAGCTGCCCACGCTCTTGCAGCCATTGGACTCGACCAGCTTTTAAACTGGTAGGCGGCCTATCTTTCGGTCTAGGTGATCGCCTCTCCTCCTCAAAAATGTTCCGAATCCCTTGGCTATGGGCAATATTTGGTATCGGTTTCTCCATCCTTGTGGGTCCTTGGTACCACCTTACAACATTCTTCTTCCCTGTGACTCCCATCCAGATGTGGTTAAGACTGCCTTGGCAGGCCACTGATGAGTGTCTAACCCACTTGCCCCGTCCACCTCCTCTACCAGACCCCATGTTCCAGCACTTCTTTCTCCTTCTTGGGTCGATGAGCATTCTATACTTCATGCCTCCTGAGATTGGTCTCTTTTGGCATTGCCTTGGACTGCTAGCCTGCTTCCTGCTAGTCTGGTCACTTACTCACCTTTGCACCTCTTCTTTTCCCTCGGCACTGGGGAAGTTTAGCAACACTAAGGATCGTCCCGCCTGGTTCGTCCATCCTTGTCGCCACCACCACTCCACAGTGTCTTCCTTCTTTCATGAACCGTCCCATTGGCACTCTGACTGGTCGGTTAATGATATGGTTTTTTGGGTCTTGGTGCTTCTTCTCCATGTGGGGTGCTTCTTGGGTTGGCTAGCAGCGGTGTCTGGTCTTAGCTTCCTGATCCATGCTGGGAATGATTGGCTTTGGTGGTGTACAGGCTCGCGTTCTCATGGACACAATGGCTGGGTTGGTCCATGTGGATCTCTCCTTCGTTGGGTCGCTGATTCCTTTCGTCGTATTCTCATGCTCCTCTGGCGTGGAAGAAGCTTCTTGGTCATTGATATCCCTGGTTCTCTCCGTGAGGTGTGGGCTACAGACTCTCTCTCTTCCCTAGAAACAGACCTTGCGAGCCTGCTTGGCGTTTCTCCTACATCCCCTTTTGCTGATCAATGGTCGTTTAGTGCAGCTTCTGAACCCCTTTCTCACTTGGTTTTTTCGGGGTCCTCTTTCTCCTCACCCCCCTGGATTCAAAACGTTCGTCGGGATACTTCACGTTCGGTTAGTCTTTTTCGTCAGTACCTTTCTGGACAAACACCCATTCCAGTGGAGAAAGCATCGCATTTGTTTGAATCCACCTCCTCGTTGGCATCCATCTTTCCTCCGGCAGCTGACTCCTCTGTGTATGTCACTTGGGACTCCCTGGGTTGGCGGTTTCGGCGTCTCCTATGCCGTTTGACACAGCGTCATGAAGCAGTTCTTGAGAGAATCCTTCATGCCTCTCATCTGGCGGCACCATCCTTTGAACCTCCGGCAGATCCTTTGATACCTCACTTTGTTGACAGCTTTGATCCTGCCATAGCGGGTTTACATCTCTTGATGGTGGACCGTTTTGACAGGCTTGTTCAAGCAGCACCTCCAGGCCAGCGAACTGTTTCCATCAATATTCAACACAATGCCTTCCCAATCACCCTGGAATCTGCCTACTCCATGACAGACACAACGCAAGATCCTCCTCTCATTGTTGATTCTGGCGCTTCTTGCTGCATTAGTCCCTGTAGGTGCGATTTCCAATCCTACTCTTCCAGTTCTGCCCAGATCAAAGATCTCTCAGGGATCAACACTGTTGCTGGTGAGGGCCTGATACGATGGAAGGTCTTGGATCGTCATGGCCGTCCGCACGTCATTGAGGTGAAAGGGTACCACATTCCAAAAGCCACTGTCCGTCTCCTCAGTCCTCAGGCATTATACAAGTCAGTTGGTGGACACGGGATACAAGACATCACAAAATATTCCCTTGCTCTATCAAACGAGGTTATCCTTGATGCTCCATATGGACGAGCAAACCTGCCACTTCTTCCGATGTGCTCTTCGGACAACTCCCCATCATGTTTCTGGTCACGTTGCTTTGCATTTCAAGCATCTGACAAAGATATCTGGGCGCGTAATATCTTGGCAGCCTCCAATCAGAACTTGACACTTGCCCAAAAGGAACTGCTCCTTTGGCATCAACGGCTGTCTCATGCAGGGCTCTCCACTGTCCAAAACATTTCGCGTCAGCGACGCGAGTCTTGTCCTACTAAGTCCTCTGAGCTTGTGCGCATCCGTGATGGCCCTCTCCTCCCATGCACTTACAATGTGCCTAGCACTGCCTGCGACAATCTGCTCTGTGCAGCTTGTGAGATTTCCAAGGCGACTCGTCGGGCTCCTTTGGTTCGTCCGGTGCACGCTACACCGTCCTCCCAAATGATCCTCAAAGAGAACCATGTTCAACCAGGAGATTGCATAAGCTGTGACCACTTTCTTTCTCCTGTTCCAGGTCGAGTGATCTCTTCCTCCGGGCACAGTTCTTCTTGCAATGGGTACACTTGTGGGACAATTTTTGTTGACCATTGCAGCGGCTTCCTTTTTGCACATTACCAGCTCACTACTACGGCCAGCGACACTATCCGTGGCAAACTCCTCTTTGAGCGGGAAGCTGCCGATGTTGGAGTCTCAGTGAAGCGATATCACTCGGACAATGGTGTCTTTGGTTCAGCGGAGTTTCGTTCACACTGTCAGACTTTAGGCCAAAGCATCCGTTTCAGTGGAGTGGGTGCTCATCACCAGAATGGTATTGCCGAACGGGCTATTCGCACTGTGACCAGCATGGCTCGGGCAAACACGCTCCATGCCACTCTCCACTGGCCTGAACGATCCTTTATTGACCTCTGGCCCCTAGCCATGGACTACGCCGTTTGGGTATACAACAGATTGCCACAACATGGAGCTGGCCTATCTCCCGAGGAACTGTTTTCAGGGATCAAATTCCCTCGCTCTGGGTTACCTCGTGCCCACGTCTTTGGCAGTCCTGTTTATGTGCTTGATCCTCGCCTGCAGGATGGTAAGAAAATACCCAAGTGGGACAGCAGAGCTCGACAGGGAATCTTCGTTGGCTTTTCCACCAGGCATTCCAGTTTGGTCCCTCTCATTTTAAATCCGCGAACACAGCACATTTCACCTCAATATCATGTCATTTTTGATGACGCTTTCACCACCGTTCCGTCCCTTACATCGGCGGATGAGCGCGATTTGCGGTTCGAGAGACTTTTTCAAACTGCCCGCGAATGCTACCTTGACTCCTCGGATATTTCTCCTTCAACAGACCTGTTAGATGATCACTGGCTCTCACCATCAGACTTAGCCCATCTCCTGCCACCTCGGAGACTACTTCCTCTCCTACACCAACTGCAGTTCGTGATGCCTCTTTGGAAGACACTACTGTCTCTGATAGTCCTATCCCAGCATCGGGTATGGTTCCTGATGATTCAGAGGGAGTGTCTTCTGTCCCACTAAGCGGGTCCGATACGTCGACCGCCTCTCGTTTTCCCGCCAGACATCGAAGTGGTACTTGGAAAGATGGGCCTGCACTGGATCGTTGTTATGCTCCTGGTCAATGGAAGACTGGGTTCACTTGTCTTTTGGCTCTGCCCCAGTATGCTCTTGCTCTGGCTCCCTCGTGGGCTCAGCCTCCACCTTCCATTGCTAATGTTGGTCCGGGTAATACATCTCGGCATGGTCGTACACGGGTTCGTCACGGGCATCTTTCTGAATTGGCACTACTGCAGGACGATTGGTCCGAATTTGGTCCTGCCATTAGCAGCGGATTCTCTTCCGCCTTCTCTGCCTTCCTCCAGCCTGATCTCTCCGACGACTCGGGGTCCTTCACAATCACCGATGTCCAGCCACACATCCTGTCGGCCAAATCTACCACTAATACAGCAGATAGTCCCTCCTACACTCAAGCTATCAATAGTCCTCATGCTGAGAAATGGTGGGAAGCAATGGAATCCGAGTTGACAACACTGGAATCAGAGTTACAAGCTTGGGAACTCGTCCCTCGTGAGCCCTGGATGCATGTACTTCCCAGTACATGGGCTTTCCGCCTGAAGCGTTTTCCTAACGGCCTTGCAAAGAAGTTTAAAGCCCGTTTCTGTATACGTGGTGACCGACAGGTAGAGGGTGTTGACTTCTTCGAGACGTGGGCTCCGGTCGTCCAATGGACCACTGTTCGGTCTATGATGGTGTTGGCTACACGCATGAATCTGGTCTCTGCTCAAGCAGATATCACTGCCGCATTTGTTCATGCCCCTCTTGGGCCTGATGAACACATCTATGTGAGACAGCCCGCAGGTTTCCAGCGTGATGGTGATTTGGTCCTCAAATTGAAGAAGTCTGGTGTATGGTTTACGCCAGTCTCCCAGAAACTTCTTTAATTACTTGTCCGATCATTTGAGTGCTCAAGGCCTCCTGCCCTCTAAACTCGATCCATGTCTCTTTGTGGGCAAATCCATGGTTGTGGTTGTGTATGTTGATGACCTGCTCATCTATGCCAAAACCACTTCTGAGATTGATTCTCTCATTTCCCGTCTCCAAGCCGCATCTGTATCTTCATCGCCGTGGAAGGTACTGCAGAAGGGTTCCTGGGTGTAGATATCGTGCGCACTTCCACTTCGTCGGGTCCCCAGATCACTCTTCTCCAGGTGGGTCTTACCAAGCGCATTATAGAGGCCGTCTGTCTTTGCAGCAGTCTCTCTACACCCATTGGCACACCCGCTGAGACATCACCTCTTCCAAAGGATGCTGATGGTCCTCTCGCTTCAGGTGCTTTCAATTCAGGTGCTTTCAATTATGCGGCTGCTGTCGGTATGTTACTGTATCTCAGTGGTCATTCCCGTCCAGATATTGCATTCGCCGTCCATCAATGCGCCAGGTACACCTTCCATCCCACTCGTCGTCATGAATTGGCACTCATTCGCATTGGAAGGTACCTCAAAGGTACTCTTGACAAAGGACTTATCATGTCCCCGTCGCCTCATCCACGTGTTGACTGTTATCCAGATGCAGACTTTGCTGGCCTCTATGGACACGAAGATTCCAAGGATCCCCATTGTGCTCGTAGTCGCACTGGATATGTGATCCTAGCCTTTGGCTGTCCAGTTCTTTGGCGTTCACGTCTGCAAACCGAGATTGCCTTGTCAACCATGGAAGCTGAATACGTTGCCCTCAGCACAGCTTGTAAGGACCTCCTTCCATTAGTCGCCATTATCCGTGAGCTCAGTGCGGCTGTAGGGCTTGATGCTTCATTCACCTCCAACATTCACTGCAAGGTTCATGAGGACAATGTTGGTGCCTTGACCCTTGCGCGCTTGGAACCTCGTCGCATGACACCTCG